>CANNZV010000249.1:0-353514 GCA_947561585.1 Caprella mutica
CGGTGAGACACATTCGACCGGGCAACTGCAATCATCATACTATAGGTATGTACCTTTCACTGTGAGCACAGCTTACTAGGTTTCAGATTTTCTAGTATTGCAACTCTTTCATAGTCTCTTGTAATTATTTTTTTTAAATTAAGAATATAACCATCTGTAGTTGAAGTGATTAAAATATAAATAAAATATAATTTCAAATTATTTCAGATTCTGCTTCCAAAGGGTGCCAGTGTATCAGGAAAACCAGAATCCGTGCAGGTGGCAAGAAAAGGCAGAGTGGCACAGAGGGAGATGGCGTCGAGATACAGCAGGGAGATGGCGTCGAGATACAGCAGGGAGATGGCGTCGAGATACAGCAGGGAGATGGCGTCGAGATACAGCAGGGAGATGGCGTCGAGATACAGCAGGGAGATGGCGTCGAGATACAGCAGGGAGATGGCGTCGAGATACAGCAGGGAGATGGCGTCGAGATACAGCAGGGAGATGGCGTCGAGATACAGCAGGGAGATGGCGTCGAGATACAGCAGGGAGATGGCGTCGAGATACAGCAGGGAGATGGCGTCGAGATACAGCAGGGAGATGGCGTCGAGATACAGCAGGGAGATAGCGTCGAGATACAGCAGGGAGATGGCGTCGAGATACAGCAGGGAGATGGCGTCGAGATACAGCAGGGAGATGGCGTCGAGATACAGCAGGGAGATGGCGTCGAGATACAGCAGGGAGATGTCGTGCTAGAAGTAACTGAGGATGATGATGAGGCTGACCTACGAAGGCTTCTAGCGAATCCTCAATTATCTGAGCTTTTGCTCGGTAGTGTAGACCTCCAAGATATGTCTTCAGCTCCACTCCTCGATTCATCCCAGAATATTGAAGAGGTTATATCTCTGGTAGGCGGAACTGATGCACCAAATCCTTACCCTCTCAAAAGAAACTTGCGTGAATCTAAACTTTCTTCTTCAAGAATAAAGAAAGCTAAGAGAACTGTCACTTTCGAAGATGATAGCTCTGATTTCATTTCAGACAGTTCTCTGACTGGGTTCACATTATTAGAAAGGTGTCTTAGAAGAGACCAAAATAAGAAAACATAATAGGTACATATATTATGTCATATAAATTAATAAATAATGTTGATTCACGTGTTGAGTTATTTATTCTTTAATACCCAATTTAAGGAAGTTTTAGTCTCTTACCATATGTTTTGTATATCTTTGTTCATTTTTTTCAAAAGAATTTACAAGAATCTGATATTTTCCTTAATTTAATTTCTTAATTTCATGCCGACTATAGTCTGATAATTTATATTTTTATTTTTATTTAATCTGATAGTTTACACCCGACTATAGTCTGAAAATTTATATTTTTCTATTTATTTAATCTGATAGTTTACACCCGACTATAGTCTGATAATTTATATTTTTCTATTTATTTAATCTGATAGTTTACACCCGACTATAGTCTGATAATTTATATTTTTCTATTTATTTAATCTGATAGTTTACACCCGACTATAGTCTGATAATTTATATTTTTCTATTTATTTAATCTGATAGTTTACACCCGACTATAGTCTGATAATTTATATTTTTCTATTTATTTAATCTGATAGTTTACACCCGACTATAGTCTGATAATTTATATTTTTCTATTTATTTAATCTGATAGTTTACACCCGACTATAGTCTGATCTTTTCTGCAAATTTCTTAATTTCATCCCGACTATAGTCCGATAATTTATATTTCTTATCCTTACTGTTGTTTCCCTGAATATATATATATAAATTAAACATATGAATTTATACCATTCTATTACTTTTTTTATTTTATTTCTTTCTTAATGCAATATCTGCTATCTTTAATTATGTAATTTACTACTGTATAGCCAGATATTTGTAACTAATAATTTTTCAGATTATATAATTGGATGAAGGAAATTATAATACCTGACCACACCGAATTGAAATTTTGAAGTTATATAGGGAAGTTTAATACTTAAGCAATGAACAATATTTCATACATACAGAATAGTTACAAATTTTAATTTTGCATTGATACTATTTATTTAATTTGAAAAGAGTTTGTTACGAATTATGGGACAATTCCACAATTTCGATCATTTAAGAAAAATAGTTAGTTTGCATTATGACTATTTTTGGAAATGTCCGATAATAGGTAATTCACCCTAGTTTCAGTTTTAAATACAGTGAATATTTATTTAAAATTTGAACTGATTTTGATTTGAAACTGAAGATAGCAACAAACTTCATAGTCTAGAATTCTTTCTATCTTGAAATAATGTGAAGCACTAAAATTAAAAGGATTAAATAATTTCAACTACCTTTAAATGTTTAGTTTCTTTATCATATACTTGTCAAATGGTCACAACATGACATAATAAACTAAATAATTCAATATCTCGTCGGCCAGTGACCAGTTCTTGAGTAACTATATAATGCCTTGACCCAATTAGAATGTGAAAATTATTAGTTCCTACACCAAAAAAATTACATTGACATAATCTTACCTTGCTGCGATCCAGATTCTTCTTTAGTAAAATCACCAATTACAAAATAATCCAATGACTTTGTACAATAATTGAAGTTGACTAGGGAAGATTCCCTTGCCCCTGCCCAGTATGCCCCACTGAATATCTTTTTACAATGATTTAATCTGACGCTTCTAACAAACTCTATATATCCTTGAAGGTGGCGTACGCCATTAGAGCCAACCTCCTTGCCAATAACTGCCCTCCTTAATTTAAAACTAGGGTTTGTTAAATAGTGTTTGAAATCCAATTCTAAATCATAATTATTAAGGGTTAACACCCAACGAAGAAGTTGGCTTGAAGAGGCACCTGTAGACATTGCTGTTGTTAATCGCTACCGAATTGTATTGAATGTCAATTTAAAAAGTAACATACGTCACATTTAAAATCAAGAACTCAAAACAAATGAAGATCTACTTAAGATGCGTATTGAATATTCATATATATTAATCCTATTACTACGTGGTTATGTTTCAATTTCATTTTTCAATAGTCATTACCAAACACGGATAATTTAATCACATATACGCAAACTCAAAACTTAAAATGATACCAAATATCGAGAATATATTTGAGGAGAAGCTGTACGCAAGGGGAAAATTTTATTTTTTATATTATTACACTATTTATTTTCAATATGAAATAACAATATTACATTTTAAATGCATTAATTTTATTTTAAAATCGTATCAACTGCTCACGACCAAATTTCAATTCATTCATTAATTATATTTGTTCCCTTTAACTCCCTCATGCCGATCGTGCGTTAATAACTTTATTTTATATATTATGAAATCGAATACTGATACATGTGTATCGGGGGGCGTGCCGCCCCCCGCACCCCCCTGCCAGGTCATTAATCGATCATGAAGTGTGCAGTACAACAAACTAGCGGATACAACAAACTACAGTACGAGAGTTTCAAAGTAACATTCATTTTATCTTGAAATGTTTTATGAGTTTTTATAAAGTAGTCTTCATATATTTATTTATAAGAGAGATTATTTTGAAATTCTCAACATAAAGGGCTATCAAAGCAGTCAAATAGATGATTAAAATATATTACTCTTCAATTGGAGTAAAATTTAAATAACCTTCATGTGTTAATTTAAATGATAACCTTAGTTGATACATTAGTATTTCTATGGTATTGAACAAACGATATTTATTTTGTAGACAGTGAGAAAGAAATGTAAGACCTTCAACAGCAAAGATGGCAACACTCTCCTGTCCGTTTCAACTCCTCATCAGGTTAAAGTCCGGTTTGGGCATGTGCTCGGGCTGGCTGTAATATTAGTAATAGGATTTTAAATTTTAAATTTGATTAGTATTATTTAGAAGTAGGTATCCACGCTGTAATGCATCCAGTCGAGTATATTAGGATATTTTGAAGCTTTCCAACCACTTGCATCTTCATTTGAGTGATTCTATTGCTTTTTATTCATCTTTTATGAAATTGTGCTGATGGCTGCGAAAGATTTTAATGGCTAAACAGTGTGGTTGGAGAATATTCAATAGTTGCCAATTAGTCATTTAATCATGAAGGACTTGAAACTGGAACGTTGATAAGAAAATGATCTAGCTATACAAGAGGTTAGTTCCATACCCACCTTCCATACGAGCAGGTTGACTGTTCAATTGTGATGCAGTATAGAGTGCTTCGTATTCAAAAACTTTGTGATTGATATTCGATTAATAATTCTCAAATTGAAATTTAGGAATCAAAGTTTGTGATATAGACTTGATCTGTACTTGACTATATAATTAATTTCTTCATGGTAGTGGCACTATAGATTAGTTCTCTTTAGAATGGAATTTATGTGGAATATTTAATTAATCATCATTTCGGTTATTTTTCTATTATTCATTTGCTTTGTAATTTCTAACTATTTCAGGATAAGTCCTCCATTTATTACTTTTGTTTCTTGTTTATCTACCTATATATTTCACGTTGCCTTTAGTGTAAAGAAGTTTTTCATCTACCCATAAATAAAAATGACATAAGTTTTAATAGTAATATTCCGTTTACTGTATTTAATTTAGTTTCTTTACTGTCTGTGACCTATATGTGTCGAGCATTTTGATTTCATTACTGGATAGCAATAAGCATTCAATTTTTTAATACTAGATAGGTGTGTCACATAAATCAGGAACTAATCTCTCCTTTAGAAAATATACTGATTAACATACCGAAGTATGTTAACACCCACTTTCCGAGTACTGTGAGCCAAATTATGTAACAGTGCTGCGCCGTTTCCCAAAATTAGTAATCAAGCATGTAAATTTGATTAAGTAATCAGTGTGAGCATCTTATTCTTTTATATACAACTTATAAACATAAAGAGGTATCTTGGTTTTAAACCAGTAGTATTAAATATCGCTCAAATTACTATATGTGGTATTAGCCGTAATTCACTTACTATAACCTACTCAGTAATTACCTGGATTTGATTTTCTAATGTCAGACAGGTAAATTGCGGCTCTGCTAAATTTACACAACTTATTTTAGTCTTTTAAATCTTTCTGAACTATCTTATTTGTTCTGAAACGTTGCTATATTAAAAGATCTTATGAATTAGCAATTTTAGTAGTGTTTTGAAGCTATAATTTTTAATAATATATTTGTGGTTAGTCAGAAAGAAGTTAATGTGATACAATTGATCTGCTTCACCCTAGTGTGTATAAATTGACTATTTTCCTTTTCGCTATATTTAGAATATTTTCGCTACTAACAATTAAATTGTGGAAATAGCGTTAGGGTTACACACTTTAGCCATAAATATTTTCAATTTGTGTTAGATTGGCTCACGAGCCTCGTTTAGTATGACCTCTTCATTTTCCTCTTAATCAGTGAGTGCAGCCACATGATGCTTGTGAATTTGTTAAATTCATTGGTCAGTGATTGCGCACACTAAGTCACTCTTTTGCATCAGTAAGCATTGTCAAGAAACGCTGTTTTTTCTCATTAAATCATTTTCGTGACCGTCTTCTAACAAATGATCCTTTGTATTTTGTTAATCATTAAAGCACAAACCGTGGAATCCTGACAAGTTAAAACAGACAATAAAATTCATTTCCTTCAAATATAATCAAATATACTTGTGAGTTATCTGTAACCACCATTTTTGGTTTCACAGGTACATTAGCAGTTCATTTCTGACTAATTGAATTGATAAATGTACTGATGTATGTATAATTGTATATTGGGGTGAGTTCCAACAACCCCCCCCCCCCCCCCAACTTCCTTCAAGTCCTTTAAAAATCATGAACTGTTCACTACGACAAAATAGCGGATAGAGCAAACTGACTATCAAAAGAATGAATAACCCTCAAGTACCTTAATATTTTCGATTAATTATATTTTGGTTATCTTGACTATATATTTTAACTTAGATTTGAACTGTTCGTTATGCACTGATGAAAAAAAACTAGCATAATTTACAAGCCATCATTAAATTTTAGTTTAAGTCAAATATAAATTTCCACTATTCTGTCGAACAATGAAAAATTAAAGTTTTAATCACTAACCATTATTTTTAGTGTTTGTAACCATTTTCTTATTCTATTTATGAAGAAAGTGTCATTTGGAAAGCTTTCGTATGTCGTCTAAAAATTTATTCTAAAATAATTGTATAAACTAAAAATATAATGTACATATCGTATTTTCAGGTTCATTCTAATATTCTTACACTCTCACATCCTCAAGTAGTATGAAAGAAACTACTAAGTTCTCGGATCAAACTCCACTAATGGTATGTACAATATTTATGATTGAATTGAATTTAATAGATAGTAAAATTTCATTTTATTTCTTTCATAAATATTTTAACCTAATGGTAGTAAATTGCTTGGTTTATTTAACTACCCTTGTATATTAACTCATTTTTGACATCCATGATGTGACTAAATGGTTAGGAACTTTTAAATAATATAGAAATGCTCGAAACATGCTAGTGAATGTTAAAGATTAGTTCAATCACAATATAGTTTGTACTGAGCTAAGTTTAGTTTGTTTATCGTCGACAAATTACTATTTGTTTGAGTGAAATATTCACTTTACTTATATATTCTCTTCTTTTCAGATGGATAAATTAAAGAGTACTTTATTAGAGGGAGGAGTGGACGTGGAATTATTAGCTGCAGTACCGTCAACCGAGATATATCACTCTTCTCTGAATAGTTACAGTTTGAGTAAAAGGTTTGGAACTCGACAGCTGCTCAATTCATTCACGAAGTCTGTGAAAGCAGCCCAAGAAGAATATTTTGATGCTATCAAAAATTCTCTGAGGTTTTTATTCGCCAACCTAGAAGGGTGTAAGGAGATGGACCGGATAATTGGTGATGGTGCAGATGAGGTTCTGAGCACTTGCGAGCGCACTCCTAATTCCGTGATAATGAAGCAGAAGGATGGCACGAAGAAACTTTCTTGTCCATTCCATAAATGTTCTGTGGAAACATTTCGTCTTCGCAGGCATATAAAACAGAGTCATAATGACTTGCCATCATCCGACATTGATATCCTTATGAAGATGGTGATAGCTATGGCTGCTAATGGAGATAATGAATGTGTAACTGCTTCAAAAATTCCGCTCAAAACAAAGAAAGCCAAAGGAGATGAACGAACCAACTTAATAAGTCGAAAACACAATTGGAAATTATGCATATTGTGTGAAACACTCCAGCTAAATATGACTACACATCTACAAGCAACTCACAAAATATGCAGAGATTCTGATCCAGCGTCATACAGATCCTACCTTAACGACTCCAAAGTCGTACCTAAATGTTACCTGAAGAAGGTCAACGGCCGAATGATGATGATGGAAGAAGACGAGTTGAAAAGAGCTAAGGAAAACAATGAAGAAGTTATCCAAGAACAAACTGAAGTTCATGAAAAGTTGAAAGACTTAAGAAAGAAAAGAGAAGATGCTTACAAAAAGAAAAGTGATGCTATTACGGAGGACGATAAAGCATCGTCTGATAAGATTTGGAAAGAAGCAGACTCACAATACAAGGCACTTAGGTACGGAGGTGTTCGGCCCTATTCTGACAAACTATCCGTATGGAAAGACTCTTTCATGGCTCACCTAACTAAAAGAGAGTACTGTAATCCTAAACGGATGTGCAACATGGCCATGGACCTCCTTCTTAATTATGAGAAAGAAACTGGAAGACCAATAAAATTAGATGACATATTCGAAGCAAAAAATATTAAATTTATTCTTAATTCGTATAAATCAATTTTGAAAACCACTGCCACAAGCAAATTGAAATATCTTGGAGCCTTTAACTTATTTATGAAATTTATGTTCCTTGACGTAGACAGCCCTGAATGTACTCGCAGCATCAATTCCACTGATATTATGGTCAAAGATTTCAAATTCAAGCAAATACAACAAGAAATTAGTAATCTGAAATCTATATTAGCTAAGAGTAAAGGCGCAGATCTGATTGTAACGAAGGAAAAGGCCAAACGGAAAATAATTACAAATGAAGAAATGCAAGCCTTTCTGTCAGAAGTTAGTCTTTCTCTGTCTACTTTACATACAGGTGTAATAGGGAAAGGAATAGTAGTCTCGGATTTGAAGGAGCAGGAATCTATCAGAGATAAATTGATTGCTGTTGCAACTATAAGACTTGCAAGAAGATCGAAAGAGCTCATAAGGTTGACAATCGAAGAAGTGGAGAAGGCACTGAAGAAAGAAGTTAATGGAATTGTTTATCATGTCATAAATGTATATGACCACAAGAATAGCAAAAGAGGTCTACCGGCAACACTTGCATATACTGATACAGAGTTTCATGTTTTGAAATATTATATCAAACATGTTAGGCCAATCTTTATCAATAATGTGAACACGCCATATGTTTTTACTCGCATATTAAGTTCGACTAGATCATCTGCTGAATTAACCTACGTTGATCTCTTCAATATATTGAAGAAATTCAAGACCCGATCAGGAAAGACCATCAGCTCACGCACAATAAGGGGATCAGCAGTCACTCATTCCAGAATAATGTCAACATCAGAGGAAAATAAACGTGACATGGCAGTGTCAATGGGTCACACTATGCAGGTGCAGGAGAGTAATTACAACTACGAAGAGGTGAGTAACGCTAGCCTTAGAGTTTTAGCGAATGCTGCTTCAGCTGTAGACGAAACTCCTTCTACCTCTGTTGGTCCTGCTCTTGGTGAAATTCCTACCTTAATTGCCTATGATGATGATGATACTCTTTCAACCTCAGCCTATGATGATGATACTCTTTCAACCTCAGCCTATGATGATGATACTCTTTCAACCTCTGCTCCTTTTCATGAGACTTCTTCAACCTCTGCTGCTTTTCATGAGACTTCTTCAACCTCTGCTGCTTTTCATGAGACTTCTTCAACCTCTGCTGCTTTTCATGAGACTTCTTCAACCTCTGCTGCTTTTCATGAGACTTCTTCAACCTCTGCTGCTTTTCATGAGACTTCTTCAACCTCTGCTGCTTTTCATGAGACTTCTTCAACCTCTGCTGCTTTTCATGAGACTTCTTCAACATTTCCTGCTCTTCTTGGGACTCCTTCAACCTCTGCTGCTCTTCTTGGGACTCCTTCAACCTCTGCTGCTTTTCATGAGACTTCTTCTACATTTTCTGCTCTTCTTGGGACTCCTTCAACCTCTGCTGCCTTTAATGAGACTCTTATCTCCGAGTTCACTGGAATTTCTAGTTCTTCAACTTCATTGACAGCTTCTACTCCACGAAAGAGAAGCTTGTCACATTCTGAGCTTGAAAGGACTCTACAAACATTAAGAAGTAAAAAAGTTAAGGTGAATGGTAACACGGAAGAACTCGAAAGGGAAATAATGATTGCCATCAAGAAAGCAAACTGCACCATGGAAATCTTTTTAACCAGCAAAGGCAATGTGACAATCAAGCCGTTACGGAATTTTCTTCCAGCAAATATATTTGCAAGATTTACATCTGCACAGATAAAACGTTCTCTAAAACAAAGCTTGACAAAACTTGAATAGATTGTTTAACTCTGTTTGGTATTCTGATTTGTAGCGAAAAAGGGAAGACTCCAGCTAAATGCTTCATTTTATGTTTTATTTTTAGGTATCTAAGTGATACACTAGCTGAAATGTATATTTTCTTACTTTTGTTTCTAATCACAGTGTTGTGAAGTAATATTTCTATTAGAAGAAAGAATTGTTATTCAATATACCTAAATAAATTATTAATTTAGTAAAATAATTATTTTTTTATCCTTTTCAATAACATTCCATAAAAAGGATACCTCAATTAACGATGAACAGTCAACTATAGATAACCAGCTATTCAGTTTCATATTTCGATCAAACCAGTTCCATTTATATAGTCGGGTGCTGAGAAATTGTGTCTGTTAAATTGTCAGGAGTGTTTAACATGATCATTTCATGGTCATTGACTAAACCTTAACTGCACGATAAATTCAGTCTGTAAATTAAAGAAAACACTAAGCTAAATTGGTGCAGTACGGGAGATTCTGTACAGCTAGCTAATATCTATAGAGTATCCGGGTACTGCAATTTAAATAATTTAGTCTGATAATTCCATAAATTTAATTTGTACGGTACGGTTTAGCCTCAACTCTTCGTCAGTTTAGCCTGGTCATTCCAAAAATTGGCAGTGTAAGAATTCCCCGAATTGAACTTTCTGAAGAATTTAAAGTAATGCTCTCCATTGACGACTCTAGTTACCTAGGTGCCCAGATCTGATTTAAAACTTTGACACTTAAATGAAGGTTGATGATATAAAATTCAGAGGTTTTAGAAATGAAAATTAATCTGAAAACTGCCTAGGAGTCCCCTGTTACCTACATCTAATTCGTAAGTTTTTATATATACCTCAGACTGAAAGTTTACAATAGTTACCCTATAAAATTATAATTATTACAATTTTCTATGATAAATTTTATTTTTTATTCCAAATTAAACATCTCAATCAAAGAATTAAACTGTACTTTAAACATTGGATTCCGGTATCGTCAGGCGTCAGTCATAAATTTGATACAAAAATTATCAAATTCATTCAAATTGACTATTTAAATTATTAAATAGAACGTACAGTGGTGCACCGCTCAGCTTTTAGTATAATATTTAAAAAAAATTGTACAAAACCGTAGAAATACTCTTATCCAATCTTAAAGGAATTTGTAGCATTGACATACTTACTTTTTTCATGAAACTTTCTGTTTGGTGTGAACTTAGCTGGGGACAGGAGGCTTTTTAAAAATGATTATTGTCGATTCCCGCTCGTTGACCTACTTCTTGTTCTATTGTAGCATTTAGGTTTTGTTAAGTTTTGGCGATCTTTTTTTAATGTCTCGTAGGTTTCATTTAGGTTTCATAGGTTTCATTTACTATCACCTGTACCATCTAAGGGAGTTTGCGTCTCTTTTCACATTCCTTGGTAAGTGACTAGGTACATTCACGGAGTAGCTTTTCTGCATCCATGCACGAGCATTGTCACCGGTAGGGTTTCACATATTGGCCACTTTGCTAGTCCCGGAATTACGGGACAAAAATCGTGTTCATCCCGGAATCTCGGGAAATCCCGGGATAAATTTAGTACTGTAAAACAGTACAGTTATTTATATATATGTTCTGATTTTAAAGTTCTTTTTATTGTTCTAACCACAAAGGGTTCTGTGAATTACCTGTAGAGAACAAGTGAGGTGAGGTCTACCTCCAATACATTTTTTTATTGAATATAACATTACTACAACAGAAAAAATAAAATTCACGCTTTATATGGTTTTAAGAACCATTGTTGTAACCTAATATTGTAGCAATTAATTATTAATTAGGTTCACGTCAAATAATCGTTTGAATTTACTTTAAATTTAATCTCTATGCTTCCATTAAACCTAAATAGAATGTAAATGAATATATGAAATTTCTTCAATAATATTTTTCTTTGGTCTGAATTCTGAACACCTCTTTCAAAGGGTTTGTTCATTTTCGATCCTATAACAAAATATATATTCATATATATAAACTTTTAAACTTCAAAAAAATTAGTTTTATTATTTAGAATTTTCCAATATATACATAAATTAACAATATACGAAGAGAATTCACACCGGGACAATTCCTAGAACCTACATCATCTTGGTATTAACTGCAGATGTGAATTTGATGTGTATTTAAATTATTATAGAGTTATAGAAACAATTTGATTCCAAAGACCTGTTATAGATATTCTATACTCATTAATCATACTATTTGCTTAACTTAATTTAATCTTCGGAAATATCCTAAAGATTATAAATAACTATTTAATATATTTTTGTTACCGATGTGAAGAGAAAAGATTTCAAATAACCAGATAGCTAAAAATTAGGGGTGCTTCGTGGCATAATTATAATTTAAAATATTTCAATTCATGTCATTATCGTTTATTTCTATCTAAAATTTACTAATTAATGTTAAAAACTAATCAGGATGTATTTACCACTCTATGTTGTATTTCGTATATTTTGAAACAAAATAATGAAAAATAATTATATATTCATCCCGGGATTTCCCGGGACGGATCGATTTATTCCGGGATAAAAAAACAGGTGAATATTGACCGGGATCCCGGGAGAGAAACCCTAGTCACCGGCAGGTGACTTTGCTCATGGAGCCATTTTCCTTTCTGACTGCTTCTTCCAGTCCATTGTATATAATTTCCTTTGATGTATGGCCTTTGGTTCAGTAACAGACGTTGTACCCCTTCAATGGAACATTCTAGTTTTATAATTCAGTACAAATCTCTTCCATTATTTTTTTCTTAATTACCAACACATGGTAGGCCTCGCTTGAATTACCTCACTTTAATAAAAGTGGTATTTATTTAGAGTCATGTTTCGAAATAGGGACCGCTCGTAGACATAGAAGACAGAGACAATTGTTTAAGATTATTTCACTGTACCTATCAAAAAGGGTAAGTTCCGTGTTATCGCACGGTTCCATATTTTCGAACACGTAAAAATTTCTTTATAATAATCATTATTCAACTTATATTCCAATTGGTATTCATGAAACCAATTAGAATAGAAGTTGAATAAAAATTATAATTATTATTTCTCTTTTGGACATGACGGAAAATGTAGAACGTACCAATAACTTGAAACTTAGTACCCTTCTTCCAAAAATATTTCATAGAGCATAAAATTGCTATTTGTTGAATGTAACACAATAATTATAGAAATCTTAGTATCTATCAATTACTCGCCTAAACTGAGTGAGAGTTAAGCTATGGTTGGATTTTAAAACATTTAATAAATTCACTACTTTAAACTTTCATCACAGTCACTAACACTGAAACACTGTTTAATAATAGGCTAATATAGTATTCTAACTCTAAAAGAAATTATCTTTCTATAACTCATAGAAAATGAGATATATAATCAAGGAGTGACACTTATAAATTTCTTGATGCTTTTCCTCGCTTTAGTTACCGTTTGGTAATTAAACAGTTGTGATTTGGTAACTAAAGCGGGGGATGCCTGTATTACCATTTTATAAATCTGTCACCTGATATAATTTTTTGGTATTTATAAAAAAAAAACATATCAAACCGCACATTAGATAAGATTTAATTTTACCGAATATTGTACCTGTTTAAAAATATTACAGCAGGTTTTTTTTAGTTTGAAAATTTTGATTTGGGTATGTTTCTGTTATTTTTCAGATTCTGCAAAAGGTTCATAATTACTTTTTGTGATGAAAAAAATAAATTCAGCCATAAAATTCCTCCATTGTAAAGGTAAATCGAATATAAGGATCAGCAAATTGTTGAGAATCGATTTGGTGAAAGTTTGTAGAATTGTACAAAGGTACAGAAATATAGATATGGCTGAAGTTCGTGACAAACGTCGTTATTCTTCTCGAACTCCCGAACTCATTGAAACTATTGGCGAATGGTTGAATAGGAAGATGACTAGAGTGAAAATGGCTGAAGAATTGAACATGACTAAGTTATTATTGAGTAAAATTATGACAGAAGACTTGGGATACTTATCTACCGTAACATCAATGCAACAAAAAGACCGTTTAGAAATTATTGATCTCCATTGTCAAAAGTTTACAAAAAAAGAGATCGCTAAATCTTTAAATATTAACTTGCAATGGGTTTCTAAAACTGTGGAGAACTATAGAAGAATTGGGCTGCCCACAACTTGTCGTCAAAGTAGAAGACCTGGTCGCACTTTTGGACTTATCCAAACTAGAAATTTAAATATGAATGACAGTTCACTGAGAAGACGTCAGATGGAAGACTTGAATTTTAAATCTTGTTATAAAGAAATACAACAAGAACAAGAATCTTCTGATGATGATCTTGTAATCGATGAGGACATTGAGAACTATTTTTCAACAGAGTATTCAGATGACTAAACCTAAACAGACAGATCGCTCAGAGTGCTGGGAAATGTAGTTGCAGAGAACAGCTTTAGTGTTTTAATGGAATGCTCTTTGTGAACCAAGCAAAACTTGCCACATTTCGTAGAACAGGAGCCTTAATGAACTTCATGTATTATTTTAACTTCAACACAGGAGGAAGTTTGGAAAATTTACGAAAATGAAGGATTAGATTTAAACAAGGATACTCAATACTCAGCCTAAAAAGAAAAAAAATTGTTAAAATTGTAAATTGTTTTAAGCTGTAAATATTAAGATGTAGTGACAGAACTAGGACTGTTGTTTATAATGTGAATGTAGTTTTTGATGGTATAGTTATTCAAATAAACATTTGAACTGCATTTTACAGCAGAAAATAATGAATATTCTTTTGTAGAAGAACATTCAATTGTAAAGATATGATTAAGAACCCTTTTTCAAATATATCGACTATTATAAATCTTCAAATATTTTTGTTTTTAAGATACTTATTGACCTGCTTTCAATTACCAATTAAATAAACTTGAATATTTAATTATATTTTTATATTTCACTAACCTGCGTACTTTGACAATTCACTTTTAACGTCTGCTTATTTGGCGGTCCTTGGGCCAGAAATTTATTCTTTTCCTTGGGCCAGAAGATCCCTGGGCCAGAAAATTATTTCCAGAAATCGCCATCAACCGACAAATTGCATCGGATTTTTCGTGAGTCATTGTCGCCATCTTGTTTTACTCCCATAAGCGTTGCGCAAAGATTGTTAACATATGTTCGTGTAATATTTAAAATTCTAGAAATAGTTTATTATTTACTATAGCCTATAGAGTATATAAGTATATCTCAAATTCGATTAACTGTTAATTATTCACGGAAGATATTCAGATATTTTGTAAGCGTTTATGTCCGTGAAGATTCAATGCCATCCATCTGATGTTCGATCAAGCGTAAGTTAACTAATAAATTCTATATTTTCTCTGAAGATACTGTGATCGAAGCCAAAACAGTTCATATCATCAATTAATGGATATTTATCTACCATATTATATTAAAATATTTGAGGAAAATTAGACTCGGACATCCTTTCAGACTTGAAACATTCGTATTTTTTTAATGTCCTTTGGTCCAATTGCTAAGTACATAAAAAGTAGGTTATCTCCATTATTTTTAAATTCACCTCGTATCTGGGTCCTGACTCATTGAAATATAAGGAAAGTTGAGAAAATTTACTCTGAAGTGCAATATAACAATATATTTAGGTGCCATCATGAGTATTTATTTAAATAATAATCTTCTTTTTAATTGTGTGCTTATCATTATGTCAAGAAAGAAAAAGAATCATACCTACATTAAAAAAATAAAAAAATTACAGACAATAAGGCAACTTTTTCTATACACTACCGTTAGATTCTTTTATTCTTAAGATAAGAATACAAAACCTGGTTATTTCTTATGCAGATTCTATACAGTATCACACAGTAGAAATACAAAGTTTTGAAAAATGAAAATATATCCAAATATAACCTTCCACTATTTAAAATATGGTAACATTTTCATGTGTCGTCACGACTTAGAATTCCCTAAATAAAGATTTTGATACAAGTGGAGTTAATCTTCTTCCTATTCTATCATTTCTAATTCTATTTACTGTGTGCAATTGTCAGTGTGTTTTTAGGGACTGTGAAGTGAGGTAATTTAGTGTCAGTTCTGGTTATACTCTAGATCGGAATTCTGATTGATGGGAATTATATGGAAAGAAATTATTTTATTCGTTTGTATATTTTATTTTTAACTCTTAGCTGGTGTCTTGTTTCATTTTTACGATGCTTATAATTTTTTGCAGCTTCAGAAGATAGTGCTAGGATTATGCTCTTCAACTAGCCTACGAGGTCTTGGATTTTATGTTAGGTAGACTCGTAAGCTTCATTTATTATCACCTCTTCATTTTCCTCCTAGTTATTGTATTAGGCAGACTTCATTTACGTTCTCCTCTTCATTTTCCTTTTCCATCTGTGAGTGCAGTCATCGGTGCTTGTGTCTCTTTTCGTCATATTCCTTGGTAAGTGACTGCATTCACGGAATAGTTTTTCTGTATCCATGAGCATTGTCACTGACTGGTGGTAGGTGACTTTGTTCATAGAGCCACTTTCTCTCTTGACTGCTTCTTCCATACTTTTGTATATAATTTCCTTCTGACGTCAGCAATATAGTCAGAATGACAGAAAACTGAAGTTAAACCCCTATTAGAATAAAAAAAATCTTAGAAATTTAGGTACTGATCCCTTTCCCATAAAAGAATTGAGGTTTCTTAAGAATTTAGAGTAATGCTCAAAGTTACTTACCTAGATCTGATTTAAAACTTTATTTCACTAAATGGATATAGATGCCACTCGATGGTAAATAATTCAGAGCTGTTGGAAATGAAGACTAACCTGAAACCTGCCTATGAACGTTCTTTTAAGTACCTATCTACCATCCCACAAAATTCCATTTTCCTTGCTCCTGAAGTTAACTATCTGGTATGGCTAGGTTTGAAACGGTTCTAGGGAAGTTGCCACGGGGTGAATTGCCACTGGGTGAATTGCCCATGTGGGGAAATTGCCATTGGGTGAATTGCCCATGTGGTAGAAACTGACCATGTGGGGGAATTGCCACTGGGTGAACTGACCATGTGGGGGAATTGCCATTGGGTGAACTGACCATGTGGGGGAATTGCCATTGGGTGAACTGCCTATGTGGGTGAATCGCCACTGGGTGAACAGCCCATGTGGGTGAATTGCTACTGGGTGAACTGCCCATGTGGGTGAATCGCCACTGGGTGAACTGCCCATGTGGGTGAATCGCCTCTGGGTGAATTGTCAATGTGTGAATTGTAATGATACCTTAAACTGTTAAACCCTTGAAAATGTACAGTGATAAATTTCCTTTCAATATGTCCTTATTCGACATTCGTGCTATCTCTGTCCATCATTTTCGACTGCCCACGACAATTGGGCCCCAAAACAATTGGACCCCAAAACAATTGAGTCCTAAAACAATTGGACCCCAAAACAATTGAGTCCTAAAACAATTGAGTCCCAAAACAATTGAACTCAGAAAAAATTGGACAGAAGACACTATAAAGAAGTGTTACTTTTTTATTACTAAGGCAGTGACATTTATAATTTTTAATTCGATTGATATTAATAAGCTGCCCCTTAAATCACATTTGGATGCTAATCTCATGTTTTGGTGTAATGAAAATCTTTGAAGTATTTAAATAAGTCGTATTAACTTGAATCATGTCATGTGGATCCATTTTTTCGTGACATTGAACTAAGAAAAATTTAACAGTTGTAGGAATAAAATGAAATTATGAGAATATATTTTGAAATACTGATTTATAAAACTCTTCTATATTGAACACTGAACAGGTTTCAAAAAATTCACATTAACTTTAATTCGACTTGTATGTTACAATAATTTCACAGGTCTTGGTGGACCACGGCCTTCTTTAAATACCCACATTCTTATTTTCTGTTCTTCATCTAAAATAGCTACATTCTTATTTTCTATTGACTACATCCTTACTAATTTACTTCCACAGGAGTTCACTATATAGACTCATAGAGGTACTGTAACCCATCTCAGAACTGAAAATTATAGTAGTTTAAAAGTATAATAGTATTTCTTCATGAAAAGAATATGATCTATTAAAAAATATATTTTTTCATAACGAGAATATTTTTTTCATATAAAGAATATTCTTTGTTTTAATTATGCTCAAGACTATATTTTTATACAAAACGCATAATATCGCATCCCTAGTTATTGCAGTAGTAATGGTCTTTAATTAAGTTAATACAGTAGACTCTGAAAAAAAAATGGGTAAATGATATAATTGTCTTGGGGCACAATTGTCGTGGGGCCCAATTGTCCTGGGCCCAACTGTCGGCGGGCCCAATTGTCGGCCCACGCTTATATTAGGGGAGGACGTTACGCCTAAACACACGGGGGAGTGTGTGTTTTGTTCATCTCGTGTACTTAGTGATGCAGTCAGTGAGAACTGTTCACTCAGTGACAATTCACCCACATGGGCAGTTCACCCACATTGGCAATTCACCTACATTGACAATTCACCTACATGGGCAGTTCACCCAGTGGCAATTCACCCACATTGGCAATTCACCTACATGGGCAGTTCACCCACATGGGCAGTTCACCCAGTGGCAATTCCCCCACATGGGCAGTTCACCCAGTGGCAATTCCCCCACAGTGGCAATTCCCCCACATGGGCAGTTCACCCAGTGGCAATTCCCCCACAGTGGCAATTCCCCCACAGTGGCAATTCCCCCACATGGGCAGTTCACCCAGTGGCAATTCCCCCACATGGGCAGTTCACCCAGTGGCAATTCCCCCACATTGGCAGTTCACCCAGTGGCAATTCCCCCACATGGGCAGTTCACCCAGTGGCAATTCCCCCACATGGGCAGTTCACCCAGTGGCAATTCCCCCACATGGGCAGTTCACCCAGTGGCAATTCCCCCAGTGGCAATTCCCCAGTGGCAATTCCCCAGTGGCAATTCCCCCAGTGGCAATTCCCCAGTGGCAATTCCCCCACATGGGCAGTTCACCCACATGGGCAGTTCACCCACATGGGCAGTTCACCCACATGGGCAATTCCCCCAGTGGCAATTCCCCCAGTGGCAATTCCCCCAGTGGCAATTCCCCCAGTGGCAATTCCCCCAGTGGCAATTCCCCAGTGGCAATTCCCCAGTGGCAATTCCCCCACATGGGCAGTTCACCCAGTGGCAATTCCCCAGTGGTAATTCCCCCACATGGGCAGTTCACCCAGTGGCAATTCCCCCAGTGGCAATTCCCCCACATGGGCAGTTCACCCACATGGGCAGTTCACCCACATGGGCAATTCACCCACATGGGCAGTTCACCCACATGGGCAGTTCACCCACATGGGCAATTCACCCACATGGGCAGTTCACCCACATGGGCAGTTCACCCACATGGGCAGTTCACCCACATGGGCAATTCACCCACATGGGCAGTTCACCCACATGGGCAATTCACCCACATGGGCAGTTCACCCACATGGGCAGTTCACCCACATGGGCAGTTCACCCACATGGGCAGTTCACCCAGTGGCAATTCGCCGTGCACAGTTTGAAACCAAAGCATATAGTTGTGGATTGTCAACAGCATAAGCTTGGTTCACAACGAATTAATAACAGGTGTACTACACGGTCTACACCAGGGGTGGGCAATTGTGGCACTGAGTGCTGTTTCTGGCACTCAGATGGCACCATGTGCCCACCTACCTATATACAAATTATTAAAAGTTACCCCTATTAAATTGAAAGAAAATAAAAGTTCATTAAAAGAAAATTATTAAACTTACGGATAACTATTACAAATGTCCATTCATTATATTCAGGTTTCTTATGTGATTGCTGATGTCCGTTAATATATGTGCAATTTACTTGTTTATAGTATTTTCTAATAAGTATACCCTGCTGATTTGCTATTTTATACAGTGACAATGTGGATGTTAAACATAAGCGTGTAATTATTAATTGTTGATCACTTGTATAATAGAATGTATTTCGACCTCCATGTAAATAAATTTCCATGTCCATGGTATTACCTATCTCTTAGAGAAAAAACTTTCAAACTAACGCTCGGCTCGTGTAATGTGTGGGCAGGCAGAAAGCCCGAGCCGAGCCAAGTTGACTCGTGCGAGCCAGAGGCCTTGCTGCGGCTCGGCTCGTGGATCGTGTAGTGTGTGGGGGCCTTTATGGCCGTCAGAGTAGAAGATGAAATAAATGTCATCTGTCCGTTATTCTATCTCAATACTTTACTTACTTTGGGTATTAAATTATTCTTCATTAGTGAAGAATAAGGAAGAATCACCTGAATAAATAGCAATCCTTTACACATGATGATTTGATTTAATATATATACTAATTTTAATAGAAATGCATTCCTATAATAAGCAAATGTTTGTTAATTGTATTTATAATTTTGCCCCCTATGGTGCAATTTTACTTTTTTCTCCTATTGTGTAGAAATAACTATAAAAAATAACTAAGTGTATCATTAAATTTAATTTTCTATAAAAAAAATTCGTAGGACTGAAATTTCTATATGTGGCACTCGAAAAGAAACTTCTGCCCACCCCTGGTCTACACCATTAATGAATTTTACTGAGAAATTTTCTTTTCTCCAGGAAAAGAAATTGATATATAAATTTAAGACAAATAATTCGAACACTCTAATGCTGTAGAGTTCATTCATTTTTCTAATATTTAGAAAATGGTACAAAACCGAAGGAATTCTCTTACCTATTCTTAAAGGAATTTTTAGCATGGATAGGCCTATATTTACCTTTTTCATGAAACCCTGTTTGCTGTGAACTTAGCTGGGGACAGGGGACTGATTTTAAAATTATTATTGTCTATCCTTTTTGTTTTATTGTAGTATTTAGGTTTTGTTTAGTTTGGCGTTCTTCTTTTACGAGACTTTCTTCTCTTGTCTTTTTATATCACCTCTCTGTTGATGGGGACGACTTTTAAACATCTGAATTAATTATAATTCTGATAACTTAGCTCAGTAAACTAGACAGTTTCATTTAGTTATTACATTTTTTTATTTGAGTATGTGTTCACGGTACATAATAATAGAGGGTACCTTTAAATCATTTTTTTGGTTATTTGTGATAATTTAATACTGTACAACTGCCTCAATATTATATCACGAGTCTTTATTTCTCTTGATTCGATCATCCTTATCAATATTTTGACTCCAGGTGCTCTAATATCTGTGGTGGTTGCAAGAGAAGGGGGGTGGTGTCCCTTGGTACCCCGAACTGTTGTAATTTGAATGGTTTCTTATTTTTATCGTGGTTCTAAAGGCCCCCACACACTACACGAGCCGAGCCGCGCCAGGGCCTCTGGCTCGTGCGAGTCTACTTGGCTCGGCTCGGGCTTTCTGCCTGCCCACACATTACACGAGCCGAACATTAATTTGAAAGTTTTTTCTATTAAGAGATAGGTATTACCATGGACATGGAAATTCATTTACATGGAAATTCATTTACATGGAAATTCATTTTCATGGAAATTTATTTACATTAAATTTATTTACATTAAATTTATTTATATGAAATTTATTCACATGAATAAAATATACATAATTTTTTTTACATAATTCGTGTTGTCAGTGTTCGCCCGAGCGAAAGTATTTCCAATCTCGGTGGTTTGTCGGAGCGTCTGGACGGCGCTTTAGCTGACCGCAGGCTCGGCTCGTGCTATTTCAACCCCACACACTACCCGAGCCGAGCCACGAGCCAAGCCAAATATCTGGAAGTGACAGATCAACACGAGCCGAGCCACGATCCTGATTGCGCGGCTCGTGGCTCGGCTCGAAGTGCCCACACACTACACGATCTGGCTCGGGGCTCGGCTTGTTTGCTAAGGCTCGGCTCGTGGATCGTGTAGTGTGTGGGGGCCTTAATATTGTAGAATTTCTGCTGGTTTTTGATAAGGTTTCATTTAGTATCACGTCTGTCTTCCGTGAGAGTTTGTGTCCCTTGTCAGTCTAATATTCCTCATTGATAAGTGACTGTATTCACGGAGTAGCTTTTCTGCATCTATGAGTATTGTCACCGACGGTAGTAAGCGACTTTGCTCATGGAGCCACTTCTCTTTCTGACTGTTTCTTCCAGTCCCTTGTATTTAATTTCATTTGATATGTGGCTGTTGGTTGAGAAACAGACGTTGCATCCCTTAAATAGAACACTGGTTATTAATTTTATACAAATCTCTTCTATTATTGTTTTTTTAATTACTGACTAAAGTGTGAAAGTCCCATTTCCAAATCTATGTTTTTGATCGTTAATATATGCAGACTTATATTTTTAAGAAGTTGTAATTTTGTGTTTGAGCATATTACCATTGTATGAATCCATTGCCTGATACAATGTTTTTAGTTAAATATTTATATTAAAATCATTAAATCACACATTAGAATAGATTTTATTTCAACAAATGTTGTACCTGATTAAAAATATTACATTGAGTTTTTTTTAGTTTGAAATTTTTGATCTTGCTATGTTGCTGTTATTTTTTCAGATTCTGCAAAAGGTTCATAATTACTTTCGTGATGACAGAAAAAAGCTCAGCCATAAAATTCCTCCATTGCAAAGGTAAATCGGATATAAGGATTAGCGAATTGTTGAGAATCGATTTGGTAGATGTTCGTAGAATTGTACAACTGTACAAAAATAAAGATACTACATTAAAAAGAATTCTAACAGAAGACTTAAAAATAATATCAGGTGATACAGAAATACATCAACACGAACTTTCAGCAATTAGTAATCTCCAATGTCAAAGAGGAGAAAATAGAGAGATCGTTAAAAGTTTAAAAATCAGTGAGAAAAGTGTCTCTAAAACTGTGAAGACATTAGAAAATAATGGTGTGGACGCAATTCGACGCCAACGTAGAAGACAGGTTCGGACTCCCGAACTTATAGAAACTGTTAGAAGAATGTATAAAAATTATCCGAATATGTCTAACAATAAAATGGCTGTACTTTTAAAAATAAATGTAAGAACATTACAAAAACTTAAGGAGGAAGACTTAAAATTTCAATCTCGTGTAAAAGAAGAACAACAAGAACAAGAATCTTCTGAAGATAGGCTTGTAATACATGAAGACAGTGATAGCGATGTTGAAGTGGTGGAATCAGATGACTAAACCTCAACTGACAGAACGGTCTGAGTGCTGGGAAATGTAGATGCAGAGACCAACTTCAGTTTTTTAATTGGCTGATGTTTTTAAACCAAGGAAAACTTGCCACATTTCGTAGAACATGAGTCTGTAAGAACTTCCTCTATTATTTTACCTTCCGCACCCGAGAAAGTCGATAATCTGTACGACAAAGAAGGATTCAATTGAAAGATGGATAGCCTCAAAATAGAACAAAACTTGTGGTATTAACGTTTCATCAAATAGTAAATATGCTGATGTAAGGTTGTGAAATATTTTAAGCTGTAAATACTAAGATAAAGTGACAGAACCAGAACTGTTTATATAATGTAGATATCATATAGTTTCTGATGGTAGTTGAGTATCTCCAAATAAATATTGAACTTTTTAATTTTTCAAAATATATATTAGTTTGTTTCTATTTCTCAGACGAACTGCATTTTACAGCAGGAAAAAAGTGTATATTCTTTAGTAGAAGTACATTCAATTGTAAAGATATGGTTAAGAACCCTTTTTCAAATATATAAACTATTATAGATCTTCAAATAGTTTTGTTTTTAAGATAGATATTGAACTACTTTCATTCGTCAATTAAATAAACTTGAATATTTAATTACATTTTTATATTTCACTAACCTGCTGACTTTAACAATTCACTTTTAACGTCTGCTTATTTGGCCATCCTTGGGCCCTGAACTGTTAGATTATATATTGTCTTTTATTCATTTTTACCATGTTCAAATTGTTCGTATTTTAACGCTTCTTGCAGTTTTAGAGGATAGCGCTATAGTTCAGTCATTTCATGCAAAAAAAGGGTTAGCCTCGGATGAATTGCAACAGAAAGTCTGTACACTGTTTTATACAAGGATAAGGATATTTATTGAAGAAAAGTAATAAAAAAACAATACAGTTCTACAAGCCCATATATAATTTCTTATTAATAAGAAATTTTTGGGTAAGGTTAAAACAAGAGACAAGAATGGTTTTATCCTGTCATAAAATATATGCAACATTTACACTAAATAGATAGTATTTTTGTATTAGACCGTAATGATTACATAGACAGAGAAAGCACACTAAAAGATATAAATGATAAAAAAAAGAATACACATACATACAATTATTAATAACAAGTCCTAGAGTACAATGTACTTTAACTAATTATGATCAGCATATTTGCCAAGACAGTACTTTTTAAGAGTTGATTTAAAGATATTTAAAGAGTTAATAGTTCTTATATTTGGAGGTACCGAGGTAGAGACTGCCACAGTTTAGCTGTAGAATAATGAACACTGTGCTCCGTTAACGTTAACCTGTGACGACTAATAACTGGATCAGAAGCATGCCTAGTTTCATAGGGTAAGTTGGAGTAGTTAAAATTAGTTCTATTTCTAAACAAATACACAAGCAATAAATAATTATGGAGATCATCTAATTTCAAAATACCAGTGATATAGAAAAGGGGGTTAGTGTGGGCTAAGTACTCGCTACCGGTGATGATTCTTATTACTCGTCTTTGGAGCATCTCAATAGTATGCAAATGAACACCTAAGTTCCACCCCATAGAATATTTCCGTACATTAGATAAGGGTAGAACAGACTATAGTACAAACTGATTAAAGACTTTTGTGGTAGGAACTCTCTTAATTTGTATATAATGCCAGTCACCCTAGATAACTTCCTACACACTACATCAATATGATCTTTATACTTCAGTTTGCTATCAATGGTAAGACCAAGAAATGAGACACTCTCTGAGAAGTCCACTCTGACATCATTCACAATCTGACCGCGTGAGAGGTCTACATCATACATTCTATTCGAGAAAAGGACCGCACCAGTTTTTTCAGCATTCAGTGCCAATCTGTTTGAGATAGACCACGATGAGATAGACTCCAGCTCCCTATTCAGAAGATTACATAATTCCTGGAAATTTGAACCTACAGCAGAGATAGTTGTATCATCAGCAAATAAGATTGATTTCAAGAAAAGAGAGATATTGGAAAATTCATTGACATACAAAATAAACAAAAGTGACCCCAACACCCTTCCCTGAGGTACACCAATTGAAATACTACCATAACGCGAATAAGAACTGCCGACTTTAACACACTGTCTACGGTTTTCCAAGTAACTCCTAAACCAATTAAGTCACACCACGAACACCATAGGCTTCCAGTTTGGAAAGCAAAATACTGTGGTTAACGGTATCAAATGCTTTTGAATAATCAAAAAGACACCAAGGACGTGCTTACGATCTTCCAAATTTTCACAGATGTGCTCAGAAAAGTTCACAATCGCATCCACCGTCGACAGACCTTTGCGGAATCCATATAGCTTGTCACTGACAATATAAAAGCGATCAGTGAAAGAAGTCAAACGCTTGGCAACACATTTCTCAAATATCTTGCTAAATAATGGAAGAATCGAAATTGGTCGGGAGTTACTAATATCAGTTTTCTCACCTTTTTTAAATATTGGTATAACACAAGCATCCTTAAAAATATCAGGAAAAACCCCACACGAAATAGACATGTTCACAACAATGGAAAGTGGATAACTCAAAATGAACAACAAGACTTCAACTCCTTCACCGAAATAGTATCAATATCATACTTAGTATTTTTCAAAGACAAGATAACATCATTTACTTCATTTTCTGATACTGGATCGAAGAACAGTGAATGAACATTATAATTGATGAAGGAGAGCAGGTTAGCAGAAGAGGCTGGCAGTGACTCACTAAGTAAGGATGCAGCTGAACAAAAATGATCATTGAAACACTGGGCAATATCCATGTAGTCAGAAATAACATTACCATCCCTATTAACAGATTCAATTGCATGTTTAGTACCACCAAATGAAATGAAACAAGTTTGCGTAAATAAATCCAAGTTCTCTTCATATCGTTAATACTACTCTGAAATCGGGTTCTATGGTAAACTACCTTAGCCTTATGCACAATACCATTTACAAAATTACGAACTTTTTTATTTTCAGCCTCGGATATTTGACCCAGCTTACATTTTTAAAGCAAATAGATTTATACTTAATATGGCATAGTATATCAAATGTAAGCCAGGGTTTACGAATACGTTTTTTACTTATCCTCTTCTTTTTCAGTGGAAAACATTTACAATAATTATGGTTAATAGTTTTCAGCAGATACACAGTAGCATTGTTGACATTAGTAAACCCATTCAAATGATCCCAGTTAATAGACAATATTTCATCCTTAAATTTATTAATCGTTACATCATTAACAAGATAAAACTTAACTTCAACTAAATCATCTAGGCTTCCACCCATTAACATTTCCCTAGATAGAGTTATAAAAGTAGTACAGTGATCAGTTATATTATCCAAGATAATGCCAGCACAATTACTGTAATTAGATGAAAAGTTTATCCAAATATGGTCAAGCAAAGATGGTACATGGTTCAAATTTGAAGAGGGAAACCTAGTTGGTTTGGTAATAACCGGCACATAGTTAAATGCTCTCATAAGAGCAGCAAAATGAGTTGTGTCATTATTGTCAAGATCAAGCAAATTTATATTAAGGTCGCCCAACAAACAAACATCACGTTTAAATAAGTTACAAAATAGTATATCACAAAGATTATTACAGAAGTTCAGTATACTATCAGAGTGAGGTCTGCATATAGCAATGACGAAAAATTCCAGGGATTAAGAGACACCTTTACTACACACGACTCTATAGTATTATTCACAATGGAAAACTCATCTAACCTACAGGTGGTAAATACTTCGCGAACAAAAATAGATACTCCACCACTCCTCCTGCCACATCTAAAGGAGTGGAAAGACTTATAACCTTCCATATCTACAGGTTCACTGAGCTACGTTTCGGTCAGCACAATAATGTCTGGGTTAGCATTAATGGTAGACAAAACACCTAGAAAGGAATTCAGAAAAATGCCCTCAATAACATATCAAAATTCTTAAAGAATCCAGATGGTGGAAGGTTCCATAAAAGCTTTCCAAATTGGCAGGCATAAAACCTGATATTTCCCTATATCTCCACCTCAAAATTACTTGGTACTTTGTTTTACTCTACACCAAATCAGCCCACCTCTATGTGCAGCGGATGAGCAAACTCGAAGATTAACATCTAGATGTGTATTAACGAATTGTAGAAGGTTTCCATGTTGTCAGAAGAGTTGATCGCCTATGGGTTGGTCTGTCCGTAGATCTCGCCATCGAACAGGTCCTGATGAGGAGTATGAAGACCAGTGGTAGCGTGATGAGAAGGGCGAGGAAAGTCGGAGCAACAGCGTCTCATATGGCTACTCTCTATACCTACCTGTGCTGAAGTCAACAAAGCTATGCAGCAGCTCAAGGTTGTAACTTACAACACTAGTGAACAAAACAAGGACAAGGACATGAAAAATACTAGACAAGCTCGTGACATAAAAGACACTCATGCAGTTATCAGCTATCTACAAGAGAGAACACGCTTCAGCTCAGATCCGAGCTTGCGTAGTATCTAGACAGGGGTGCATGCTATCAGCCAAGTTAATGTGGATTCAGCCAAAACTGTTGGAACTGCTATCTTGGCCAACATGGATGGACAAACTAATGCTAACTACATATTCAAGAAAAAGAACCAAGCCATTACGTTGACTTCAAAATCAGCAGTATTGATTGATGGTGATGTTAGCTGCTTTTCCAGCGATTGACCATTGCTGCAAAAGCTACAGAGGATCTGCAGTCTTTGTTTAAGTATGAACTATGTAGTTACCCACCAGGTCTGTTTGATTCAACACTGCTGCTCCGACTGCCACAAAAGACACTGCAAGCAGATTCTATTTGGGCACTCCTGACACACGATGCACCAGGAATCGCAAGCAAAGTCCACTACGTGTTGGATGGTGGAGCACTAGTACAACGCATTTCATGGGCACGTGGCTCAACTTACAAAAGTATCTCCACGCAATTCACAGAGTGTGTGGCAAGGAAATATGGAAAGGCAACAGTCTAGTTTGATGGATATGACGGTACATAAACAAAGGATACAACACACCAGAGACGTACGAGAGGGAATGCTGGAGCAACGCTGACGTTTGGTGAAGATAATTGCAGGTGACAATAAAGATGGAAAGATTCCTGGCAAACAAGAAAAGCCCCCAGGGGCTCTATCCTGAAGCTGTCTGTGGTGAATGGAAGAGAAGGGGGGTGGCGTCCCTTGGGCCCCGAACTGTTGTAATTTGGATCATGGATTGTCTTTTTTTCATTTTCACTATGTTTATCATTTTTTTTAACGCTACTTGCAGTTTTGGAGGATAGCGCTAGGGTTATGCTCTTCAACTGCGAGGTCTTAGATTTTGTGTTAGGTAGGCTCGTAGGCTTCATTTACTATCACCTCTTCATTTTCCTCTTCCATCCGTGAGTTAGGCCACCGGTGCTTGTGTCCCGTTTCGTCACATTCCTTGGTAAGTGACTGCATTCACGGAGTAGCTTTTCTGCATCCATGAGCATTGTCACCGACGGTGGTAAGTGACTTTGTTCATGGAGCCACTTTCCTCTCTGACTGCATCTTCCAGTCCCTTGTATTTAATTTCCTTTCGACGTCAGCGATATGGCCTTTGGTTCCGAAGCAGACGTTAAACCCCTACTAAAATAAATAAAAAAACAAGAAAAACAAGCAGCGCCTCATAAACATGTTCAGCACCAAATTATCGACACAGAACTGCCAGACACATTATGTTGCAGGTGACGCTGATCTCCTCATAGTGCAACAGGCAGATGAGTCTGCAACCACCTATGGCACTGTGCTGATCGGAAATGACACAGATCTTCTCATCCTGCTCATCTACCACACCAACCCCAACTCATGTGACCAGAATGTGAAGAAACCGTGTATCTGGAATATGAAGTCTGTAAAGCTGCAGTCAGACCCTTCTATATCACTGCACATTACACGCTCTTCTAGGGAGTGACACTACTTCTCAAGTGCATGGCATTGGCAAGGGAGCTTGTCTCAAAAAAAAAAAAGAAAAAAAAAAAAAAAAAAAAAATCAGTGCGCACTTCTGTGAAAAAAGCGGATATGTTCCACTGACAGGCAGTGTCTACAGATGATGTTGTAGGAGCAGGAGAAAAAGCCCTGTCATTCCTTTACAATGGGAAGCCTGAAGAGTGTTGCGACATAGACGTTTCTGCCCGAAGGTTGCCTCCAGCACTTCTCATGTTCAACCCAAAATTCGAACACCCACATCAGCAGCAGTAAAACACCACAGCCTTCGTGTCTATTTCCAGGTCCGGCAGTGGAAGGATATTGCAGCCAAGGGTTGGCGGGAAAGCAGTGGAGAACTCGTGCCCGTGCAAACGGAATTGACCCGGCACCGCAAGAACTACTCAAAATGATCAGCTGCAACTGCGAGACAGACTGCAGAAGTTTGAAGTGGACTTACAAGAAGTACTGCATAATGTTCGGCTGCATGTGGCAACTGTAGAGGGTCTGCATGTACGAACTTAAGCCAAGTTTCATGTGACAGCGATGATGATTGATGAAGCCCAGTACACGCTTCATCCACGCTCTGACCTGGATAGAGTGGTGGAAAAGAACCCCCTTTGTTTGTGTTTTATATCTGTACACGCTTCATCAATGCTTTGAGCTGAACAGAGTGGTGGAAGAGAACCCCCTTTACTTGTTTTATCCCAGTAGGTACACACTTCATCCATGCTGTGAGCTGGTTGGGGTGATGGAAGAGAGCCCCCTTTACTTGTGTTTTATCCCAGTATACGCTTCATCCATGCTATGAGCTGGATGGGGTGGTGGAAGAGGGCCCCTTTGGTTAGTGTTTTATCCCATTACACACTTCATCCATGATTTGAGCTGGATGGAGTGGTGGAAGAAATCCCCATTCACTTGTTTTTTATCCCAGTACACGTTTCATCCATGCTCTGAGCTGGATGGGGTGGTGGATGAGAACCCCCTTTGTTTGTGTTCTATACCAGAACACGTTTCATCCATGCTCTGAGCTGGATGGGGTGGTGGATGAGAACCCCCTTTGTTTGTGTTCTATACCAGAACACGTTTCATCCATGCTCTGAGCTGGATGGGGTGGTGGATGAGAACCCCCTTTGTTTGTGTTCTATACCAGTACACGTTTCATCCATGCTCTGAGCTGGATGGGGGTGGTGGATGAGAACCCCCTTTGTTTGTGTTCTATACCAGAACACGTTTTATCCATGCTCTGAGCTGGATGGCGTGGTGGAAGAAACCCCCATCTCTGAAGAGAACCCCAAAATAGTTATTTTGTGATCAGCTGGATGTCTGAAGAATGTTCTTTTTATCTGAAGTCTTTAAGGATAGCTACATACTATCCTACTGCTAAAGAAGAAAATTTTCACAAGAACCTACTCATAGTTAGTTTATTTGTGTTAACAATATGTAGTGTGCCAATTTAAATTTAATAATTTACTTTCATTATGTTTCGAATATTTCGTAATTTTTTTTGTGTATTATTGATATTAAAATGTTGTTGGACGATCGCAGTTTTTTCCAATATGTTCAGTCAACTAAAAGAGTTGACACATATTCAGAATAATGCTGTTTGGTCAGGTTTAGCTTATTAGATTGTATTTCAATGGAATCCTGGCCACAGAATATGTATTTTTAGCACTTTAATCGAAGTCCTAAGTCATTAAGAAAAGGAAATATTTGGAAATATCAGATTATGGCGGCCATTTTTGGATAATGGCTGCCATTTCGGCTTTTTAGTCAGGTGTAGCTTATTGTAGTGTGTTTCTTAGCCCAAGAAAAAGTACTTTTGTCACTTAAATTTAAAGCCCTATGTAATTTAGAAGTAGAGATATTGGGAAGTATCAGGTTTATGGCAACCATTTTAAAAATGGCCACCATGGAACCTTCCACCACCAGGATTCCTTAAGAGTTTTTATATGTTATAGTGGACACCTATAAAACAGTTAAAACAAATTCTGATGCAATTCATCTTAGATCATATAAAATGATGCATGTACTACTAGGGTTATGCTCTTCAACTATGAGGTTTTAGATTTTGTATTAGGTAGACTCGTAGCCTTCATTTTCCTCTTCCATCCGAAAGTGCACCCACCAGTGCTTGTGTCCCTTTTCGTCACATTCCTTGGTAAGTGACTGAATTCACGGAGTAGCTTTACTGCATCCATGAGCCTTTTCACTGCCGATGGTAGGTGAATTTGTTCACGAAGCCACTTTCCTTTTTTTTCTAGTCCCTTGTACTTAATTTCTTTTGACGTCTGCGATATGGCCTTTGGTTCCGATGCAGTTAGGGTGAATTGCAGTAGGTTAAGAAAGTGAGGATGAAGTAGGGTAATTGCGGTAGGTGAGGAAAGTGAGGGTGAAGTAGGGTAATTGCGGTAGGTTAAAAAAGTTAGGGTAGAGTTGGGTAATTGGGGTAGGTGAGGAAAGTTAGGGTGAAGTAGGGTAATTGCGGTAGGTTAAGAAAGTGAGGGTGAAGTAGGGTAATTGCGGTAGGTGAGGAAAGTGAGGGTGAAGTAGGGTAATTGCGGTAGGTTAAGAAAGTTTGGGTGGAGTTGGGTAATTGGGGTAGGTGAGGAAAGTTAGGGTGAAGTAGGGTAATTGCGGTAGTTAGGGGTAAGTAGGGTAATTGCAGTAGTTAGGAGGAAGTATGGTAATTGCGGTAGGTTATGAATGTGAGGGTGAAGTAAGGTAATTGCGGTAGTTAGGGGGAAGTAGGGTTTTTGCGGTAGGTTAAGAAAGTTAAGGAGAAGTAGGGTAATTGCGGTAGTTAGGGGGAAGTAGGGTAATTGCAGTAGTTAGGGGGAAGTAGGGTATTTGCGGTAGGTTATGAATGTGTGGGTGAAGTAGGGTAATTGCGGTAGGTTATGAATGTGAGGGTGAAGTAGGGTAATTGCGGTAGGTTAAGAAAGTTAGGGTGAAGTAGGGTAATTGCGGTAGGTGAGGAAAGTTAGGGTGAAGTAGGGTAATTGCGATAGTATTACCCTCGATGAGGAACGGTCAATAGCCCCCCACCGGTCACCAGGCCCCCCTCCCTGTTTATTTAATCCTTATTTACCTAGTTAAACAAATGAAGAACTACTCGGATAGAAATAACTGAGAGTTGCTAATGTAGTTTGATGTATCCGCTAGTTTGTTGTACTGCACACTTCATGATTGTTTAATGACCTGGCAGGGGGTTCGGGGGGCGGCACGCCCCCCGATATACATATATTTTATGTCTATCAGTAATGAACTACTAAAGTGTCAATAAGGATTAAATAATATAGGTAAATAAGGATTTAAAAACAAGGGGGCTCATGACCGGGGGGGCTCTTGACCGGGGGGGGGGGGGGGCGGCTTATGACCTACACCCACTCCCGATATACACACATTTCTATGACCGTCAGTAGGGTATTAGCGAAATATTTCTATATAGGTTATTCGTTTGGGCAGGAGGTTTTAGGTTTCTGAAAATATTATTGCCAATCACATTCCCTCTCTCATTGTCCCGAGGCTACCTCTAGGTAGGCCTCTTTTTGTTATATTTTAGGTTTTGTTCTACTGCAGTGGACCACAACTCCTTTATTTCAAGAAACTTTACAGCAATGAATGCTGTTAAATAAATATTAGTAGGGTTGTGACAGGAGTTTATAATCATAGATCCTGAAAATATTATGGACGTTTGAATGTCTTTACACCAGCGGTATATAGTATTATATACCATTTCATTTCGTCTGTGATATTCTTAAGATCTATGAGTTACAAAGCATATTGTCACAAGTACACAACCCTATTTGTTAGGTATTGAAATATCGAATTAAAATTTCCAGACTAAATAAATCGTCTGCTGTACAGATTAGATGATGTTAATGAACCTCGTTTTTATTCCCGTACGAATAACATAGGAATATTTCACTGATTAACTGAGTTGGAACGACGCTCACTTTACTTTAGTTGTCTAACCTAAAACTGTTAAGGTAAAGAGGTTAGGGGTTAGTTAGGGTTTGTAATAATAATATTTTCGATAAACTTTAGAAATATATATTTAAAATTTTAGAACCAATTAACCATAGCTACCTTTAATTATAATTAAAATACATATTTTAGGACTGAAACCAATTTTACCAACAATCTACTGAAGCTTATTTAATTGCACTAAATTATTTATAGATAGACAGATCTGGAATGAATTCACAATATTCGTAGAATATTAAAATATAAAATATATCAACTAATTTACGGTAAGTTTCGAGTTATCGGACAGCATCACATTTTCGATCATATAAGAAAAAAATATATGAAACTTTTGAAATTGTTTGTTATTATATGATCGACAATGTAGAACAATCCCATAACTCAACCCCTCACCCTATGTATAGTAAAGATAGTAAATAATCTATATTATGTCATGTAAATAATACATAGTAACAGGAATAAAAATGTATTAAATATAAACTGAATATCATCAGAAACGTCGAACTCTTACCCACTTTCCGAGTACTGAGAGTCATCTCAGCTATTTCTAAAATAACACTTTCCCATAAAAGATAGAAAGTTACTACATTTAATGGTACTGATAATTCTTTGAAAACACTCTAAATATATATTTATTAATTTGCATTGTAAAAGAATTATTTAGATGAACTAAGGAGTTAAAAATGAGTTGAATTTTAGTAATAATAGGAAAATAAAGGAATTTATAATCAATAGGGATATCATAACAATTACCGATAGGTAGTATTCTGACATTATCGGTCACTTCCCCATTTTCGGACACGCAAGAAAAAACTATATAATGATTATTATTTAACTTTTATTTTAATTGGTATCCATGATACCTGCAGGTATCATGGATACCATTATTATATCATTATATACTATCATTATATCGTTTTTTCTTACGTGTCCGAAAATGGGGAAGTGACCGATAATCAAGAACTTACACTATATACCTACCGATAGTATCGGTACAACCCCAAAGAATGTATTGAGGTGAAAAGAAGCAGCTTCTTCTATTTTGTCTAACTAACCACATCCTAGTTACAATAATTGGCACAAATTACTAATGAACTGATGTGGAGAAATATTATAGCTATTATCACATTAATTAATCTCCCAATATATTATCCAACTACTGAAACATTTTAGAAACATGAAAAAATAAAGATTTATCCCAAGGACTGGATACTTCTCTCATCACAGTGGATACGTTGAGTTAGGTATCCATACACCGTTGGATACTTTCTCACAGTGGATACCTCTATGGTATACATAGACCGTTGGATACCTCATCACAGTGGATACCTCATCACAGTGGATACCTCTGTGTCAGGTATCCATAGACCGTGTCATACACTACCATCATTATTCCTGCTCCTGGTCCTAGTCGCATCACTTTCGGTACCAACCCCTTGTACAGAGCTCGGAAACTGAAAAAAAAAACATAGAATTAATCTAATAGTATTATTGGTAGGTATGATCATTGATATTTTGATGGTAGTGATTTTTTATGGCATTTATATGGGAATCAGAAGACTTGAATATTAGGATGGACAAAATAAAAAAAAACATTTTAGATAATACTTATGGAAGGGTAGCTAATATGATGTTTTTGTGACAAATAAAGGTATGTGCAAGAGCAACCAAGTTGCGAGTTCCTAGAACTCTTACACGGTTTCCAAACCACCCCTACAACCGGCAAACAAACACCGGTAACACTTCAAGTACACAAATGCACAGAGGTTTTTAAGAGAAAATTCACACAATCACAAGCTGAAGCTTAATTGATTGCTATACCAGAGCAATTAAACCAATCGTTATTTACTCCCAAAGTAATTCAACGCCAGTACACCAAGTACTCACCAACTGCCTTCCCAAATGCAAGTAAAGTGCTACTTTGTCAACAATAAAAATGGCGTGAGTTGCACGGAGCAGACTACCTCTCATTCCAAGCCTGTTTCACCAAGTCTCTGTATTGAATTTCTTCATGCTTACTTCAACAACAAGGGTATACTGTATGTAGGTACTCACCCCTCTTCCCTGTACACGGTAGCTATAGTGTTCACAGTGCCCCTGTACTTGCGTTCTACAGGCTGTGGCCCCTGTATTCTGCTCTTAGCCACGTCAAAGGGAATGTTGAGAGCTGAGGCTAGAACTCCCGACACGAAACCCATCAGGAACTTCTGCAGATTATTCTGCCACTTCTCCTGTCATGAAAAAAAACTATTACCGTCTGAGAACTTTAAAGGTCTCCTTCACTCTAGGAAATGGTATTTAGATACCGGTATAGGTAGCCATCAATAATATGTCTAAAAGCTTTATTATAGTTCGAATCATCCTGAAGTATTTTGCTATTTTTCTTCGCTTGAAGTTCAGATGATAGAAGGAAAATCACAAGAATAACTTAGCTGCATATTATAATACAAAAATAGAACCAAATTTGAAATGGTTTCCAGTTTTAAAACCAGTAACCTTAGCTCTAATGAATAGGAATATCCACCAGATGGTGGATATTTAATCTTCAAGGCCTTTTACAAACGTGGCATTTCCTAACGCGCGTTAGACGCACGTTTCCTAACACGCGATATTTTCTAACGCGTGTTAGATATACCACACATAATATATGGTAACTCTTGGAAATCCTGAAACGCGCGTTTGCTGGGCGCTTGAAACGAAACGTTCATTTCGAGTTACTGTCAGTTCAATAGATGTGTACACACTTAAACGCACGTTCCTTTGCAAGCGCCCAGCGAAAGCGCGTTTCAAGATTTTTTTTGTAACGCGCATTTACGGGCGTTAGTTACCATATATTATAACTAACGCGGGTAAAGATGTTAGATATCTCCTTTACCTCTCTTTTAGGCAGGTAGTTAGCATTAGCGGTGTGGTAGAGACCGAAGTAGACCATATTGAAGGTACCGTTCCTACCAATGGTTGCCGTGACTCCTTTGTTGAGTCCTAGCAGTCCTTCTCTCTTCACTATGTCCCTAGCTACCACCATCACACCGGGGGAGGACTTGTGTTGGGACCTTATGGAGGAAAACAATATTGTACACAAAAATAATGTGAGCAAATGGGTAAAAATTAAAATTAATTTTTTTTGTGATAATGTGAAGAATGGATTAAAATTCATATTCTTATAAAAGAGAAAAAATTAAAATCAAATTTTACTATGGAATTTAAAAAAAAAATAAAAAAAAGTTATTGTGAAATTTTTGTCTTGTCAGTGAGAATATTTTCATTTTCATTCTATTTCAGTTGAATATTATAAAAAAAATACAAGGTTAGCAGAGTTTTCGTGATGCTACAAATTTTCGATCATAGAAAAAGAGTATACAATAATAATTCTCTAAGTTATTTAGTTGGTATCCATGATATGTATCACGGATACAACCTTCACTAACTTATTAAGTTGGTATCCATGATATGTATCACGGATACCACCTTCACTAACTTATTAAGGTGGTATCCATGATATGTATCACGGATACCACCTTCACTAACTTATTAAGTTGTTATCCATGATATGTATCACGGATACCACCTTCACTAACTTATTTAGTTGGTATCCATGATATGTATCACGGATACCACCTTCACTAACTTATTAGCTTGCTGTGCCACTTTAACCACTTCGAAAGGGTTCACTAGGATAGCCTCAGTGACTCCAGACCCCAAACCAGCGAGAAAAAACGTCTGAACAGCAACAAAAAAACTGTGTTAGGTCCGTTCCAAACTACGCCGCGTTTTCGCCGCCCAATTTACGTCTCTTCAAGTAATCACGGTTAAATGAATGTAAGGCGGTAGAAACGCTAGTATAGACTGTAAATTTGCTTACCATTCATTTAACCGTGATTAATTGGAGAGGCGTAACTGGGCAGTGAAAACGCGACGTTTTTACTGCTTTTATAGAATAGGCCTTAGGGGTTAAACAAAACACTGTGTGTAAGGTGAAGAGCTTGCGTCCTATCACAGTGAAGAGCAAATTAAAACAAGAGTAGTTAACTTGAACAGCATGCGGGGAAAAAATCTAAATCGGTGCAGTTTAGGCTAAGTTACGAATTATCGGTCAGTACTACATCTTCGGTCATATGAGAAAAAACAATATAGTAATTGTTATAATTACACAGTGCTATCTAATAATAACAATTTTTATATTGTTTTTTTTTGTATGAACGAAGATGTAGTACTGACCGATAATTCGTAACTTACCCTGTTATAATTTAAAATTACTGAATTACTGAATACAATTACAATTACTATTTTTTTTTTCAATTTAACAAAACAAAAAAATTATCAAACGGTGAAATAAAAAACCAAACATTAAAAATAATCATTAAATAATATGAATCATATTAGATAGGGTAAGTTTCGAGTTATCGGACGGTTTCACATCTCCGATCATATCAGAATATAACCCTAATTTAGTTGGTATCCATGATACCTGCAGGTATCAAGGCTACCAGCTTAAAAGTTTAACAATCATTATAATATTTTTTTTAGCTATATGATCGAATTCGAAAATGTAGATCCGTCTAATAACTCGAAACTTTCCCTAGTAGATACAAATTAAGTACTTTCTACTAATAAAAAAATGAAGTATATTTTACTCACAGATGCGCTGTTGACTCCCAGTAAATCTTTATAGATTTGATAGGTCAGAAACTGAAAGGAAATAATAGATAGGAAATACATGAAATAATTATATATTGCAAACAAAATATAGTTTAACCCTAAACAGGTTTTCATACTCGGTTTAAGTGACTGAATATAACAGTCGCACTAATTGTAGCCAAGAACAGACAAGGTGAGTGAGTTAGAATGGACTGAAATGTGGATAATTGACGAATTATGGGTCATATGTTTGTTAGGGGCGTACAGACAAGAACTATGTTAGTGAGTTAAAATGGACTGAATACCTCATTTTGATTTCATAATTTAATGTAGTTTTTTTGTATCCGCTAGTTTTTTGTACTGCGCACTTCATGATTGTTTAGTGATCTGGCGGGGATCCCGATTTACATATATTTTATGTTGAATAGAGTAATAAACTACAAAGGCGTCGTTAAACGACGCATTGTCTGTCCTTGACTACAATTAGCATTACTTGAATATAACCCCTAGAGAGATAAAGAGTTAAAATAGTATATATTGAATAACTAGAAATATTTGTAAACGACTAATGATTATATATTAAAAACTTAAAAAGTTTAATAAATTAAGAAAATATTTAAAAAGATCAAATCAATACTATTTAGGAGTAAAACGTCTGCTTCGGAACCAAAGGCCACATCGCTGACGTCAAAAGTAGTTAAAGTATTGGATAATGAAATAACTGATTACTGAATTAAAGTTATTAAATGATAAATGTATTGGTTAACTAAAACTTAATAGAATAATATATATAGTTCTCTACCTTGACAGCTCTCTTTGGAGTTTCAACGAATATGGGGGGCAGTACCCCCTTGTAAAGAGCTGTGACTCCCTCATGCTTAGCAGTTTTTCTGAAACAGTCTAGCACTGAGGTGTAGTAGTGGGGGTCTGAGGGGACACCCCCCGTCTTCTGCAACTGCAGGCGCGTCTTCACCACGTCAAGAGGATGCAGGGTACATATCTCACAAAAACCTGAGGGATCAAAATTAAATATTAATATTTATTAATTAAAATGAAATATATATTAATTAACGTATGCTTAGGAACCAAAAGGCATATCGATGACGTCAAACGGAAATTAAATACAAGGGACTGGAAGAAGCTGTTAGAGAGGAAAGTGGCTCCATGAACAAAATCACTTACCACCGTCAGTGATAATGCTCATGGATGCAGAAAAGCTACTCCGTGAATACAGTCACTTACCAAAAAATGTGACGAAACGGGACACAAGCACCGGTGGCTGCACTCACGGATGGAAGAGGAAAATGAAGAGGTGATAGTAAATGAAGCCTACGAGTCTACCTAACACAAAATCTAAGACCTCGTAGTTGAAGAGCATAACCCTAGCGCTATCCTCCTAAACTGCAAGTAGTGTTAAAAAAATGATAAACATGGTAAAAATGAAAAAAAAGACAATCCATAATCCAAATTACAACAGTTCGGGGCCCAAGGGACGCCACCCCCCTTCTCTTCCATTCACCACAGACAGCTTCAGGGTAGAGCCCCTGGGGGCCTGAATACTTAAATAATACTAATAAATTCACTATTAAATTGTTACTAAAGTCAATACTAATAAAGATAATCAAGTTCATATTAATCATCTCACCTGCAGAACCTCCCGCTGCTAAGTTGATGGCTATGTTGCGCAACTCAAAGGGACTGGTAGGCTTGTCACCTGCCATTGTCACTCGATGTAGTGGAGAGGGGCGACTACTCTGTTATCGACCACTAGCAAATTACCAGGTGATTTGAAGTTAACGGTATTTTAAAGTAAATCTAGAAAAGCATCATATTGTACGGGATGTTCAGAGATTCCGAACGGTTCGATATTTTCGGTCATATAATCGCAGAGTATATTACAATTATTATATAAGTTTTGGTTTAATGAGTATTATTTAAGAATTGATATCCATTATTATTTTAATTGTTATCCACTATTATTTTAATTGTTATCCACTATTATTTTAATTGTTATCCACTATTATTTTAATTGTTATCCACTATTATTTTAATTGTTATCCACTATTATTTTAATTGTTATCCACTATTATTTTAATTGTTATCCACTATTATTTTAATTGTTATCCACTATTATTTTAATTGTTATCCACTATTATTTTAATTGTTATCCACTATTATTTTAATTGTTATCCACTATTATTTTAATTGTTATCCACTATTATTTTAATTGTTATCCACTATTATTTTAATTGTTATCCACTATTATTTTAATTGTTATCCACTATTATTTTAATTGTTATCCACTATTATTTTAATTGTTATCCACTATTATTTTAATTGTTATCCACTATTATTTTAATTGTTATCCACTACTATTTTAGTTGGTATCCACTATTATTTTAGTTGGTATCCACTATTATTTCAGTTGATATCCACTATTATTTTAGATGGTATCCACTATTATTTCAGTTGATATCCACTATTATTTTAGTTGATATCCACTATTATTTTAGTTGGTATCCACTATTATTTCAATTGATATCCACTATTATTTCAATTGATATCCACTATTATTTCAATTGATATCCACTATTATTTCAATTGGTATCCACTATTATTTTAGTTGGTATCCACTATTATTTTGGTTGGTATCCACTATTATTTTGGTTGGTATCCACTATTATTTTAATTGGTATCCACTATTATTTTAATTGGTATCCACTATTATTTTAATCGGTATCCACTATTATTTTAATTGGTATCCACTATTATTTTAATTGGTATCCACTATTATTTTAATTGGTATCCACTATTATTTTAATTGGTATCCACTATTATCTTAGTTGGTATCCACTATTATTTCAATTGGTATCCACTATTATTTTAGATGGTATCCACTATTATTTTAGATGGTATCCACTATTATTTCAATTGGTATCCACTATTATTTTAATTGGTATCCACTATTATTTTAATTGGTATCCACTATTATTTTAGTTGGTATCCACTATTATTTTAATTGGTATCCACTATTATTTTAATTGGTATCCACTATTAGTTTAATTGGTATCCACTATTATTTCAATTGGTATCCATTATTATTTTAATTGGTATCCACTATTATATTAATTGGTATCCACTATTATTTTAATTGGTATCCACTATTACTTTAATTGGTATCCACTATTATTTTAATTGGTATCCATTTTACTTTAATTGGTATCCACTATTACTTTAATTGGTATCCACTATTGCTTTAATTGGTATCCACTATTATTTTAATTGGTATCCACTATTATTTTAATTGGTATCCACTATTACTTTAATTGGTATCCATTATTATTTTAATTGTTATCCACTATTATTTTAATTGTTATCCATTTTACTTTAATTGGTATCCATTTTACTTTAATTGGTATCCACTATTATTTTAGTTGGTATCCACTATTACTTTAATTGGTATCCACTATTACTTTAATTGGTATCCACTATTACTTTAATTGGTATCCACTATTACTTTAATTGGTATCCATGGTACCTGCAGGTATCACAGTAGTTAACTCACTTAGAACTTACGATGAACTAAAGGCTTTCTTGAATATTCATTAGGATAAACCCCTTTCCTTAGATCTGGTGATGGCGACTCTACAATCTGGGTATAAATAGTCTATAGATTGTATTCTTAGGCCTATTTTACACAGGGAGTTTTTTCAATATAAATGCAAATGAAAAAATACCCAATTTAAGTGGGCATACAAAACAAAAACGTTTATTCAGTCGTAGCGCTTTCTCTGGTACCATTTTCCCATGACGTAGCTATATGTTTTGTATGCGCATTTAGATTTTATGCCACATTTTTGTTAAAAAAAACGTTCCGTGTGAAAAGTGCTTCAGGGTTCAGTCCTTAGTAAGTCAAAAAGTTAGTTACGATGTAGATATTAACAATCAATGAAGTGTGTAGTAGCTACAACAAACTAGAGGATAAAACAAACTACATCAAGAGACTAAAAAAATACAGAAACAAAACCACATTCATTACTCCAATGTAAATAAAGACTTGTTATAATCATAGATACCAATTAAAATAAAAGTTAAATACTAATTATTATATAATTTTTCTTATAGGATCAGATATGTGGAACCGTCCGATAACTCGGAACTTACCCTATGTGAAAAATAATTCACATTGAATGTATTTTATGAGACCTCTATAAAGAAAGAAATAATTGAGAAATTTCTTACCATTAGAAGTATAGAGTTTAAGATGAGCAAATTACAACAGTTTGGGGGACCAAGGGACACCACCCCCCTTCTCTTCCTATCAGGATAGAGCCCCTGGGGTAAAATGTGTAAAAAGTAGGGGTTTGACGTCTGGAATCTACTAACAAGTCTAAAGGAAATTAAGTACAAGGGACTGGAAGAAACAGCCGGAAAGGAAAGTGGCTAAATGAACCAAAGTCACATACCACCATTTAAAGACAATGCTCATGGTTGCAGAAAAGCTACCCTGAGAACACTGAAGGAGATTCTAATTTAAGGGAAGTAAAAGGCTATAAAATTAGAAGATCTTTATTAACATTTATAGGAAACCCAACAACTTTATACAGGAAGAGAAAAGCTAAGCAGGTAGCTTACTAATCAAGCAGGTAGCTTACTATCAAAATAGTTAGCTTACTATTAAAATGGTAAGCTAACTATATAAACAAGACAACTTTTCATTCAAAAAGTTAGCTTAAATTAAATCCATATGGCAATCACAAAGATAATCATTATTTTTTAGAATGGAAGTATAACTGCTTTTGAGAAATAAATGCATGAACTACACTTTTACTGACTCCATAAAATGTTGCACGAATCTGTAATTCGAAGTTGCAGATTCGTGCAACTCGAAGTTGAAGATTCGTGCAACTCGAAGTTGCAGATTCGTGCAACTCGAAGTTGCAGATTTGTGCAACTCGAAGTTGCAGATTCGAGCAACTCGAAGTTGAAGATTCGTGCAACTCGAAGTTGAAGATTCGTGCAACTCGAAGTTGAAGATTCGTGCAACTCGAAGTTGAAGATTCGTGCAACTCGAAGTTGCAGATTCGAGCAACTCGAAGTTGCAGATTCGTGCTACTAGAATTCAAAATTCAAAAGCTGCAACGTGTAGAAGGTGTTTGACATTGGTAAGTACAACTGCTGCAACTAAATGAGTTATAGAAAAATAAATAGAGAAATAAGAGGGGTAAATACTCTATTACCGTAAGATTGTATCCAATGGAAAAAAGTTTCGAAGGATTATAGGGTAAGTTACGAGTTATCGGACGGTTCCTCATCTTCGATCATAAGAAAAATATATTTAATGATTGTTATACAAATTGAAATAAAATAAGAATTATTAAAAAATTTTACATGATCGAAAATGTGGACTGTCCGATAGGTCGGAACTTACCCTAATCACTTGAATTTACATGTTCGGTAGAATGATAGGACCGGTAATTGAGTGTCAACCCTATACCAAAAGAAACAGAAAAGCGACACCGAAAAAAAGAACTACTTTGCATACCTACCTAATAATTTGATATCTAATTAAATAATTAATAATATTTTAATTGAAACTAACTGTCACGATATTTAGACTATTTAACTGCAGCATAAAATGATAAGGTAAATTACGAATTATTGGCCAGTTCCATAAACAATTTGATAATAATTTTTTATATTTAATTGGTATCGATAAGAAAATCGCAAAAATTAAAATTACATTTTTTTATATCACCGAAGATGTGAAACTGACCGATAATTCGTAACTTACCCTATCAAACTAAATGTTAGAAGTGTCTATCTAGAACATAGGGGGATATCATTTCATATCAGGAATAAGGTTGAACTCCTTCTTATGATAATTACTTGGAATCAATAGTAACAACAACAAAAAGTTTCGAAGTCGTTTGTTACGTTTATTTTCGGTACAATAAATAATATAATTTCTATATTCATCAATGAAGGAAATCTAACATAGACTGTTAATAGAAGATTAAGAGGGGACTGGGTCCCTATTAATCTTCTATGACCCCACCATATATTCCTATCCAAGACGGGGCTCTCCATTTAACAGTTTTCCACCAGTTTAGAATACCCTCACTATCCTCACTGCCTGATACTCCCCTCACTAGCTCTCCCCCCTCACACCACCCTAGCAGTGACAGAGGCTGCGTGTGCCATGAGAGCATCAGCAGCTTGTTTGGCTGTGAGTGTGCGCCTTGCTTCCACCACCCAGTCTCTCGAGACATTGCGGGACTCTCCTGAAAAAAAGATAGCGTTAGTAGATTATTATCCTTGAGAAGGAGACATTGTGAGACTCTCCTGGAAGAGGGGTGTTATTGTTAGCATTGTTATAGCAATTATACTGAAGAAGAAGTTACAATAGTGATGAGGACAGCTCGTTATTTATAAAATAATTTAAATAGCTAATTATAATTTTTTTGTTTTATTTCATCGAAAATCTAAGTTTTCTCTGACATAAACAAAACAGAAAGTTCTCCAAATGTTTAAATAAGAAAACAATTGATATCTGTATTAATATTTCAAGTATTATTTTTTCGATTATTGATATTTCAAGTATCACTACTCAAGTATCATTATTCCAAGTATTAACTAATACTCAAAGGTTGATACTCAAATGGTGATACCGAGTAGCTATCACTATTTGAGGTAGGTATCATTCTTTCAAGTTACCACTACTATCTTATCATTTCTATCCCCTTACCAGTGAGTTGGTTGAGCCACCTCACACAGCTGGTGAGATCATCAGCCTCCAGACTGACTCTGGCCCTGTCCAAGATGTCAAAGGTATTGAGGGAGTCAATGTCCACTGGGGCGTCAAAGAGCATTGACTCGGCACTGGGGGGAGTACTGGGGATGATCAGGAGGCTCTGCACGTAGGAGAGGAGGTACCTGGGGGAGAAGATAGTGAGACTAGATAACGTGTTCTAGTACCGCGAATACCGTCGCTTAGAAATGACATTGACCATCCAATAATCGTGAGTTATAAATGACCTTGACCTTTGACCCATTCGCTTATATAATCTAATAAACTGGTTTCTGGAAAATGACTAATTGTCCCACAAAATTTAATGCAATTTGCTTGAATACTTTTTGAGCTATGTGAATAACAAGATGATAGCTACCTAAATAAATGTTGACCGAAACATTTCCGTCCGCAATTTGCGAAGGTACTCAGGGAGGCTTACTAGTGCTTCAGGTTAACCTACTTATTTCGCACTAAAGGTAAGTTAGGAAATTCGGTAAATTAGAAAGAGAACCTAATCAATTAAAAAAAAGGTTTACATTTTACAATTATGTATGTAAATATTTTTTTACCAATACTTTTTATCAATAAGATTAGCAAGAAGGTGGATATTTTACCAAGGAAAGTAAAATTGAAAAAAATTCCATCAACAAGTAGGTATTTTGAGAATTAAATGGAGTGAGTCAAAAGATAATATTATAGGTACTTTTTTAACTGTAGAGTTTAGGTAGTTACTCTATTTACCTCAATAGTGATCCTCCATTTTCTGGCACCAGTGCCACTCTCTTTGCTATTTTGGAAACTCTTGTGAATCTGGGAAAAAGAACAGGTGATTAACACAAGCAGTAAAAGCTACTTATTGAGAATTTTCTGTATATTATTCTAATTTTAAGATAGCCTTAATTGGGTGTATTTACTAATTAAATTGAATCTACATTTCCTATCTTTTGTATTTAATTTCAAATTAAATGTTTCTAATTTTATCCATTGTTTTTACATTTTAAACAACATTTTTTTTCTAATTTGTGCATCTCTGTAAAACATATGAATAAATACTACTATCCCAAACAGTTGCTATGTATTTAGTAACATATCTGGGGCAACATTATTGAAATATTGGTACCTAGATAATAGAGTAAATATATTTTTGATGTTTTTCTAAAAGCTAATTAAATATTGGGGCAATGTTATAACAATTCCTCTTACCTGTGTCTGAGTGCACTCTCAGTGTACACACCCCTCTGGGTGCAGACCTCATCCCCCTCTAGCGTGTCCAGTACCGCCCTAACGAACTCATCCCTCAGTCCCGCCACTGAAATGGCAGACAGGTGCTGGCTGAGGGGTAACATCTGACCACTGAAGTCGGGGGCATCTGCTTTGCCTAGTCTGAACAGGAAGGGAAATAGTGAGTAATATTCTTTAGCAAAAAAAAGGGGTCTCTTTACTTACGCTGTCCGAGAAGAAAGTTCGGACCGTAAAGGTAAATCACAAAAAAATCAGACAGTAAAAAAGTCTGAATTGAAAGGGAAATAGTAAGTACTCTTTTAGCAAGGAAATTTGTTTATCTTCAATAATTAATCAGGTAGAACATAGTATGATTTCCCTGGCTTGGTTGTCAATGTGACTTATATACTTTTCAAACATTTGTATCTCCTAAATTATTATTGGTAGATAGCTACTTGAATTATTCCAGTTTCAATATAAGGAGACACTCTTTAACTTGATATTTCAAATTGTAGTTCAGTGTTAAAATAATAGGATAGAAACAACTAGTAGCTACATACTCACTACTCACCTCAGTGCATTTTTGAGTGAGTTGCAGGCAAGCCACAGCCTCCTGGCGGAGAAAGCCTCCACCTCTGCCTCTGCTCTACTGTCAATGGCAACCTGAGGGAGGGTGGGACATTGAGCACAACAAACAGGGGAGAAAAGGAGGTGAAAGAGCAAGAAGCTTCACTAATAATTTAACCCTTAATTGCTTTCTTTCTTAAACTTTAAATGCTTATAGCTATAGAAGATATTTTCTTAAAAAATATTAAAAAAACAAAAACAATTGGAAATAAAATAAACTGTACCATTCAGAATTAGCTACAAATATGTATAGACTTAGAATTGTTGTGGTTAGTTGAGGCCTACGAGAATAAGTTGAACCACCCAAACTATGGACGGAGGTTTAGCTCATTAATGAGTACCGGTGAGAACTCGTGCTTTTCTAACCACATGGTGTAATTATTGAGCTAATTCCCTCACCTTGAGTCCTATGACTTTTCCCCTCACACCGGCTATCTCTTTCAGGTGCCTGTCCTTCTCTTTGATGATCTCATCGAAGAGTTTCGTCTGCCACACCTTCTTCACCTCATTCTCCCTCTTAGACAGCGAGTCAGTGAGGTGGTCAGAATGAGCCGCAGCCTGTCTCTTCAACTGGCCTCGCACCTCTGCCTCCAACTCCTCCTTCTGACGACTCAGATCTGATCTGGTGGATTAACGGCAGTTAAAAAAAGTAATTGGAATTAGCTAGGTGGATTGTACGTCTGCTCTAACCACTCAGGTTCTAATCAATGGCGTTAAAAAGAAGTTATTTATTATTTTTTTAACGTCTGCTTCAGAACCAAAGGGAATACCGCTGACGCCAAAGAAAATGAAATACAAGGGACCGGAAGAAGCAGTCAGACAGGAGAGTGGCTTCATGAACAAAGTCGAATACCACCGTCGGTGACAATGCTCATGAATGCATAATAGCTACTCCGATCATGCAGTAATTTACAAAGGAATGTAACGAAACGGGACACAAGCACCGGTGGCTGCACTCACGGATGGGAGAAGAAACTGAAGAGGTGATAGTAAATGAAGCCTAAGAGCCAACCTAACACAAAAATCTAAGAGGAAAATGAAGAGTTGAGAGTAAATGAAGTATACGAGCCTATCTAAACAGAATCTAAGAGGAAAATGAAGAGGTGGGGAATCCTAGCGCTATCCTCTAAAACTACAAGATGCGTTATGAGATAAAACATTGTAAAAAAAGACATAAAAACAGTCCAAATTAAAACAGTTGGGGCCCAAGAGACACCCACCCCTTCTCTTCCATTCACCACAGACAGCTTCAGGATAGAGCCCCTGTGGGAATTCCCATTGAAGAGTTAAAACAACCACCAACAGTTGTAGCTAAGTGTTAATTCTCACTTGTGTTGCAGACTCAGTTGTCTCCTCAGTTTGTCCAACTCATACTGCAGGTCAGACTCTGCAGTTCTGCTTCCCTCCTCTCCTCCCATCTCCCTTAGTTCATCCAGAGACTGGAAAGAAAAGGATATCAGATTATGAAAAAAAAAAAAAAAAAAAGTGATATGGTGGGTAAGATCCAGGCTATTGAGTGGTTCCACATTTTGAATCATATAAAAAAGAATTCACTAGCTTCACTAGTCATTTTAATTGGTACCCATGGTAATAATGAATATTTTTCATATTTAATTGAAAACGTGGAACTGTTTGATAACTTGGAACTTACCCTCGTCCTTGTTTAACTCTGATGCAATAAAGCTAAGGTATAAACAGCACCAAAAAATGCAAGTGACAACCAGTGGGCAGACAGTTGCTGTGAATTATACACTGTCACAATAAAAAAGATTCCACTGTCTTTATCTCTTTTTTAGTATCACTGTTTAAATTTATGTAAAGAAAGCATTATTCTTTAACTATATGAAAACAATAACTTCTTATAGTTATTTCATTATATAGCTAGTTAGCTAGGTAGATAGATAGCTAGTCATTTATTTTTTATCAATTGTAATAAACATAAAATTAAATTAGGGTAAATTAACTGAATTCTCAATTAAATGATGGATGATAATTTCAATGGATTAGTATTAAAAAAAACATTAAAGTAGCTATGGTCATATTATGTTGCATTTGTCTTCCATCGATTATAATCTAAGTCACATTTGGCAATCAAAACATTCGCACTTTATAATAATTAATCAGTATCAAAATGTTATTTAACACCCCTCACCTTCTGTTTGTCGGTGATGTTTTTCTGCAGTGTGGCTATCTTGATGTACGCCTGCCCCAACATCAGCTGCAACTGTCTCTCTGCCTCCACTGTACTCACTTCTGGCAACAACTCGTGAAGTTCACTAGATAGCTTTTCCCGCGCCTCGAGCATTGCCTCATTCAGAGTCTCTGGAGAAGAAAGAAGATATGAAAATATACTTAAAGAAAACTTATTTGATAATTTCAAGCCTGTGCAAAGAAAAACCTTTCAACTTTTTTAGGTTTTACATACAAATTAGAACGGGTATTCGGTAGAGCGCATACCTTCGCTGCCGCTTTCAAATTGCCTTGTTCATCAAATAATCCTCAAGTTATAAATGACCTTGACCTTTGACCCGTTCACTCACAAAATCTAATAAACTGATTCCTGGGAATTGACGAATCGTCCCACTAAATTTCCCGTATTTTGGTTGAATACTTTTTGAGTTATGCGAATAACAAGATTATACACAAATAAATGTCGCCTAAACACAACAACTAAACTCACCGAGAGTGAGCATGCGGTTGAGAGCCTCTGACATCACAGTCTTTATCCTGGTAACAGCAGGCACCAGCTCACTGGCAGTCTGTTCTGCCAGGCACACACTGTCTGACGGCTCCTCTCCACCAGACTTGGAGAGTTCTATGGAATCTGACAGTTTGGAGAGGCTTGATCTGGTGGAAAGAAAATAAGAATTTTTCTGATTGCTAAAACACGTTCAAGCTTGTCAAAACACGTTCAAGCTGGTCAAAACACGTTCAAGCTGGTCAAAACACGTTCAAGCTGGTCAAAACACGTTCAAGCTGGTCAAAACACGTTCAAGCTGGTCAAAACACGTTCAAGCTTGTCAAAACACGTTCAAGCTTGTCAAAGCATGTTCAAGCTTGTCAAAGCATGTTCAAGCTTGTCAAAACACGTTCAAGCTTGTCAAAACACGTTCAAGCTTGTCAAAACACGTTCAAGCTTGTCAAAACACGTTCAAGCTTGTCAAAGCATGTTCAAGCTTGTCAAAACACGTTCAAGCTTGTCAAAACACGTTCAAGCTTGTCAAAACACGTTCAAGCTTGTCAAAGCATGTTCAAGCTTGTCAAAGCATGTTCAAGCTTGTCAAAGCACGTTCAAACCTGTCATAGCATGTTCAAACTTGTCAAAGCACGTTCAAACTTGTCAAAGCACGTTCAAACTTGTCAAAGCACGTTCAAACTTGTCAAAGCAGGTTCAAACTTGTCAAAGCAGGTTCAAACTTGTCAAAGCACGTTCAAACTTGTCAAAGCACGTTCAAACTTGTCAAAGCACGTTCAAACTTGTCAAAGCACGTTCAAACTTGTCAAAGCACGTTCAAACTTGTTAAAATTCTTAACATGTTCAAACAGACCAAAATAATTTCTTGAATGAAGTTTTTTATAACTAATTTAATTTGACTACCTATTTGACTCACTGTGCGGCATCCAGTGCCTCTTCAGCTGATGTCACGGCAGCACCGATGGCAGCCTGGATGCTTTCAGTGATGCTCCCCTGTCCTATATTCTGTGGAGAGGGTCCCATTACTTATTAGAAAATATTGGAATGCTCGCACTTTACCAGGACTAAAGTTACATAAAAAATATATATCGCTCATTGACCCTTTATCGACCTAGTGATCATATTTAGTCACTTGAAACTGATTTTGAAAACCTGTTCTCTGAAAGATTAAAAGGTTAACTTTAAGAACTTTGTAGCAACATTATCAATCTTTAGGGAATTAATATATTTTTCCTGTTAAATCAAATTATTAAGTTAAATCATTATTTCTTGTAAAACCATGTAAATAATATGTAACTATGCTACAAACTTTCAAGATATTATTTGATCCATTTTTTGTATAAAAAATAACCTTTATCATATCTCAAAACATTCTTCTGGAATCTTCACATCGGTTTAATTCTTGTAAGAGCACTTACAACTTCATATCTCAATAATCGCTTATTAATTTCAATAACGACATTTCCAAAATAACTAATTGTGCGTTAAGTAGCTACACCATCTTGTTCGGAAATAACGAATCTGAACCATTATGTCATTGTTTATCAACTATTTTCTAGTTGAGAAATTTAATCTCAATGTAAGATGTTGTAATTAATTTAAACTGATGAGAAAAATTAAAAATCCATACAGTGAAGAATTAACATTTTTGAGATACACCATTACTGAAATTAATGAGCGATATTAACATTTTAGAGATATGCCGTAACTGAAATTAATGAGCGATATGAGCATTTTAGAGATATGCCGTTACTGAAATTAATGAGCGATATGATCATTTTTGAGATATGCCGTTACTGAAATTAATGAGCGATATGAGCATCTTTGAGATATTCCTTTACTGAAATTAATGAGCGATATTAACATTTTAGAGATATGCCGTTACTGAAATTAATGAGCGATATGAGCATTTTAGAGATATGCCGTTACTGAAATTAATGAGCGATATGATCATTTTTGAGATATGCCGTTACTGAAATTAATGAGCGATATGAGCATCTTTGAGATATTCCTTTACTGAAATTAATGAGCGATATTAACATTTTAGAGATATGCCGTTACTGAAATTAATGAGCGATATGAGCATTTTAGAGATATGCCGTTACTGAAATTAATGAGCGATATGAGCATTATAGAGATATGCTGTTACTGAAATTAATGAGCGATATGAGCATTTTAGAGATATGCCGTTACTGAAATTAATGAGCAATATGTGCATTTTAGAGATATGCCGTTACTGAAATTAATGAGCGATATGAGCATTTTAGAGATAGCTATGCCGTTACTGAAATTAATGAGCGATATGAGCATTTTAGAGATATGCCGTTACTGAAATTAATGAGCAATATGAGCATTTTAGAGATATGCCGTTATTGAAATTGATGAGCTAAATGAACCTATTTGAGATATGCCGTTACTGAAATTAATGAGCGATATGAGCATCTTTGAGATATTCCTTTACTGAAATTAATGAGCGATATTAACATTTTAGAGATATGCCGTTACTGAAATTAATGAGCGATATGAGCATTTTAGAGATATGCCGTTACTGAAATTAATGAGCGATATGAGCATTATAGAGATATGCTGTTACTGAAATTAATGAGCGATATGAGCATTTTAGAGATATGCCGTTACTGAAATTAATGAGCAATATGTGCATTTTAGAGATATGCCGTTACTGAAATTAATGAGCGATATGAGCATTTTAGAGATATGCCGTTACTGAAATTAATGAGCGATATGAGCATTTTAGAGATATGCCGTTACTGAAATTAATGAGCAATATGAGCATTTTAGAGATATGCCGTTATTGAAATTAATGAGCTAAATGAACCTATTTGAGATATGCCGTGATTGAAATTAATCAGAGAAATGTATTGAATAAATAAATAAAATATACCTACTACAGAATTTGGATGTGAGACGAGAATTTTCAAAATCACAATCTAAATAGTAGCTATGACACAATAAATGGTAAGCGGATAATAGATAATTTAACTTTAAAGTCTAGATAAGTGTAGGGTTGCAACAGAGTACTGCACATGCGTACCTGCAGTGCAGAGAGATGTTATGAGCATGCGTACCTGCAGTGCAGAGTGCAGTTGTTTCTGAATAGCTTCTGCGGCTTCTTCTGCAGCAGACAGAGCTACAGTGACATTCTTATTTGCCTCCTGCATTGCATATGTGAGTGCAACTGATGTCACAGGGGGGGCAGGAGGGGCTGAAGGAAAAAAAAAACAATTCTGCAAAATAGAATATATAGCTAATAGGGCAAGTGCCGAATTATTGGAGAGTTCTACATTTTTGGACAGGAAAGAAAAAATATGTAGCTAATAATTATCATAAAACTTTTGTTTTAGTTATCAATAGCTACCAATTAGATTAAAAGTTAAATAACAGGTAATTAGCTAGAATACATTTTTTTCTTACATGATTAAAGATGTGGAACTGTCCGATAACTCTGTATTTACCCTAGCTAGAATATATGATTTTACTAACAATAAATTGGATTATTTCTGAAGTTTAGGAACAAGTTAACAGTTCTAACAAGTACTAGCAATAACTTGTAACCTGTTAGACAAATAAGTGTTCAACATGTTCCTTTCTAGTAACTGAATTGAAATAAACTGAGGATGCTTAGCTAGCTTTTATTTGTTTGCAAGTTGATCATCATTAAAATAATATACTATTAATTAAAATACATATATTGACATCATCAATTTATTCTAATAGCATTTTTTACTATAATAAAGAATATGCAGGTTAATTTGATAGCGACAATATTCTGATGGCCTAATTTTGATTAGCTATGTATATGATTAGCTATAGCTATACTGTAAATTCATAGAAAATTTAAAACTATAAATATTTGATAATAGCACATCTTTACATGTGTAATAATATTAATATTAGTGACATCTAATAATTTTTTTATTTAAATCATATTTTTTCAAAATTTTATCATTTATTTGAATCATATAATTTTTTTTAATTTTAACATATAGCTAATTTTTTCAAAATTTAATCATATAATTTTTTCATTTAATCATTTGATTTTTTAAATTTAATAATAGAATTTTAATGAAAGCATACTGTCATTGAGTAGCTACATATTCAGTCAATACTTTAAATTCCTCTGACGAAGTAGGTATAAATTACCTTTAATTCCTTCCTTAGCATCTGCAGTAGCTACTGAAGGAGTCTCTGCTTCTGTACTTGCTGAGGAAAACAATAGAGGAAATTAATTTATTGAAGAATTAATTCAAATAAGTCTGCTTTAAGTTTTAACCATTTTGGTACCTATCGCTGATGGCAAAATTAAATGCAAGGGACTGGAAGAAGCAGTCAGAGAGGAGACTGGCTCCATGATCAAGGTCACCTACCACCGATTAGGAAAGTTCCGAGTAATTAAACTGTTATATTTTCAATCATATAAAAAATTATCATAATTTATCTCTTTATTTTAATTAATATTTATCATGGCTTAATTCCAGGCATAAGAAATAAGGTGAAATTCAATAAAAATAATCCTTTCAACAGAGCATCATTTTGACTAGCTTTCCACAGGATGATGGCTCTACTTGAACTAGCTACCTATATTATAATAACTACTAGATGACTGCCAACGCTGAAGATAATAAATGCTAATAATTAAAACCAACCTTGAATGTTTTCTTCTTTCTCTTCTTTTTTCACTGTTTCAACTTTCTCGTTTTTTTCCTCAGGCGTCTTCACCTGTTCAGGAGCTTTAGAGCTCTCCTCAGGTTTGTTTTTCTCCTCTTTCTTTTCTTTCTTAGGAATGGGAGGAGCAGGAGCTTTAACTTTCAGAGGAGGGGGTGGCTTCTTGACACCCAGAACTGCATCAGAGAGGTATTGGAACCCAGGAACCGAGTCATCAACACTCTGAAAAAATAAAATATTATATGTAATAAAACTAAATGTATATAGATATATTAAAATTAAATAAAGTTGTATTTATTAAAATAACTCACTGTATATTGAGTGAGAAAAGCATTTTAGATGGGAAACTGAACCATACTGATCTTATGGCTTTCTCGTAATAATGTAACTTACTCATATTATAGATATCGTGAATTTATTAATTCATATTTTGATTTTAGTTCTTTACTTACTAGCTATGTCAGCAACTGGCATCATTTTATTAGCAACTCTATATTAGGCAGCTGAACATTTTTTATTCTGTTATTTATATAGCTACTTGTTTAATTGTTCAAATTTAAAACAGAAAAACATTAAATATGGCTAGCTATATCATTATTTGTATTATTGAGTAAAATATCAGACCATTAATTTTAATAAACAAAGTGATATATGAATAGAACTAGCTAATAATAGGCCATATAATACTTTCAATACTTGGCTAGCTTAGATGCCAAATTCAAGTTTTTGCCATTAAAATCAATAGATTTAATATTCTAATTAGCTAATAGTATAAATTTGAATCAATATTAATTTTTTTCAATTTCGAATTTAAAAAAATTAAATAATTGATTAGGATATACAAACCTTCCTATTTTCTTCACTCCATGCGGCATAGCCCAACAAACCCCCTACACTAGCAGTTACTCCCCCGGCAGTGACAGCAACACCCAGCGGAACACTTGACGCATTCTTACGACTGCTTGAGAGGCCTTTACGCGAACCTATTTGGGGAGTCTGGAAAGGGAAAAAATATAAAGATTGAATCCTTGAAGTTAGAGTAGACAGACCACTTTGCATAGTTGGTGATATTTTTACAAGAATCTTGAGATCAGAATCTACTATGTTTGCATTTAAATTACATTGAATAAAGTTTGTTTTCTTAATCATTTTGGAAAATTCATCAGGCAAACACATGAATTTCAAAGACTAAATGCATTCAAGTATTTTTAAAGTCGGTAGAACTGTATTTTAAAGTCTGCAGAACTCAAACATAGAATCAAATTCATAAAATAGTCTTTTAGCTATATAGTACTATCAAAGTTATAATAATAAATGATATTAGTTACAAAAGACAGTATTTCTATCAAGTCAGTCTCAATCAGGTCCAAGGTGAAAATAGTAGCTAGGAGTTATTATAAATAATACATGTGTGTATATATATATTATAGCTCATATCAGAATGGACAAATTGGTAAAGTGTTCATATTTAGAAACAAAATACCTAGCTACATAAATTGTAAATATAAATAGTATAAAACATTCAAGTTTGTTAATGCAAAAACTTTCATTTTAAATTAAAGTTTTGTTGAAATTAATTTATATTCAGTGCACAGATTTTTCTACAGTTATTCTACAGAAAATTAAAGATAATTTGATGATTTTGGAGAATTTTTTTGCATCTATAGCAAATTAGCAGCATAGCTGGCCATGTTTTAAAGTGTGACAGGAAAGTCGCCAGTTTAATGAGAAAATGGATCCAGGTCGCCACATTTAAGATACTTAAAGGACAAATTTGGCTTCCTTGTGAAGATTTTACACTAGGAAACATCCTTATGCTTCATGCCTGATGCATGTGTATCTTTTGAGACTATTTTAGGAGTGATTTATTTGTTATTTAGAGGTTTTCCTACGTATTTGATCCCTCAAAAGTCGCCAATATACTGGCGACTTAGTCCATACTTTAAAACATGGATAGCTGGTCTGGAGAAACAAATGAATAGTTTAAGAGCCATACTATTTTAATAATTTTATTTGGATTTGGTGCACTGAACTGGTGAACTTTGCTAACTTTTTCTAAAAATCTGGGAAAAGGCTCAAGCCAGATTGCATTAGTTGTTGTCTAAGAGCCGCCATTTCACCAACAGGTTATTTGAAGAGCCGTGGGGATATCATATCTGAGCCGTGGGATAAAAATCGTGAGCCGTGGGATAAAAAATGTGAGCTGTGGGATAAAAACTACAAGCAATGGGATATAAAGCAAGCCGTGGTGGAAGGAGCAATTACTACCTAGATTTAGTTACTTATTAACAGACCGGGAATATTTGATCAAGTGAAAATTCACATTTGATCCAAGTAATAAAGCATGTCCAAACTCGCCATTTTAATGGCGAGTTTGTGACAGTTATTTTGAGCCCTTCAAATGCAAATGGCGAGTTTTATCTATTTTTCTCCTATGCTACAATGTTATTTTGGAGAGAATTTATGAAAATTTGATCATTTTGGAGAGAATTTGTTGAATTTTGGAGAGAGATGGAGAAACAAATGGTGAGTTTATAAGACATACAATTTTACTTGGCATTTGATGAGCCGCAAAGTTTTGAAACTCTATATGAATGTCTTTTAGAAGACCGCAAGTTTCGAAAAAAATTCACAAAGAATGCAATCTGGGGCTCAAGTAGCCAGTTATCACTTCCATTTAATCCTCTTGGACCCAGTCTGCAGAATTTGGGACATTTTCAGTACAAACAATCATTAATTTCCTTCTATATTTAATATTTACATGTATTCTAATGAGAACAGAAGCCAAAATAGAGGATTTCTTGTGTTCTCCAAGAAATCCTCTATTCTGGGCTTTGGCTTCTGTTCTCAGTAAAATACATGTAAATATAGGAGGAAATTAAGAATTGTTCGCACAGAAAATGTTAAAAATGTCCCATATTCTGCAGACTGGGGATATCCTAATGTATCAACAGTTAAAATACATTAGTAACAATTAAAAAATTACTCGGTTTACTCGTTTTTGCAATTCAGCCAAATTTAATTACTCGGTTTACTCCAATTACTCCAGATTGTATTTGGTGGTAAATTCCAATGATATATCGGAAGATATTCAATTTCCCTAATAAAAAATTTCCTGCAATGTCAGAGGATATTTAGCTATTAATTCCTATATTACCATTAATTTTGGGAGGGGAAACTGGAAAAATGTTGGAGGACTAGACAAATTGGTGAAAAATGTTGGCAGCTATTTCTCAGATTTTTGAAAAAGTCAGAGGAGTTCAGTGTATTAAATACAAACTGGCAATTACTTGTTTCCGCGGGCGCAATTCAGTGTGTGCCGCTATTTTATCAGTCTGCAAAACATGGGACATTTTTACCATTTTCTGTGCGAATAATTCTTAATTTCCTCCTATATTTACATGTATTTTACTGAGAACAGAAGCCAAAATACTAGAGGATTTCTTGGAAAACACTTAACCAGTTCCTAACTTCCTGGCTTCCTTCCTGCAGTCTGAGTCTGGCTATTCCAAGTAATAAAGCATGTCCCAGTCTTCAGAAACTGGTAAAGTGTTCGTAGAGATCTCTTATTTTGTTCGTAGCAAAATTAATGTAAATATAGGGATTAATTCAAAAGTGTTCGTAGCAAAATTAATGTAAATATAGGAATTAATTCAAAATTGTTCGGAGAGAATATCCCAAATATCTCACATATTCTGCAGACTGGAGCATGTCCAAACGCGCCATTTTAATGGCGAGTTTGTGACAGTTATTTTGAGCCCTTCAATTGCAAACCAGTCTGCAGAATATGGGAGATATTTGGGATATTCTCTCCGAACAATTTTGAATTAATTCCTATATTTACATTAATTTAGCTACGAACACTTCTGAATTAATCCCTATATTTACATTAATTTTGCTACGAACAGAATAAGAGATATCTACGAACACTTTACCAGTTTCTGCAGACTGGATTGCAAATGGCGAGTTTTATCTATTTTTCTCCCAGTCTGCAGAATATGTGAGATATTTGGGATTTTCTCTCCGAACAATTTTGAATTAATTCCTATATTTACATTAATTTTGCTACGAACACTTCTGAATTAATTCCTATATTTACATTAATTTTGCTACGAACACATTAAGAGATCTCTACGAACACTTAACCAGTTTCTGCAGACTGGTTTTTCTCCTATGCTACAATGTTATTTTGGAGAGAATGTATGAAAATTTGATAATTTTGGAGAGAATTTGTTGAATTTTGGAGAGAGCTGGAGAGACAAATGGTGAGTTTATGAAACATAGGTACTATTTTTAGTATTTTACTTGGGAGAACAGCCAAGTAAAATAGTATGTCTCATAAACTCACCATTTGTCTCTCCAGCTCTCTCCAAATTTCAACAAATTCTCTCCAAAATGATCAAATTATCATAAATTCTCTCCAAAATAACATTGTAGCATAGGAGAAAAATAGATAAAACTCGCCATTTACAATTGAAGGGCTCAAAATAACTGTCACTAACTCACCATTAAAATGGCGAGTTTGGACATGCTTTATTAGTTGGGAGAACAGTTTACCTGTTCCTGCAGTCTGGTGGCAAATCCCAATTTCTGTATAAATGCTAATGCTGGGTCATTAACTCATTATTAAATTATAAAGCATTAAATTTAATGAAAAACTGAACTCCTTACTCCAGTTTCCACTGGAAACTGGAGTAAGGAGCTTTCAAAGGAGTTTCTAGCTTTCAAAATACCTATGAAACATTTACTGTGATAACAATCTTTGACTTCTTCCTAAATTTACTTTTACCTATATTTTATAGAGAAAATGAGCATTTCTAAATTCTATGAAAACATTTTAGTATGATTTTACCAGTTTCTAAATCAGGGCAAATAACAAAACTTACCAAATTTCTCCTGATTGGAAGCAGTCTTTGGGTTGTTCGGTACATTTCAGCTTGGCTTCCTACCTATTAAATTTAACTTTTAATTACAACCTAAAGAAAAGAAGCCTCAAATGTAATTATAATAATAAATTAAGTGCCAAAGGTCGAAGGACATGAGACACAGGCTCACACGGCTGTTCGTGAAATCTAGCAGACAGAATAATTTTTGTAAACATTAGACTGTGGTAGTCCGGCAAAGAATAAAAGTCGCTAGATTGAGTATTATAATATTTAAAATATATGTATAACAGTTAATAGATACAAAAATTCACAACCTTAGGAATTTAATAAAAGAATTGAATGAAACTCATATATTAGCATAATATATTCATGAATTAAATGAACTTTGATTATTCTACATTTTCAAAGGATTATTACCTAAATCGCAACACTGCAAGTGTGTTTACAAAACGTTTGGATAATTCAATCATAACAACCACCGCGGCACACTAACATCTTTCATGCTGTAATCAAAGTTTTATTTCATTACAGGCAAGATAATTGATTACTGTTCTTCTCTAAAAGAGTTCTTTAATATATAATAAATCATGAAGCTGGTTGATCAGGTGGTGAAAACCTTTCGGGTTGTCAAATTATTTCGTGACAACACAGACCGAATCAATAATATGGACTATTCCGCTAGTGGCGATTTATTAATCACTTCAAGTGACGATGACCAAATAGTAATTTATGACTGTGAAAAAGGAACGTAAGTTTTATGAGACATTTCATTTGAAATAATGGAATTAGAATAGGTAGTCATTTCTGATACATAGGTTATTAACTACTAGGTAGGTAGCTATAGCAAATTAGGTAGCCATGTTCAAGAGCCAATTTTTACCACATTTAACTGAAATTCTTGGTCAAACCAATTTGGCTCATTTATTGGAAATTTCAAGTCAAACTTAACATGGAAAGTTGGAAACATACCATGTTTCAGAGGCTGGAAAATTGTAAGCCAATTGTTGAGCCAAAATTTCACAAAAATTCTGAATCAAGCCAATTTGGGTCATTTTTTTGAAGATTTCAAGCCAAAATTAACATGGATTGGGAACATAGGCCAGACTGTATTTCATATATTCATGGTAAATTTTTTTCCATTGTAAATAATATTCTGGCAATGTTGCTGGATTCCGACTTGTCGGTGGAATTTTTTTCCATTGAAAATAATATTCTGGCAATGTCGATGGATTTTTAGCTATTTATTCCTATGTCACCATTAATTTTCGGTGGAAAAATGGGTAAAATGTTGGTGGATCAGACAAATTACTGGAAATTGATGGTGGATTTTTTCAGCTTTTTCAAAAAGTCAGTGGAATTTTGTACACCAAATACAGACTGGAACATAGGAATTAATTCAAAATTTTAAGCCAATTAGATATATCTGAGTTTTGACCTTTTGAAATCTCCCAGTCTGCTAGACTGCAGGAATTGGTAAACTGTTCTCTAAGAAATACTCTAGGGTCATGCAGGTAAATTGCGGCCCTCTCAAGAGAGTCTCTAAAATATTCTGAATTGAAATTATATTAAAATGTTGCATAGCTATCAAAAGAAGCACAGTGCATGCTATAACTTATTAATTTAAGTTTTGACGTGTGTTTTGAAGCTATGATGTTTCAGTTGTTAGAGGCCGCAGTTAGTGAGTGGGCCGTAATTTACCTGCGTGACCCTATTTTAGCTCCTGTTCTCAGTGAAATACATGTAAATATAGGAGGAAATTAAGGATTGTTGGCACAGAAAATGTTAAAAATGTCCCACATTCTGCAGACTGCCAATCTCCAGTCTGAAGAACGTGGTATATTTTTAACATTTTCTGTGTGAACAATCCTTAATTTCCTCCTATATTTACATGTATTTTACTGAGAACAGAAACCAAAATTAAAATAGAGAATTTCTTGGAGAACACTTTACCAGTTCCTGCAGTCTGGTGAAATCTAAGCAAATTGATGGCTTTAACTGACATACTCTGCACAATCTGCAGTTTAATTTTCAAACATCTGTTTGTGATTGAATTGGGTATCCAATTTTACAACTGTCTAGGTACCTAAATGAGTAAATCATGCACTAGCTTTGGCCCTTGTGTTACAGGCTAAGATCTTTTGGGAAAAATAGATAAATGTTCTAATAGTTGTTTTCTTAGTGTAAACTGAAAGTTATGTACTAGCTACTAATGATATTTATTCTTCAGGTCAAAACGCACTCTCAACAGTAAGAAGTATGGGGTTGATCTTATACACTTCACACATGGAAAAAACTCTGCTATTTATGCTTCAACTAAAATTGATGGTTTGTATTTTGAAATATCTGTTATCTAAGTAACTTACATGCTCAAAATATATTAGAAAGGTTGGTTTGAAGCTGTCCATGAATTTGGTTGCAATAGATTACCAAATCCCCATTCCTTGAGCTAAACTATTAATTAATTTGTTACTATGTAATTCTCTTTTCTCTTTTGCAGATACTATGCGTTACCTATCTCTTCATGACAATAAATTTATCAGATATTTTCCTGGCCACACAAAAAGGTAAACACATTACTTATAAATCTAGATTTAATAAAAATGATTTTAATGTTTCAAAACAAAACTATATAGCTAGGTATGGAATAATTCTATTATAAATAAACATTCATACAATATATATTTACTATTAAATATCAATACAAATAATATTTCACTAGGGATGAACTCTTATGGTGAAGAACATTCATACAATATCTGTTTACAGTCAATACTAATATTATTCCACTAGGGATGAACTCTTACTGTGGATATCATTCATACTTTACAGTCGATAGCTACAAATAATATTTCCCTGGGAATGAAAATGCATTATTAATATGGATAAGAATGAAGAAAGAAATTCACATCACACATAGCTATGCCATTTGTGTTTAAAACATTGGATTAGATTGATATTAATATTTTAAACTTTCAACAGAGTTGTTACTTTAAGTATGAGCCCAATCGATGACTCGTTCATTTCTGGTTCTGCGGATAAAACTCTTAGACTTTGGGACTTGAGGTCCCCCAACTGCCAAGGTATGATGCACATTGGGGGCAGGCCGGTAGCTGCTTTTGACCCAGAGGGACTCATATTTGCTGCTGGAATCAATTCTGAAACAATCAAACTATATGATTTAAGGTCAGACTTACTGAACTAACTATTTCAATCTTGATTCTTACAACAATGAAGTTTCTTTTCTGTACTTATCTTTTGGTTACATTATGATATGGTGGGACAATATCTTTGATAGATAATTCATCCACAATTTGATATCTTCCCAATGAGGTCAACTGAATCTGAAACTACTTGATTATTATCAAAAAATTTAACTTAATTTTGAAATTAATCAAAATTGTGATTTCTGTATGTTTCTTATTTATTTTCCCATCACTAATTATAATGCAACTTTAGCTTAAAGTATCTGCTCACAATATTAAATAGCTACCTCAAATATTCACTAGCTAAGCTAATTGCTTTATATCTTTACTAGTTAATCCCGTGTTAGGCTTTTCATTATGACCATATTAAAAGAATGAATTCAATTTTTCTTGTGCAGATCATTTGACAAAGGTCCATTTAGTACATTCGATCTTAGTCATGAAAAGGAGTGTGACTGGACGGGTCTGAAATTCAGTCCAGATGGCAAGAGTATTCTAGTCTCCACAAATGGTTCGGTCATAAGATTGGTTGATGCCTTCACTGGAAACCCTTTGAAGACTTTTGCAGTGAGTCTAGATGTGTATATATTTATTGTAGATAGTAATTTGATTTATTTTTAGAAAAGATGCATATTGCTGCTGTAATTTTACTAATTTATTAAAACATCAAAAAAATTTAATTCTCAGGGCCACATGAACAACAAAGGCATCCCATTAGAAGCATCCTTCAGCCCAGATTCACAATTTGTATTTAGTGGTTCAACTGATGGACAGGTTCATGTGTGGAATGCTGAAACAGGCTACAAGGTTGCTGTGTTCTCAGCAGATCACACAGGTCCCGTACAGTGCATTCAGTTCAACCCAAAGTACATGATGCTTGCATCCGCTTGCTCTCATATGGCCTTTTGGCTTCCGAGCTTGGATCCTTAAGACTTTAAAATTCTTGAAAGTTTCATTCGCAAGGTCAACAATGCTGCAGTTTGTGAGTAAGAGCTACGTTACAATCCATGAAAGGATTCATTACAAAAACATGAAAGAAAAGAGTTGAGATAGTAAACAGTGACAGTCGTGTAGCTACTTTTACTACTCATGATTAGTAGCTACCTTTTCATTTTCTGAATGAACTTACGTAATTTACAACATCATCCTTAGTTACATTTATTGTGTTCAAATTATTTTAATTTCTGTATGAAATATCAAATTTTGTCCATATCTTTTCACAATGGTTAAACTTTTTAATTGATTATAGTTATAAATATACATTTTATTCTACATTTGATGAATATATACTTGATAAATATAAAGAATCAAATCATTATCAGCACCTGATGTAAATTCCAGCAGATAATTTTTTATTTTACACAACAATAATGAAGCGAAATAATAAAATGATTCACCCCATTGTTTCATACTGTAAGAGTAGCAGTTATATTACTCTGAAATTAAAGACTCGTAGTTATATAACTTTGAAATTAAAGACTCGTAGTTATATAACTTTGAAATTGAAGACTCAAGTTTTCCACTTTTATCATATGACAATTCTACATTTGTTTGATATGTTTAGTCAGTGTACATTGGATCTCAAAAATTATAGTGCATCTGCGTTAAAAAGAATTGTTTCACTTCCTACTTTTTGAGATAGAAAATTAAGTATCTAGCTAATGGTTTTATCAGTAGATTGTTAAGTTTTATAAGAGTGTTGAGTTACATCAACTGAAGGATAGCAGTACCTGTGGTCAGTGATGGTTTAGGATTTTAACTTCATTGGATCTACTTAATATCCAAGTAACTGTATCATTTAAATTTACTCTAGTCATCATTCTGTATTAGCTACTTGATTCTTCAATGAGAAACTTTAATAACAAGTGAGATCGATTTGGATATCACGACCCATTTCTCCAATTTATTATTTCAGATTAACGAAAGAGGAAAAAATAGTCTCTTTAAAATTTCTAATTTTTTATCAGATTTAAGCTAATTTTTGATGCTGAAAAGAAAATTAATATTTTGCCAAAGTCAACCAAGTGTGAGAAGAAATTGTTTTGAGAGTTGCTGATTATTTTATAGATGGAAGGAGTAGAAAAATACATTTCTATAATTAAAATTAAGAAAATAGGTACTTGACAAATAAGGAAAATTATTTACAAATATTAATTTAAGAAAAAGGGAAACGAGGAAGAACCTAAAGTTATAAATATCCTTTAGGAGGAAACTAGTGAAGGCATAAGAAGCTCTCGTAAGAAAAAGATGGATGATACTTCCGACTCATTGGAGGTATTGAAAAAAGAATTAAGTATTGATAAGAGAATGGAGCAAATAGGTAAACGACAGAACAAATATTTTAATGAATGAAGTGTTAAACATTTGCTTTGCATTCAAAAATCTATAACATAAATATATCAAGAGAAAATGGTAAAAAGAAAATAGTAATACAGAAATAGAAATTAGTGCTAGCAAGAAAGGATTGAGAAAAAATTTTCAGCAAGCAAAATAGTTTTGAATAAAGGCTAAAGCAAGAAAGAAAATTAAGCTAACAAATTAGGGTTAAAAGAAAGCAAAGAGATAGGTAATTGAAGAATAAATATAAAATTTAATGAAAGTAATTTACCAAGTCTGCATATAGGTCCAGAGCATTATGCTAACCGTGGAATATAATGAACTTGGCCAATTTTGAAAATGGGACCGTATCACAGCGGTTCCCTGTACAGTTTTCTTCAAGAACCTCTGCATAGAAAACTATTTAAACTGTGGACCCATGAGGTAAAATTTATTTATAGCGTGTCTATTTAATTAGATTCTATCCAACTGATTATAATTTAAAATACTCTTAAATGGGATATTAAAACTACAAATGTACTAATAATTCAATTATATAAAGCTGATAAATAATATATATATTCATTTTAAAGAGTGGGAATACTCGAAAAATATGAGCACTAAGAGCCACGTATGTAATTTATTTTAGTAATTAAATACAACGGGTTAAATTAACCAATTCAAGACTAATTAGTGTCGCTGCTTATAGCTGGTGACCATTTATATATAGGGAACCGCTGGTCTTACCAAGATGGTGAATGTTTTTTCGAGTCATGACTAAATTAATAAATGGAATTGAAATTTTACCTATTCAGTTGAAGATTATCTCTATTCCGTAATTAATTTTGAGTGTATAATATGCACACTACAATGAATAATTTTTAGGGATGGTACGAAGTATCGGAACCTACTCGGTATCGAAAGAATCGGTAATTTTTCTGGTATCGGTGCTTGGTATCAGCATTTTTTTCTGGTATCCGTAGCTACTCGGTATAGGTAAAAAAATGACGATACCACTAGTATTTAAATTTTTTATAATATAATTTATTATCTATTACAATGAAAAATTTAAATTGATGTAACAATGATTTCATATAGATAGGTAATCCTAGTTTTAAAAATTTCAAAATTATTAATCTCATTTGAATAATCAATGTATCAGTATCGGTGAAAATATAGGTATCGGAAGGGTATTGGCATGAATTAAATAGTTAGAAGGATACTCGCACTCGACAGAAATACCGACAAAGAAAAAGAAGGTGACGTCACTTGGAATACGATTTCAAGGTTCTTGTATTGTTTACTTTGAGTCTATATCTAACTAGGCAGCTATAATGCCTATTAAATGCATTGTATTTGCATGTTATCACTTATTTGTATTGCTTTAATAAAAGCAAATATCAGAATTTGAGTTTATAAAAAGAATTCAACTAGGTATATATATATATATATATTATAGTTGAATGTATTTTATAATATATCCAATTCTGTAGCTTAATACTAGCTTTACAGAATACACATATTAACTACTTTATTCTATACAGTTTTCTTTTTTTATTCATTTTGTTACTCTGTATACATTATGAACAACAATATAAAGTTAGTGATCTATGATTTTCATTCATTCCTTAATTGAAGACATCCGTCGACAAATATTAATTATATATATTTCACCATATCAATTTTATCGTGATAAATAATTCATATGCCTACATATTTATATTAGAATTAACTCTCTATAGTTTTTCAATTTCAATCATTGTTGGTGAATACACAATCGATCGTAGTTGACACAAATTCAAATATTATTGAATATCATCTGAGCCATGAATTAAATAGTCTAACTATTTAATTCATGATCCGAGCTTAATTCAATAAATGAATTCAGTATAAGGTATACATATTAACATTTACGATGTATTTAATTATCTATTTGACCACTTAATTAAAAGTTATTTCATGAAGATCTATAACCAAATATTTCCGATGCGAGTATCTGCATACCAGGTGACGTCATGAGTCGCTCGCGTGACGTCACACTTTCACACCATTTTCAAGTGCGACTATTCTTCTAACTATTTAATTCATGGGTATTGGTATCAGTGAAAAACTGAGGTATCGGTAACGGCGAAAATTTTGGTATCTTCCCATCCCTAATTTTTAACATATATGAGTATTCCATCAATAATAATTAGGGTTTTAGCATAAAACTATAATCTCGAGCATATTTGAAATAAAGCATATTCCTTTTATTACATACATTTTCTTTTTATTAAAAACATATTCTTTTCAACAATAAATTTAAAAAAAATCAGAAACTAATATATCTCAGTTCAGAGATATGCCATATAAGCAAAATTTACCTATATACAACTAACGAAAATAGATTCACAAAAATAACTAGAAAGTATGTAGGTATTTTAGATTTAGAAGACCGTTTCCCACCAATACATGCCAAAATTATTGGAACATACAAGCCGAATTAAGGTTACACCTGTTCTTGGTTCGATATTGAAAAGTTTCATAAATAATATTTGAAAATGAATTTTTATTTTATCCTAACAACTTTTCAACGTTCCTCAGTCCAAATTTAAAATTTACCCATTTTATAAACCCGATATTGTGACTGAACTTGGTCAGACGATGTACACATTGATTCCATGTGCGATAATTCAAGTTAATAAAACTTATTTAAACTCTTCAAAGATTTCGATTGCACCGAAACATGAGATTGGCATTCTAATGTGATTTATGGAGATGGCTTATATCCCTTATCAGATTTATAGAGCTAATTGCAGCACTTTTAATGAATTGAACTTAAAAAGCATAATTAAGCATAAAAATAATAGAGCATAAAAAAGCATATTTTAAAGGAATGTAAAGTATATTTCAGAGCATAAAAGAATATATTTAGAGCATATGGAGAATATATTTCTCGAGAATATAAAGCATATTTCAAAGAGAATATTGTCACAATCCTAATAATAATATACATTTTTTAGTTCAGTATTTAATATGCCAGTGTCTTTTTTTGCATATTTTATGCGGCATATAAATCTCGAGAGCAGAGTAATATTATTTACGTTGCATTTTGTCACAACCCTTGTGATGACTATAAACCTACTTTTGGGCTACTCTCTCGTAGTTGTACCAAAGGTTGTACCATTCTGAAGTCTAGATAGGCGCATGGGAAGATCTTTTTGTTCCGTACATTATACGTTATTTTAATTTATTTTCAATTACAAGCAAAATATTAATGTCATTAGTGCTATATATAGTTTTCTTTAGATTACGACATAACTCAAAGAAATCACCATTTAAACTAAACTCCTTCCTTCTCAAAATTCATGTTTAGCAATAGTTGCTGTTTGAAATAACTTAACAAAAGAGAATGGACTAGGAAACAAATATTTTAGATGAAGGATTTGAAAAAAATGATAATACAGGTTTATTTATGTTTTAAAATTTATTCAATATAATATGTACAAATAACATGAGTGAATACCGTAAATCCTAATTTATTTAGTAGGAAGTATAAGTTCTGCTACCGAACCAAGGGTGTCACCGCTTGTGCCAAAAAGAAATTAAATACAAGAAGCAATCAAAATAGAAAGTGAATCCATGAACAAAATTACCTACCACTAACTAGTAATAATGCTCTTAGATTCAGTAAAGCCACATTTTGAATGCAGTCACTTAGAATTTGACAAAATGAAAATAAGTACCGATGACTGTATTTACAAATGGAAGAGGTGATAGCAAATGAAGAATACGATTCTACCTAACACAATAATCCAAGAGGAAAATGAAGGGATGATTGTAAGTGAAGACTATGAGTATACTTAACACAAAAACTTAAGACCCCCGTAGGTTAAGATCATAACCTTAGCGCATAACCATAAGAAGCATCAGAAATAGGTAAAATATATAAAAAAAACATATAACTCAAATTACAACAGTTCGAGACCCAAGGTACGCCACATCTTATCTTCCAATACACACAGGCAGTTTGAGGATAGAGCCCCTATCCTATCAATACCTTAGAATATAAATATATAAAAAGTCTAATATTTTAAACATTTTTCTATAAAAATCTATCATACACGAAACATTAATTCCAATTATATCTAAAACATTTGGACAAGAATTCATACTGAATGCTGACTACGCTGAATTCATGAACAGTTTTCACTATCCAGTTACCACGAACAGGGTTAAAAATACATAAAATATAAACAATTCAACAGTGATATTGTAGATTTAGTACCCCAAATTCTCTCGAAAATAATACTCATCCAAATAAAATAAATTTCTTTGAAGATCGGCGAATAACTTTATAAAAGAAGAATCATCGAACAGATTCGTCTGCACTGTATACAGTATTTGAATAATTTGTAATCCATACCTTAGTCACGGTGGACTATTTCCATCCCAATTGGGGCTATTCGGGATTAAGGAATAATAGTGATTTCGATGCAATGCTATCTCTACAAATTTATCACCTTCTTCACCGTTCTTTAATTCATGAGTTATGTTATATTCTAACAAATGAATACGTAAATTGAATTTTAAAAGTTTCGAGAGAGTTTCTGGTATATTTTCCACAATATCACAATCGAATTTTTTATTGATAAAATATTGAACCACCTGACAGTAGTAGTCTTGTATTTCGTATTCAGTTTCATCACTGTATTTGAAACAGTTCTTTATAAATTCTTTCAAAAGATGTTTCATAAATAAATTTGAATTGATACCGTCTTGAAAACCTAACATCCTTTTCGTGTCCAAATACGAAATGGCCATCGAGTATAGTAGAGAATGCCCATCAGGTTTAACATTTACTACTTGATATGTTGGGCATAGCTCTACTACCATATTTTCTGCTTTCCATACGAAGTTGCCGGCAGAAATCGAAAATATATTAAGTTCATTGTGGAACTCCATTAATTTTCTGATATGGCGAAGAATATCCATCCTTACTTGAAACTTGAACTGAACCAAATTTGGATGGTTACAATACACGCAGAACCTGTAGAGAAAGATTGAATAAGTAAAATATTCTTATGGCCAGCAAATTTATATGTTGACAAACCACCCACGAATTGCAGAATTAAAGATAACTGAAATAGATAAATTTGGTACTGGTTTCAATGTCAGTTTGGGGACAAAAGGCCATATCGCGGACGTCATAATGAATTTAGATACATAGGGCACTAAAAACCAAACAGAAAGGAAAGTGACTCATTGTGCAAAGCCACCTACTACCAGTCGGTCACAAGCGCATGGGTGCAGAAAAAACTACTCCTTGAATGCTGTGACTTAGCACAGAATATGACGAAAAAGAACACAAGCACTAGTGGCTACACTTAAGGATGGAAGTGGAAAAGGTTACCTAACACAAAAATCTAAGAGGGAAATGAAGAGGTGATAGTAAATGAAGCCTACGAGTTTATCTTATACAAAAAGCAAAGAGCCTATTTAAGATAAAAATCTAAGACCTCTTAGTTGAAGAGCATAAGCCTAGTTCTATCATCTAAAACTGTAAGTAGCGTTAAAAAATGATAAACATGTTAAAATTGATGGAAGATAATAGCTAATCCTTATTACATTTCGGGGGCCAATGGCATATGAGAAATTGTAGACTGAACCTTATTTTGAAATCTTCTTGAATTGTTGATCGTAGATTTCAGGTTTACAGAGTTATATAAGAAACTCATTATTTATTGGAGCCTGAAGATGACTTTTCAATATAACTTTTCTCAAAGTTATTCAACTATTAAAAAAATGAGTAATACGACTGACTATCAAGACAAGAAATATTAAAAAATGAGGCCATATTTTGATGGTTGTTTTCGTTTATAAATACATTTCTAATATTCCTTTTAGAAATATATTGTCCTTTAAATATACCTTATAAAATATCTTACTAATATTACATATGAATTACTAATGACTTAATAGTACTACTGTTTTATTTTATAGTTTCTCTGGAACATTAACTCACCATGTCAATTTTTTAATTTAAAAAAAATTCAAATTCAATAAATCGGGTTAGACTTACCATGTGTGCGGTTCATTTCCGAGAAATACTTTGATAATTTGTGTACATTCTTCGCAATACCGACTGCACTTGCAGATATTTACGGGGTCGGGAGTTCCCACGATGCATTGTCTGCACAAGTCGCATTTTCCATCTTCAGTCTGAAATAAAAGTCATTAATAAAGGTTACACAGATCAAAATTGTTGATAATTTGAGCAAATTCATTGGATTAAATATATTAAAATCATAGAATAAAATATGAAAGGTCTTCTTTGACTAATCTAGGATTTTTCTTAATTGGGAATATTGGTTCACGAAGTTAAAAATGTGATTAAAATAACAATTTCGAGAGTAAAAATAAGTTAGCGTTTCAGTTTCGAAATTATCTTTGTCTAATTATCTAATGCAAAGACTGTCCTTTAAGCTAGACGCTTTTCCAGGATTTTTTTCCTAATTAGCTACGAGATTTTTAAATTGTAATGGAGAAATAGTTCCCGACTGTTATTAAATTGTCTAATATTTAAATAAATACAAGGTAGGGTATTAAATTAAGGTAAAAAGCAGGTAAACTACTGCAGTCTCTAATCACAGAAACACCAGGTCTCTTCCAAACATCGTAATTTCACAAAACTCTTTTCGAGTAATAAATTATAGCAGGCATTGACCTTCTTTTGGTATGTAACATTTTGATGGTTTTAGAGACTTTCTTGAGAGGACCGCAAATTAAAATTAAAGTGTTCCGTACACAAACAGGAATTATAATCATAATAGAGTGGGGGGTTTCGAGGGAATAACTATATTACTATATATTCCATTCTAATATTACTTCCATGTATTTGAATATATTATTCTGATAATCAAATATTATATGTACTTACTATTTCAGACTCCTTAGAATTTGTTTCTAGGTAATTTTCATTCCAAGTTCCTGCCGATGGCCAGACGTTATCCGTGGTTTCGGTAGGTTGCCACTCGGACCCCCAGCTACTAGTTCCATTTTGGTATCCGTGGTTACCGGAAGATACTGATTCAGTGTTGTAGGTTTCCATCTTGCTCGAGTAATGAAAAGCGAACTTAAGAGACAGCCGTTAATTTATTTGTTTGAAGAGACACTATATTCCAGCGCTTAAATGATATTCTAAGTGATTGTTGTGAATATAAAATGCTGCCTCTTAGTAAAAGAATTATCACAAAGAAAAATACAATCAGAAAAAATCACAACTTAGGAGTGTTTCAATACTAAAATTCTCTCTATTCACTATCAAATCAACGTGTGAAACAAAGGCTAGGTACTATTTGACACAACCACTTCACTGCAGAAAGTAGAATGATGTGGAAAAGTAATTCGAATAGGAATATCTGAATCTTTGTTCCGCCCCCTTCTGGTTGCTTGAATATCGTGGCTCAAAGATACGCCCACCGGCCCACGCAATTCGATGCTGTCCTGTGATTGGCCACACTAAGACACACCCATTCGAAACCGGCAACTTCTCCCGGACCTGTTTTTGGAATTATTTATGTAATAAATGGGGTTTAAACTAAAGATTATACTGTATATTATTGTACTGTATAATAAAGGTGTTAAAAACTCGTTCTTGATTAAATATTGAATTTTGCTCTACTGTTCCAGTAACCTTCCTCAATCTGCGAAGATAATTGAATAATTTATAGGGTATTTAGTATCTATGATACATGCAGACGTATCATGGATACTAATTAAAATAGAAATTGAATTACATTATTTTCTTAGAAGTAATGATCTTAAATGTGGAACCATTTAATAACTTTTAATTAATTTCAGTATTTGTTTCAAATTGCTTAGTTCTTACTTAATTTAAATATTATTTGTATTTTTTGCACATACAAATTACTTTGGTATTCGTGACTCTTATTATATTTTTCATAATTTTAAAGCTATTCTGAAACCTGTACATTATTTGAAAATATCTAGAATAGGTGAAGTTATGAATTATCGGTCGGTTTCACATCTTCTAGGTCATGTAAAACTGATCGATAATTCGTAACTTCCCCCATTGAAATATAATTTTTATTATAAAATATTTATTCAGTGACCGTGTTTCTATGTACACTGGGAAAAAGTGTGTTTTGACTATGCGTTTATGTAGGTACTAAAATAGGTAGGTAGGTACCTACTTAGAAATTACATGAAAAATTATTGGAGATAAAATATTAGCGATATTTGTTATATTTCAAATAATTTTGTTTTTCATAAGAGATTAATTACTTGAAAATAAACTTAATACATTAATTTAGTTCAATTGTTTCGTTTGCAGTTCACAGAACGGTTTCAATATAATAATAGAAAATGTTTTCAAAATACACAAGTTACCCCTACATTTCTCCATGAAGTTCAATTAACAATTTTATTCACTGTTAGTATTTTTAGAAGAGAATCATTATATCAAAATATAATTTATGTTGCACTGTGAATAATAATTTAAAATAGTTATAATGTTTCTTCGATTCATTGGAAGTTTGATAAATTAGTTAGTCTATACCAATACATTTCTTGGGGTAAATCATCGCAGTTAAAAACAGAACCACGGAATTAATTCAACAACAGCATCAACTAGAGACAAACTTGGCTGTTGTTGTGAATTTCTCTGAGTTTTTATAATAGTAATTAATGTGTGAATGTAATAGATTTATTTACTAGAATATAGGTTTTATATTGGTTCAATGGATGTTTTTCAGAGGTTCAAAATATTCTTATCATTTAGTACCTATGTTCAATAATTTTTTTTCCATAGTGTTCAGACTATACAGTATACATACATAGCCATATGTACATGTTATATACCGCAGATATGTCTAACACAGAAGTAAATTCCAGGATTTTCTCGTCAATATGAAGATTAAAGAAGACGTTGGACAGCTATCTAATATTTTCGAAAAGCTTCACACCGCGTGACGTTACAAACAATAACGTGATAGGTTTCGTTACTACCTAAATCTGACCATAAGCCGATAGCAAGGAAATAAACTAGTAAGTGATTGATGAATCACTTAACCGGTTAAGAAAGGTAGATGGTAATTAAAATGTGAACAGGGGTACATATAACTGAAGTTTGGGTCATTCCACATGCATATATTACCTGTCAACCCAATTAAAGCAAACAGTAGTTTTGTAGATAATGATTTATATCTGGTTTGAATTTCGAAAATGTATATATTTTCATGCGAACGAACTTTAAATTTTCTTTAATATCCTCAATAAACTGTTCTATTATTTATAAACCTCTGATTTGTATGATTTGAGACGTGATTCAATACGTAATGTAGATGTGATAACACGTCTTGTACACGACTAATCCGATTACTTAGCGTAAGAGTCCCAAATCTTCTAGGGTTGGAATTGTCGTGAGGAAGTGACCTATGCCAGCTTCCTGCGTGCGTCACAATGGGGTATACCGTATATCTAACCACTTGAACTATTTATTAAAATTGTTATTGTTTGGTGTGACGTATGCTACTGATCGCTTCTGATTGGTTATTATTCTTGCATGTGCCCTATCAAGTTGAGCGTCTATCTTATATTGTCTTTGGTTGTACCGCAATTAACCTGCTTTACCCTACCTATCTTCAGAGCTGCTGTCTCCAAAATCTTCTCTAATTAATTCATTAATATTCGATGTAATAACACATTCTTACAGCTGGAAATAATCTAACATTCTGACCTATTTGGTACACTAGAACCGAATATCTAAAATATGAGAAAATAGGACTAGGTACTCTTTAGCCTGATAGTACCGTAACTATTCAGTAGTCCGACGCCCCAGTAGGCAGTAGCCAGTCCGACACTTTTGTAGTTTATTACTGATTTAACATTATATTGTTAAGTATAATTTACACTAACCGTACACAACCCCCCCCCCCCAGTCAAGAGCCCCCCCCCCCCCCCCGGAAAGAGCCCCCTGTTTTTGAATCCTTATTTACCTCTATTATTTAATCCTTATTGACACTTTTGTAGTTCATTACTGATTAGACATAAAATATATGTATATCGGGGGGCGTTGCCTCCCCCCGAACCCCCTACCAGGTCATTAAACAATCATGAAGTGTGCAGTATAAAAAACTAGCGGATACAACAAACTACATTAGCAACTCTCAGTTATTTCTATCTATGTAGTTCTTCATTTGTTTGACTAGGTAAATAAGGATTAAGAAAACAGAGAGGGGGGGGGCTCTTGACCGGGGAGGCTCTTGACCGGGGAGGCTCTTGACCGGGGAGGCTCTTGACCGGGGGGGGGGGATGGGCTCATGACCGTACCCCATGAATATCGGGGGACGTGCCGCCCCCAAACTCCCCTGCCAGGTTATTAAACAATCATGAAGTGTGCAGTACAGCAAATTAACGGATACAACAAACTACATTAAATGGAATCAATTGGGGGATTGCATCATACTAGCTAATATTAGAAATAAAGTAAAATAAAAGAGTAATATAAAATTAAAATTAAAGAAATAAAATTATTATTTTGATTAGTTATTAATTAATTGTACCTATTTAATCATATTTTTTTATTTTAATCGAAAAATATAATGAAAAATAACACAGAAAAATGTAACTGTCGGACTACTGGGGCGTCCCCGATAGTACCTAGTGAAAATAGGACTAGGTACTCTTTAGCCTGATAATACCTAGAGAAAGTTGGACTAAGTAGTCTTTAGTCTGATAGTACCTAGTGAAAATAGGGCTAGGTACTCTGCCTAGTCACCTAGTCAGACTACTGCTGTCACTGTGTAGTGTGTAGCTAGGGTGATGTGAGTTAGAATCGTCTCAAAACTAATTAAAAATACTATAATGGAAAAAGGGATCATCTTTGGAAAGTATAATACATATCTTAAGTATAATACATATTTGTTTAATTAGAATAGACAAAATAAACGATAATCGCAACTGCCTTTTTTGAAAATGTTAGTTTGCAAAGAATATTTTGAAATAAAAGTAAAATTAGAGATCAAACGTATAAATTCAGAAATTGAAAGCGAATTAATATATTTTAACATGGCAGGTATTATGAATACGAATTAAAAGGGAAGTTACATTATTTTTCTTCCATGATCGAAAATGTGGAACTGTTCGGAAACCCGTAACTTGTCCCAGTTCCTACCTGACAAAATCATAAAAATCAAGTTTAGGTTTAGCTTAAAAACGATGATGAAATTTTCAGGGTAGAGGCTGAGTCATTTATATCACAGTAAAAACATTTATTTAATTCAATTTGTTTTATTGTTCCTTCATTTGAAAATTATTCTAATTAAAATGGATAAATTACTTTTGAAATAGATAACTAATTAAATAGATAAATACGACATTTGATTATTTCAATTTTATTTTCCCAATAAGAATGAAATCTATAGCAGGTATAATAAAATGAATATAATAATAAATAAGATGCTTGTTTCTATGTTCTGTGAGTAGAAATAAGTTGCCTGTAAGCTTAATGTGCAACATGTTCTATTACGAAGATTCACAATCCACTACCTGCATGGTAATAAACTTGACCTTCAAAAAAGATAATTTCTGTTGAATGTATGACTGTACTTCAACTAATCTGCCCTATATCCTTTCAATTACTTATTTGGATAAAACCTATAAAGTTTGCAGACAAATTATATATTTATTTATCAGAAATCTGAAAGGCACCAACTGGTTCATGTTCTAGTAGTACAGGCAAGCCTCGCTTTAAGTACAACTCACTTTAGTAAAAGTGGTCCTTATTTCGAGTCATGAATAAGAACCGTTCGTAGACATAGAAAACGGAGACAATTTTCTGTGATTATTTCACGGTAACTAAAAAAACATCAAAATTATAATCCAGATGAGGTTATTAGAAGCAATTGGTTCATAAATTCAACATGTCCTATTTTAGGGTAAGTTCCATATTTTCAAACACGTGAAAATCTTCATATAATATTCATTATTTAACTTTTATTTCAATTGGTATCTATCATACCAATTAGAATAGAAGTTAAATAATAATTATAATATTTTCTTTTCTGACGTGTCCGAAATTGTAGAACCAACCAATAACTTGGAACTTAGTACCCAAATACCAAAACATTACATAGAGCATAAAATTGCTGTTTGTTAAATGTAGCACAATAATTATAAAAATCTAAGTATCCGTTAATTACTCCCCTATACTGAGTGAGAGTTAAGCTATGGATGGATTTTAAAACATTTAATAACTGCACGACTTTAACTTTTACAAGACAGTCACAAACAATGAAAGACTGTATATAATTATTAATATGCCTATATGCGTAGTACTCTAATAAGTTAATAATCCTAAAACAAATTTTCTTTCTATAACTCATAGAAAATGAGATATATATTCGAGGAGTGACGATTATAAATTTCTTGTTACTTTTATTCGCTTTAGTTACCGTTTGGTAACTAAACTGAGTCGTGATTTGGTAACTAAACCGAGTCGTGATTTGGTAACTAAACCGAGTCGTGATTTGGTAACTAAACAGAGTCGTGATTTGGTAACTAAACAGAGTCGTGATTTGGTAACTAAACAGAGTCGTGATTTGGTAACTAAAGCGGGGGATGCCCGTAATTTTGTTAGCTATTCTAAAGGTTAGTGGAAATAGGAGTAGGAATTAAGCTGTATTACTAACACCAATTACAAACATTTCTTTACTGATTTTGCAGATGTTATAGCTATTACTATGTTTATATTGTTTAGTACTTTTATATCTAGGTAGGAGCCCATTAAAAACTTATAGATCAAGATTTTGAAAACTTTGCAGGAACACAAGCACTGGTGGCTGCACTCACGGATCGAAAAGGAAAATGAAGAGTTTATAGTAATGAGCCTACCTAACACAAAAATCTTCGTAGCTGAAGAGCCCTAGGGCTATCCTCTAAAACTGCAAGTAGCGTTAAAAATTTATAAATATGGTAAAAATGAAAATCGATAATTCAAATTACAAAAGTTAGTGACCCAAGGGACGAAACCCCCTTATCCTCCATTCACCACAGACAGCTTCAGGATAGAGCTCCTGAGGGTTAACAATAAGGGGAATTAATTAATTTATTTAAAGTTAATCTCGGTTTCATAGAAGTTTGGCTTCCGAATTAACCAGAATAAAACCTATTGTAACATTATAGCAACAAGGAAATCAAATATAAATTAGTAACCTACCTTAAAAACTAATAGTCATTTGGAAATTTACATTATAAAATTGCAAGTATCAAATAATTAAAACACTTTATATTAGAAGTGATCGACTTCAATTAGATAGGAGGCTAACTTAAACAGTTTAATATGGAGAAACTTAACTCTGAAACAATTCAATAATTTATTAAATTCACGCATTATACATTAATTCTTCATACTATTTCAGAAAAATGTTTTTTAGCCTAATGTTGAAAAAAGTATTTTTCGAAACGTAGCAACATTTAAACCCTGTTTTTTACTTAATAAAAATCTTAAATGCTCACTCGAAAGTTTTTAAACCATCGTGTTGTCATAAATTATTCTGAAAATATCACCAAATGAAATCAAATACCTATTCAGAAGCTAGGAAAAAGCATCCATAAAATTAATCACTTGAAGGCTCACCGACATTTTAATGGAACTTGTATTAATAATAGCCTGTTGCCTCCACAGATTTATATTTATATATTTTGAATAAAAATTAAATCTTCATTTTCTGATACCAGACCGGGCACCCCCTGAAGGGGTATTATTGGGCAATTAAATTAAAGGAACCGCTTCTTAAAAAGAGGCGGCAGTTAAATAGTTTGTTACACAATAGTTTAAGCAAACTAACAATCTGGTTTCAGGACTACAGGTGGTAAAAACTCAGAAGCCCTTCGCATGACTCTAACAATACAGTACAATCTCTTACTTAATGTACACGCAAGAAAATTATAACTTAATAATTATTTGTCATCAATATATACGCCCAACAATTTAACGGAACTGGTTCTTTCAATAATGTTACCACCAATAGACACAGAGACAGGGATATTTCGTACATTAGATCGAGTGAATAGCATGAATGAGGTTTTGTCTATATTGAGTGAAAGTCTATTACTATTTATCTATTCGAATACCCTACCTAGTTCCACACTAATATCCTGGCACAAACTCACCAAGTATTGCTAGCCTTAAATACTGTTGTGTCGTCAGCAAACTGAATAAATTTAAGCTCATCAGACGACTTGCACAGTGCATATATTATTCACATACAAGGGACACAAATATGGTGAACTTACGGATCTTTGTGGCTGTCCCATATGTATAGTTTTAGTTCAGATCTAACGCCACCAATATCAAAAAATATCTCAAAGAAATTATCAACCACATCTCGAAATCCCAACCTTTTCAACTTATTCACCATTATATCTCAATTACATCTATCAAATGCTTCGCTCAAATCGAGGAACACTGCAATTGTATACAGTTTATTATTAAAGTTATTAGAACATCTATTAATAAATCTAAATAAATCTTTTATACTAATAAAGGGTTGATAAAAATCAATTTATTGACTCAAACTAATTTATTCATGCAAGTGATACAATCATTGAAGCCTGAGGTATATTGGGAACATGAACATTACTGATAGTTATTTCATTTATGACTAACATTTTAAAGCAACATCTTTATTGTAAAATACAGGTGAATCTATCCTTTGCGAAGGACGAAAGTTGTCAGTTCTACCGTACTGCAGATCGCTACAACGACCTCTTTAAAATATATGGTTTAACATATTTTCTATCCGTCTACCAATTACCTAGTCTGCTAGTCAAACATTTATTATATTCAAAGGTAATAAAATTTACAAAATTACAAAACACTTTGATGTATTGTTTCAATCAACACTTTAATATATTGTCAAAATTTACTGGGTTTGTAAATTATACACAAGTAGTCATTTTTTGTTCATGGTAGAGTCTTTGCTAATAAATTGAGATGAAGAATTACAGAAAATTAGACACGGTGAAGACTGCTAACTTCTTAATGGAGAAGTAGTGTAATTTATACAAAGTAAATCTTCCTTCTAAATGATTTCCCTCAAAATTGTTATTTTAGTCACAAAATCGCCAAATAATCTTATATTAGTCTAGGAAAACCTTTCATATTTTATTAATTTATTGATTTTATAATGCATTTAATACAATAAATATGTCAAAATTATCATCAATCTTGATCCATATAATCTATTTAATTTTTTTTCAAAATGGAGAGAAACAACGAGACTTGTGTAGACAGTCCATCGTCGGAACAATTGAACCCGTGAAAATCTGTTTGCAGTTACTATAGTGAAAGAAGCACTGAAATTATTTACAAAATAATTGAAAATCAGAAACTCACACCTAAGTCTAACGTTTTTTCGACTTATTGCATACACTTTTTATTTTTTAAAGTTGACATACTGAGTTAATGTTTCAGTGAAACCCGATAATAAACCAGTAGTTGCATGTGGTAAATCACTAGTGATCTGTATGTAATATGCACATAGACCCTATATTTTTGTTTTAGGCCTACTCTTAAGACATCACTTGACGTCAGCGATATGGACTTAAACGCGAAACAAACACAATATCCAGTTCATATATTTCTGTTTTTCTTTTGTCATTAGTTTTTCATCAATACAAATAGAACTGTTGACCATGTAAAATATTCTACTTAATTCAATCTTTCTCTACAGGTTCTGAGTTCTCTGGAAAAACCGAAATTTGGATCAGTTTAAGCTTAAACAGAGGATCCAAATTTTCCGAAATATCTGAAAATTGATGGCATTTCACAACAAACTTAGTATATTTTTGATTTCTGCCTGCCATTTCGTATGGAAAGCAGTAAATATGGTAGTAGAGCTATGCCCAACATATCAAGTAGTAAATGTTAAACCTGATGGCCATTCTCTACTATACTCAATGGCCATTTCGTATTTGGACACGAAAAGGATGTTAGGTTTTCAAGACGGTATCAATTCAAATTTATTTATGAAACATCTTTTGAAAGAATTTATAAAGAACTGTTTCAAATACAGTGATGAAACTGAATACGAAATACAAGACTACTACTGTCAGGTGGTTCAATATTTTATCAATAAAAAATTCGATTGTGATATTGTGGAAAATATACCAGAAACTCTCTCGAAACTTTTAAAATTCAATTTACGTATTCATTTGTTAGAATATAACATAACTCATGAATTAAAGAACGGTGAAGTTGGTGATAAATTTGTAGAGATTGCATTGCATCGAAATCACTATTATTCCTTAGTCCCGAAATAGTCCCAATTCGGATGGAAATAGTCCACCGCATCAAAGGTATGGATTAAAAATTATGTAAAAGCTATAGTCAGTGTACCTGAAGCAACTTTTGTAGCGCTTTCTGCCAATCATCAAATAAATACAAAAGTTGGATGAAAATAATAACCAACTACTCTAACAAACTTATATCAGGTACCAAAGATTTGCATTTAGTGGTTTTTTCGAAACAAAAATAGAATGAACTGGTCTGGCAACAGTGCCATAAAAAGCATGCATTACTCTATAGCTTGAAAGAGTTAGTCAAGAGTAAATTCTTCCAAATTGAAGCTTTAGTCAATACATATTTTATAAGGCAATACATTGACAAAAATACAGTCTGCACCAGGGAAGTCTCTTCTCATCGTAGGAAACAAGTAAGTCTTCAAAATAGCCTCATATTTATCACTGTTCATGATGCCCTCTATACTAACACTTGTGAGGCTATTTTGCAGACTCTTAGTTCCTACGATGAAAAGGAACTTTCCTGGTGAAGATGGCATTTTTCAGCAGGTTCTCGCATCACGTCCTACTTAACGTAGTATAATGTGCACATTCTTCAAAGAAAGTGGAATGGAGGTTTTAAACTAGAAATTATCCTGACATCAATCCTATCGAAATACTAGGGGCTGAAATGAAACAAAGGCTCCAAAAAGAAGACTTTTCGACAATGGAAAAGCTAAATGGTGCTGGAACTAGGGCCTGGTATCACTATGAAGAACTGGCTAACATGTGTTCAACTTTGGTCAAATCCATGCAAATTGTGTTCAGATGCTTGTAAACTGATGTCATGTCTCTTATTAATTACATCATTTTTTGTATCATTATCATTATACAACTATCAGCAAATAGTTGTATTATTTTATTACCGTCTTAATTAATTTGCACAGCACTTTACTTTCAATTTATTATTACTTAGGAAAAATAAGTAATAGGTTTAATTGTGAATTATTTTAATATGAAAAAAATGCTAATTGAAATATCATTTTTTATTTCCTTTTAAAATGCAAATGATAAATCTACTACCAATTTATTTATGTGCAATATATTTAATACTGTACGTACTTCCTAATAAAATCTAAAACCTCATAATAATTACTCCGTATCCCTTGCAATTAATAAAACGGAGAAAATGTAAAGGCACAGAGAACCTATCTTTCGGCACTTAAGAACACAAAAATTGGCCACATCTATTATTGATCATAGATTTTTGTGTTAGGAAGACTCTAAAACATCATTTGATGTCAGCGAGATTGCCTTTCCTAACAAACATTAAACAAAATATCAATTATTTTATGTTTTCATTTGTAGTTTGTCAAAAAACCTGAACTTGCTGGCAATAAAAATATTTTACTTAATTCAATCTTTCTATACAGGTTCTGCGTGTGCTGTAACCATCCAAATTTGGATCAGTTCAAGTTTCAAGTAAAGATGGATATTCTCCGACATATAAGAAAATTAATGGAGTTCCACAATAAACTTAGTATCTTTTCGATTTCTGCCTGCAACTTCGTATGGAAAGCAGAAAATATGGTAGTAGAGCTATGCCCAACATATCAAGTAGTCAATGTAAAACCTGATGGCCATTCTCTACTATACTCAATGGCCATTTCGTATTTGGACACGAAAAGGATGTTAGGTTACCACGACGGTATCAATTCTAATTTATTAATGAAACATCTTGTGAAAGAATAAATAATAAACAGTATAAAATACAGTGATGCAACTGAATACGAAATACGAGACTGCTACTGTCAGGTGGCTCAATATTTAATCAATAAAAAAATCGATTGTGAAATTGTAGAATTTGTACCAGAAATTCTCCCGAAATTTTAAAAATTAATTTACGGAGTCATATGGTAGAATATAACATAACTCATGAACTAGATCACAGAATCAGTTGTATCTATGGCTATTCTTTTAAATGAAGTGGAAGAAAACTTCAGTGACAGACAATTTTGATTTAGAATAACCAGTAGATGTTCTCTGTGTGGAAGATAGGAGTGCAATGTAACAAGTAGAGAGCTGTGAGTGAGAGCTGAGTTTGTGTAGCGTAAAAATAGGTAGTGAGGATAATGACGTCACATTACCTGTAACGGTGTTAACGACTGCATGGTATTCAAAGATTATTTCAGTTTCTTTATATTTCTGAATCCTTGTTTGAAATTTTGTCAACTGATTTCAATTTACTTTCAATAATATTATATCGAGATATAGTTGACAATTTTAATAAAAACTTTAAAAAACAGTTATACGTCATGTGACGTCATCAACCGCACTACCTATTTTTACGCTACACAAACTCAGCTCACACTCACAGCTCTCTACTTGGATCATTCCGCTCATAACTCCCATACAGAGCACATGTACTGAAAACACTTCCTACAGAAAGACACTAAAAAGTAATATTTTAAGTTATAATAAATATATTCCCTCTTAAAAATAAGATAATAACGTACCAAGGTATTCAGTTGTTGTAGTGTTCTCTAAATTGAATTAGTTTCTGAGGTTTATAGTCTTCACCATATTTAAATTCCTAACCATTCATAGTGTTTTCTATTTCGACATTTAACTTTTTAAGTTTTATTTACGGTGTCCACTATGTTACCAGTAAAAATTTAATCACAAATATATCTATTAACCTGGAGAAAGTAACTCCTTTGCAATTCCTCTGACAGAACACTAAGAAATTCGACGAACGATTGATATATTCTTGTAGCTAAATTTCTTCCTTCCGTGTTAATTTTATTAGTTCGCCTAGATATCGCTTGTTTGCAAGAACATCATAAACACATGTATTTTAGTTATCCAAATAAACATAAATCTTAAAATACTGATAATACAAATTTCATGATTGTAGCTCGAAATATTCACCGCTACAGAGCCTTAACTTTTCAAATGATATACCATTGAATGTACAGGCATTTCAGTACCCTGAAAATCAGATTTATTGGATTTATAAGTATTCTCGAAAATGAGGGATATATTCCTAGTGCGAATAAACAATAGCAAAAGCGTGGAGCAAGCAGGGGCCATCGGGTGCTATATTAACTAAAAAATAGTCGTTGAAGCTTAGGGGTTAGAAATTGGAGCTATCCTCTCGTAGCTTCTTCCAAACAATCCATTAGTACGATCGGTAAAGAATAAGTCTTTAGCTCAAGAAACTGCGAACACCTATTCTAGCTATCTAAAACCAATCAAATTTACACCTTCCTGATTGATGTTGACTCAGACATGGAAAGATAGTTAGTTACTGCAATTTACCTGCTTCACCCTAGCTTCAAATCACTCGTAAAATTAATGAATCATATGTATTGAGCTTCCTTTGATATACAAAATTTCAATAACAATTCATTTTGGCAGAATTTGAAGACTCTCTTTTATAAGGACCAGTCAGATTTGATAGACACCGTAAAAATATATTACGAATGGATTGTTAAATTTGATGAATAGAATTTTCTGAACACCAGTTGGATCCCTATCCTGGCGACCCTAAACCCATTTATCCAGCCTTGAGATTAGCATAGAGTTGAGCAGGCATGCTCATTTGCTCAACTCTAAGACTGGGAATTAAGATTTAAATTTATTAAGTCTTCATAGTTAAAAAACATAACACTAGCGCTATCATCTGTTAAAATAATGATACACTTGGAAAAAAAAAAGTAATTGAATTTATTTATACATATTTAATTTCGAAACAAACATAGGATTTTATCTACAAATCTTATAACACTATTATTATTCATTAGTTTTTAAAGAGGCAGTACAGTCATTTTTATTTTAACAATTTTAATGCCAAACTATTGCATAGAAAGAATAAAGCATTTATGTAAAATTTTAATGTTCAATAAAATCTAATATTTGAAATATATCATTTTATATGTAATCGATTTCTTATCAAGTGCTAACGGTAGAGAGCGCAACAATCCATGGCGCCACCTTGTAAATAAACAAACTGAATGAAGCTTCTATCTAGGTTCTAGCTTATTTGAAGGGATGGCTTTATCATTAAAACTATATCTTCTTGACTTCGATTTCAGAAATCTTGTCCCCATTTTGACGCAAATAAAGCTAGATTACTGCATACATAAAATAATATGAACAATAAGCATACTCAAGTACATACTAATGAGTGCAATCTCTTCCGCTAGGTGTAGGTAATACTATAATATACTTCTTATATGAACATTATAGGGAGGGAGCTCCCTTGAGCTCCGAATTGTAGTTGGGTAGGTAACTAAATTTCAAGTTATTGGTAAGTTCGAAATTTTGGACACGTAATTAAAAGAAAATATTATAATTATTATTCAATCTCTATTATATTATAGATTTTTACGTGTTCGAAAATATGGAGACGTGCGATAACACTGAATTTAACCCAAAATGGGACTTGTTGAATTTTCGAACCAATTGCTTCTAATAAACTCATCTGGATTATAATATTGATGTTATTGATAGTTACCGCGAAATAATAAAAAACAATTGTCTCTGTTTTCTATGTCCACGAATTGTACTTATTTCGAGACATGACTCGAAATAAGTACCACTTTTATTAAAGTAAGGTGTACTTAAAGCGAGGCCTGCCTGTATTCAAAAAGAACTTAATGATAAAAGATTTTTAAGAGACTGGTAAAGCTATATCATAAATTGTATTCAAAAAATTTATTATTCTGGAGTATATATACAGATACCTGGAAATAACTTGCTTAATTTTATCAGCAAAACTTAATTATTTTGTACAAATCTTTGGCATGTGAACTTCTATCTAACTTCGACATGACATTAAATATCTCCTGAATCAGCAACATCATGTCCATCATCGACATCAAAATTATAGATTGATTTTTAATCGCCAATATCATATGAATCGTCGGTATCTGTATGATCGTCGGTATCGGCTGAATCGTCGGTATCTGTATGATCGTCGGTATCGGCTGAATCGTCGGTATCGGCTGAATCGTCGGTATCGGCTGAATCGTCGGTATCGGCTGAATCGTCGGTATCGGCTGAATCGTCGGTATCGGCTGAATCGTCGGTATCGGCTGAATCGTCGGTATCGGCTGAATCGTCGGTATCGGCTGAATTGTCGGTATCGGCTGAATTGTCTGTATCGGCTGAATCGTCGGTATCGGCTGAATCGTCGGGTAGATCATGGAGATCGGGTTGTAGAAGGGCGTAGTTATGATCTTTGAAGTGAGCTAGTTTCAAATGTTCATAGTCTCCGCCGTCTCTAAAATATACTGGAAGTTCCTCCTTTAAAATTTTCATATTAACTTTCAAGAGTCTGGCAGGAGCACCTGGTGCAGTATATAAAATATCATTCGAATAATTTTTATGGCAAATATATCGTAGTACCTGGAGAAAGTATCTACTGTGTGATTCATCTGTAAGAAACTCAAGAAATCTGAACTATTATTGAGGAATTCTCTTAGTAAAATTTTTTGCAAAGAAAAGGTGCTAATTTTATTAGTTCGCCCTGATATATTCCTAGTGTGCGAATAAGCTTAAATTCCTCTATATAAACATTTTCATTCTCAAAAGATAAGCGGTCTAGATTCTACTCATATCTGGTTTAATTTTCTATAGTTATCTTGCCCCTGTAGAATTTCTTACTATTCTTGACAAATTTATTATTCAGCCATGATCAAATAAAATGAATCTGAAAAACAAATTACGCCATGAGGAGAGAAAAACCACAGCCTGCTAGCAAAGCCAATATCGGAGACCAATGAAGAAAAAAAATTTCCAATGCTATATACGTGGACATCAAATCTCCTGTTTTGAAACAGGAAAGAGCGGGCACCAATCATTTGATTATGGGGTGCGTGACGTCATAGAGAGAAATAGAAAATAATATTTTCTATTATTGATACTTTTTGAGTACAAACTAATTTAAATAATTTAGTTGTTATTTTAGGGTGCACTAATTCTAATTGAAAGGTCCAATAAAAAAAGTATTTTATCACTGAATGTAGAAATACAATGAAAATGGGTTATGGGTGGTAATTTTGGTAATTCTTTATCAAAATTCTTTTCAAATAATGAGTATTAATTTAATTTGTTTGCCTCGATATTTTCCCAGTGAGAAGCAAATTATTTTTTGATATAAACATCTTCCTTGAATTTAACTATATTCTCATTGTTGAAATATAATTAAGATTATCAAGGTCAGGTTGTAACAGCGCGTAGTAGTGTTCTTTGAATTTAACTGGTTTAAAAGGTTAGTTTTCTCAGTCATAATTAAATTCAAACAGATTCAGTGTTTTCTATTTTAATATCAACCTATCTTTTAAGTGTCCATAATATCGCCTGTATAGTCTCCAAAACAGATATTTTTACCTAACTCATTTTTCGATTCCTCTGACAGAACACAAATAAATTTGAACTACTGTTGAGGAATTCTTCTAGCCTAAGTTCTTCTTAGAAAAGTGTTATTTTAAAAACTCCCTAGACTTCAATTTTGTTCGTTTTCAAGAGCATCACAAACTCCATGTACCTAATAGTTATCCTTATAGACATGTATTCTAAACTACAAATAGTTTTAGTAAAAGTTTATCATTGTAGCTCCAAAATTGTCTGTTTGAGAGGCTAAATGTCGTAACTTTATATCATTAATTGAGGTGAATCACGAGTACTAAAATTTATCATCTTTATAACTTCTATGGAGTTATGACAGTGTTCTCACAAATGAGATATATTCCCAGTGTACGATTAGGACACGGTGAAAGCGTGGAGCAAGCATTGGTCATCAGGCGCTATACATCGACCACTGAATAGTCGGAAAAGATTCTCTTCACCGTATGATTATTTTCTTTGGACAATAACACTTTTCACGTCGGTTGGATCAATATTGCTGTTGAGTTTCATTGTGATCCTGTAATTCCACTTTTGCTCAACCCATTCAAGTTTTTCGGAGATATGGTTAATGGTTATATTTGCAGAGCATGCAGAACCTGAGAAGAAAGATTGAATTAATATATTATATTTATGAAATATTATAGACTTTCGATAGACTGATGGTTACAGATTTAATGTTCGAAATATGAATACACTTAGACCTCAGTAAATTAATTTGTATTCCGTATTGCTACACTCTTGTGTCGGGAATCAGTATTGTTTTGTAAACTATTGATCGGTGAATATACTTGTTAGATTAACTCTGAGTGTTATTTAACCCTTGTTAGGAAGTATTGGAAAGTAACAACATAGTAAACAGAATAGTATAGTACCCCAGTTACATGTATTATTCAAATTTATTTTGGGTAGGCTGTGACGTCATGTATGTAAGCAAGAGGTCACGTCATAGTAAACAGAATTGCTGTGGATCACGTGGAATAGAGAATTAAGATGGCGGCCAACGCGACCGATCTGACTAAATCTAATTATCTTGAATAAATTGTCTTCGTCAAGACTAAAAATTTGTTACATTTTGGGTGTAAAAAGACCAGTAGCAATTTCATCATCAGTCATTTTTTAATTTTCGTCCGTATGACTATAAAGATTGAATAATAGCATGCGGTAATGTGGAATTAAAAAAAATATCACCGAAAACGTTATTTAACAAAAGTTGGGTGTGGTGCAGCCATCTTTTGTGTTTGTACTGTACGTACAAACGTACGCACCATTGTTGACATGTGACGTCACAGCCTACCGGGACACGCGTAATATCCCCCCTATAGCTCTGGGATACTCTATCTTCTCTGTACTGTGGTAACAATTAGAACTTAAAATTATTACGTGCAATAGGGATCCAATAAGTAATATTGACAAAAAAAGAACCGACGAGACCTAATAGAAAGAACTTTGTGAAAACTAATAGGCTTTAAATATTAACTAGTAGTATAAAAATTACGAATTAAAAAGTACCTGAAACAGTTAATAGATATTATATTACAACAAGATAAACTATTCTCGACAATTTCTGTTTTAAAAAGCGCCATATCTGGATTTGAAAGCGGGAACTAGAGAAGCAACATATATTATTTTGATAATATTTTAACTTTTATTTAATTCATCAATGAAGATTATTTTAATGGAAAATTAAGCTATACATCGGTAGAATAGATAAAGCTAAATAAAATAGAAAGGAAGAGATGAGCAATACCAAATGTTATTGTTGCTTTAGTTCCCTATTTCAAATCCATGTGGCTCTTTTAAAAAAAGAAATTGTCGAAGGTAATGTATCTTGTTGTACTGTACAATAGTATACAGTACAACCTTCAGTTTATAGCCCAATTAATTAAAGAAATAATTCCAAAAACAGGTCTGGCGAGAAGTTGCCAATCACAGGACAGCATCGAATTGCGTGGGCGTAACTTTGAGCCACGATATTCAAGCAACCATAAGGGGGCGGAGCAACTATTCAGATACTCCTGTTCGAAGACTTCTCCACATCATTCTACTTTCTGCAGTGAAGTGAAGTAGTTGTCTCAAAAAAATAGTACCTAGCCTTTTTTCACACGTTGATTTGATAGTAAATTGAGAATTTTAGTATTGAAACACTCCTAAGTTGTGATTTCTTTGGATTGTATTTTTCTTTGTGAAAATTCTTTTACTAAAGGGGCCTTTACACGGTAAGTGCTCAGTGCTACTTTGTGGTGACACTGCTCTATGCCACGCCCACTTTGCTACTTGCCCCACCCTTTTTGGCAAAACTTGGTGACCAAGCTATCGCTCTGAGAGCGAACGCTCACCACAAAGTGCCACTGTCTGTCAGTAGCAATTGCCAGACAATCAAAATCTCCTTCCATTGGCCTGGTTGAAGAGCACCCATGCCTATGGAAAATAAAATCTAAAGATAATAAAGATAAAACTCTAACAGCGTTTAATAGCATATTAGATGCTAACCACGATACTAAAGTGTCAGTGCCCACCAAAGCACATTCTGCTCGTGTAAAGGCGCTGAGCTAATTGGTGGGCAGTGTGGTGAAAAAAGTGTGGTGAATAGTGGCACTGACCAGTGCTCGTGTAAAGGCCCCTTAAGAGGCGGCATTTTTTATTCACAACCAACACTTAGAATATCATTTAAGGGCTGGAATATAGTGTCTCTTCAAACAAATAAATTAACGGCTGTCTCTTAAGTTCGCTTTTCATTACTCGAGCAAAATGGAAACCTACAATACTGAATCAGTATCTTCCGGTAACCACGGATACCAAAATGGAACTAGTAGCTGGGGGTCCGAGTGGCAACCTACCGAAACCACGGATAAATTCTGATCATCGCAAGGAACTTGGAACAAAAATTACCTAAAAACAAATTCTAAGGAGTCTGAAATAGTAAGTACATATCATATTTGATTATCAGAATAATATATTCAAATACATGGAAGTAATATTAGAATGGAATATATAGTAATATAGTTATTCCCTTGAAACCCCCCACTCTATTATGATTATAATTCCTGTTTGTGTACGGACCACTTTAATTTTAATTTGCAGTCCATTCGAGAAAGTCTCTAAAACCAGCTGAATTTGCATTAAAATGTTTCATACCAAAAAAAAAGGCAATGCCTGCTATAATTTATTACTCTAAAAGAGTTTTGTGAAATTACGATGTTTGGAAGAGACCTGGTGTTTCTGGGATTAGAGACTGCAGTAGTTTACCTGCTTTTTACCTTAATTTAATACCCTACCTTGTATTTATTTAAATATTAGACAATTTAATAACAGTCGGGAACTATTTCTCCATTACAATTTAAAAATCTCGTAGCTAATTAGGAAAAAAATCCTGGAAAAGCGTCTAGCTTAAAGGACAGTCTTTGCATTAGATAATAAGACAAAGATAATTTCGAAACTGAAACGCTAACTTATTTTTACTCTCGAAATTGTTATTTTAATCACAAATTTAACTTCGTGAACCAATATTCCCAATTAAGAAAAATCCTAGATTAGTCAAAGAAGACCTTTCATATTTTATTCTATGATTTTAATATATTTAATCCAATGAGTTTGCTCAAATTATCACCAATTTTGATCTGTGTAACCTTTATTAATGATTTTTTTATTTCAGACTGAAGATGGAAAATGCGACTTGTGCAGACGATACATCGAGGGAACTCCCGACCCCGTAAATATCTGCAAGTGCAGTCGGTATTGCGAAGAATGTACACAAATTATCAAAGTATTTCTTGGAAATGAACCGCACACATGGTAAGTCTAACCCGATTTATTGAATTCTAATTTTTTTTAAATTAAAAAATTGACATGGTGAGTTAAAGTTCCAGAGAAACTATAAAATATAAGTTCTATTAAGTCATTAGTGATTCATATGTAATATTAATAAGATAATTTAAAAGGTATATTAAAAGGACAATATATCTCTACCAGAAATATTAGAAATTTATTTATAAACGAAAACAACCATCAAAATATGGCCTCTTTTTTAATATTTCTTAACATGATAGTCAGTCGTATTACTCATTTTTTAATAGTTGAATAACTTTGTGAATAGTTGTATTGAAAAGTCATCTTCAGGCTAAATAATTAGTTTATTATATAATTCTGCAAACCTGAAATCTACGATCAACAATTCAAAAAGATTTCAAAATATGGTTCAGTCAACAATTTCTCATATGCCATTGGCCCCCGAAATGTAATAAGGATTAGCTATTATCTTCCATCAATTTTAACATGTTTATAATTTTTTGACGCTACTTACAGTTTTAGATGATAGAACTAGGGTTATGCTCTTCAACTAAGAGGTCTTAGATTTTTGTCTTAAATAGGCTTCATTTACCATCATCTCTGCACTTTACTCTTTGCTTTTTGTGTTAGGTATGCTCGCATGCCTAATTTATTCTCACTTCTTCATTTTCCACTTCCATCCTTGAGTGTAGCCACTAGTGCTTGTGTTCCTTTTCGTCACATTCTTTGCTAAGTCACTGCATTCAAGGAGTAGTTTTTCTGCATCCATGCACTTGTGACAACTTTTTTTTCTGTTTGGTCTTCAGTGCCCCATGTATCTAAATTCATTTTGAAGTCCGCGATATGGCCTTTTGTCTCCAAACTGACATTGAAACCAGTACCAAATTTATTTATTTCAGTTATCTTTAATCCTGCAATTCGTGGTTTGTCAACATATAAATTTGCTGGCCATAAAAATATTTTACTTATTCAATCTTTCTCTACAGGTTCTGCGTGTACTGTAACCATCCAAATTTGGTTCAGTTCAAGTTCGAAGTAAGGATGGAAATTCTCCGACATATAAGAAAATTAATGGAATTCCACAATAAACTTAGTATCTTCTCGATTTCTGCCTGCAACTTCGTATGGAGAGCAGAAAATGAGGTAGTAGAGAAATGCCCAACATATCAAGTAGTAAATGTAAAACCTGATGGCCATTCTTTACTATACTCAATGGCCATTTCGTATTTGGACACGAAAAGGATGTTAGGTTCTCACGACGGTATCAATTCTAATTTATTTATGAAACATCTTGTGAAAGAATTTATTAGGAATTGTAACAACTACAGTGATGCAACTGAATATGAAATACGAGACTACTACAGTCAGGTGGTTCAATATTTTATCAATAAATAATTCGATTGCGATATTGTGTAAAATATACCAGAAACTCTCGAAACTTTTAAAATTCAATTTACGTATTCATTTGTTAGAATATAACATAACTCATGAATTAAAGAACGGTGAAGAAGGTGATAAATTTGTAGAGATAGCATTGCATCGAAATCACTATTATTCCTGACTAAAGTATGGATTACAAATTATTTAAATACTGTATACAGTGCAGACGAATCTGTTTGATGATTCTTCTTTTATAAAGTTGTTCGCCGCTCTTCAAAGAAATTTATTTTATTTGGATGAGTATTATTTTCGAGAGAATTTAGAGTACTAAATCTACAATATCACTGTTGAATTGTTTATATTTTATGTATTTTTAACTCTGTTCGTGGTAGCTGGATAGTGAAAACTGTTCATGAATTCAGCGTAGTCAGCATTCAGTATGAATTCTTGTCCAAATGTTTTAGATATAATTGGATTCAATGTTTCGTGTATGGTAGACTTTTATAGAAAAATGTTTAAAATATTAGACTTTTTATATATTTATATTCTAAGGTATTGATAGGATAGGGGCTCTATCCTCAAACTGCCTGTGTGTATTGGAAGATAAGAAGTGGCGTACCTTGGGTCTCGAACTGTTGTAGTTTGAGTTATATGTTTTTGTATATATATTACCTATTCCTAATGCTATGATCTTAACCTATACGGGGGTCTCAAGATTTTGTGTTACCTGTGCTCGTAGTCTTCACTTACAATCACCCCTTCATTTTACTCTTGGATTATTGTGTTAGGTAGAATCGTATTCTTCATTTGCTATCACCTCTTCCATTTGTAAATACAGTCATCGGTACTTATTTCCATTTTTGTCAAATTCTTTAAGTGACTGCATTCAAAATGTGGCTTTTCTGAATCTAAGAGCATTATTACTAGTTAGTGGTAGGTAATTTTGTTCATGGATTCACTTTCAATTTTGATTACTTCTTCTTGTCCTTTGTATTTAATTTATTTTCGACTCAATCGATATGACCCTTGGTTCTGTAGCATACCTTATACATCCTACTAAATAAATTAGGATTTAAGATATTCACTCCCTGTTATATGTTCATATTATATTGAATAAATTATAAACCTGTGATATCATTTTTACTTAATCCTTTATATGAAATATTTGATTTGTGTATCTAGTCCATTTTTTTCTGTAGATATTTACATGAAATTTTGAGAAGGAAGAAGTTTAGTTTATATGGTGACTCCTTTGAGTTGTGTCATAATCTAAAGAAACCGATATATAGAACTAATGACATTAATGTTTTGCTTGAAATTGAAAATAAATCAAAATAACGTATAATGTACGGATCAAAAAGAGCTTATCATGCAACTATCTAGACCTTCTGAATGGTACAAGTACAGAGAGTAGCCCACTGAGTTTATATAGGTATGGAGGTAGCATGCCTTGCAAGGAAATGTGGGCGTGTGTTCCTCCAATGCACCCCTGCCACTCGGTGCAATGGGGTTGCATGCCCCTCCTCCAATGCTCAGTGCTAATCGAGTAACAATCGAGGGAGCCGATGTTGTTCTTTACTGTTTGTAGCTATCACAATTTTGATAACAAATTATTTACCAATTGTAAACTAATAATTAAACTTCAGTTGGTAACCATTTAAATCATTAAAAGAAAGTGGTTATTAACCCGTTACCTACCATGAACTCATATTGAATCACTCAAATATTACAAATTTTCTATTTATGTCAGAATTTACCCATATCTAACATATGTTCTATGATTATTATGTATATTTCTCTCATGTTGAACATGATAGACATAGAAAATGTGTTTAAATTGGAAAATTTGAAATTATTGAGTGATCTCATATGAGATTACGGTAGGTAACGGGTTAAGATGCAAGATTAAATTGATTAAACCTTGTTCATTTAGTAATTAAACCAATAACTCAAAAAATATCACATGAAAAAAATATTTGAAAATTATATCAATTAAGAAATCATTAGAATGTGTTTATTCATTTCCTATCCAATAACATTTCATTTCACAGTTCATTGATTCTGTTTTTATTTATAGTTACCATTGCAAAGCATAGCATAGATAAGAGTCTAATCAGATCAGGATATCCTTTCCCCTTCTTCTAGCTACCAAGCATGAGTTATAAAGTCATACCCCAGTAGAGTGATATAAAGTGTGAAGTGAATTAAGTGATGTGGAAGTGCTGGTAAGTAATTCCTGATGATACTTAATAATTCTTACATCCAAATAACTACAGACAAGTATTAGTTTTCCATGAAACTCTCTCAGACATTGTCTGTTAGGTACTCTAAGGCATATTAAAAAAACTGATTGCAGGCAGGATAAAGCTTCTAAAATTTGGAGATGGGGTGTGGCCAGTGATAGGCAGTATCTAGATAATTGCACAGACGATACGTACAGATTGATGCATTTGTATCGAGTATCGGTATCACTTTAATACTTCCTGGTTGTATCACTTATCGGTCTCTCTTTTTTTTTCTTCCATAGTCAATGGCTGAATAGAACTAGTGCATGTTCTACCACAAACTAACCCTATTAGCATCGGGATGTTAAGTTAAAGGAGGGGATATTGACCCCCTTCAATTTCCTTACTGTGAACAAAGTGTTGTATTTAATTTTGAGAGAAAATACCATACCACCAGAAATGGGGGGGTGGAAATAAAAATTCATAATATATGACTGTGTATGACCTTTAAATTTCCGCTTCTCTCATTTCTCAACATTTAAAAAAGTTAGTAAACAAAATAACAAAATACTAAACGTAATCGTAATTTTGAGGGTTATAATAAACTCTGCAGGAAAATGTTTTTTAAGAAATATTAAAACTTTACAACAGAAGTAAGATAATGTACATGGTAGACTTTAACGTAATGGTAAACTTTAACGTAATGGTGAACTTTAACATAATGGCAAACTTTAGTACCACTTTTATTGAAGTGAGGTGCAATTAATGCGGGTCTTGCCTGTATAATAACTTTACATTTGTTTATTAAAGCTGTTGCAGTTCGATACTATATTTGTTTTCACTGGCGATTTTTTCTGCGGGGAATTTGTTAATCGGTGGAATTTTTCCTCAGAGGGATTTTTTTTACCAAACCCCAGGATGAGTGAGGTCTTCCTAGTGCATACCTAATTTGTCCCCACTAATAATGCTGAAAAAAATGTATGGTACAACAGGTGATAAATGGTGATCAATAAGAAACCAAATGATTGTTATTCTTTCACTAATTTGCTATTTTCCTTCCACTAATATTTTATTTTCTCTTTCTCTAAAATTAGTTTTTTTCTCTTTCACTAGATTGTACTGGAGAAAACTGACAAGAAAAATGTCAGCTGTAAATGATCCAACTCCACTTGGAATCAAAGAAAAAGACATAAATTTACTGAGAAATAATCTAATCAAGTTTGACTGCGGACCTCTGGTCTATCGGACCGTAATTGACTGGGGATTCGCTAAGCCTGATGGTATAAAAATTATAGATCATATCTACCATCTGAAAATTGGAGATGTTATCAAGAAGAAAAACTTCCCAAAATGGTTAACAGACAATAAATCCAAACTTGATAATGATTCATTTTCTGACTTTGACATAACAACACTGCATGATTTTCTCCCCATTCTCTGCTGCAACAAAATTGCTCAATATGGAAGCAAAGAATACGTGGAACAAATGAAAGACTCTGAATCTGTGGAGAGTCTTCTTAAAGAGATCAAGGAGTTCAGAAATGAAGTGAGTCACGAGTTTTCTAAGGCAGTGAAAGATTCTCATATTGATGAGATGAGAGACACTATGATAGAATGTATCAGAGCTGCTGGAAAACTCTACGTCAAAGATCAGACTGAAATTGATGAAAAAGTGAAAGATTTGGATGAAAAGTTTGACAAAGTTCTTACTGACACAACAAACCTCTATGAAAACAGAGTGAAATACATCGCTCAGAAAATCTCATCTGAAGTCCCATCAAACATGCTGGATAGATATTCACCATATTTCTCTGTTAGTCTGCCAGGTAGTTCTAAAAAGATAGATACCTCTGATATCTTCCAGTGCTCTAATTTATCTGTAACTACTGAAGACAAAAAAGATAACAAAATCGTATTCCCCTGTACCGGAATTTATAACAACACACAAGAGAAGTTTGTTGTTATAAATGGAGATCCCGGTTCAGGGAAAACTACTTTGATGAAGAATCTTTGCCAAGATATTCTACAGACATCAGTTAATGGTAGTACACCAAGGTTTGAAAAAGTGGAACAATTCAAAATCCCTGTATACCTCGAGTGCAGGTATGAGCAACAGTCAAATCTTGCCAAATTTCTTAGAGAATGTCTCACAAATTTTCTATCTCCCGAAGATGACATCTACGAAGCCTTCAAAATTGTGAAAGGTTTAGTGTTCATCATTGACGGCTACGACGAAATTCCTGACAAATGTCGAAAACTCGTCGATAGCATCATTTCTTTCTGTAGAGATAACAACGCTAGTTGCATAGTCTCTTCCCGGGTTGATGCAGGAATTGATTTCGTCAACGAACTGCAAGAAAAGAGTTTGAATTACACAAAAATGTTCATCGAACCCATCAGCAAAATTAAAGACAAATTGAACTTCCTGCAGGAAGTTGCTGGTAAGATGGATGATCATATTGACACTGACAAGCTGGTGAAGAGCTTTGAGAATCTAACTGAAGCTGCTATAGAAGTATTCTCTTCACCAATTCTGTTGACTTTATTCATTTCTTTGTTCGTGCATGATCCAGACTCAGTGTCTAAGATGAAGAATGAACATAGTGCTTACGAAGCAGTTCGAAATAATTTCCTGCGTGAAATTGAGAGAAAGTTGAGAAATGCTTCTTATCCTCTAGGAAGAGCTGAAGATGTTGCTTATGTGCTGGGTAAATTCTGTCTTAAACTTTTCAAGGCGAGGAAATACTTTTTGTATATGAAAGATTACACCAAGATGACTGCTGAATGCGAAAATATAAAAGAAATGCCTGACGATGTGGACATTCCCAATTTGCTTTCTTGCATCTTAACGCCTGAACACTCGTTAAAGTACAACCAAGATATATCTTACCAGTTCTTTCACAGCACTATACAGGAGTTCTTTGCAGCCAAATACGTAAGCGAGAAAATCAGAGAGTTTGAAGATAACAGGAGTTCACATGGTCAGTTGGATTCCATCTTTTTCTCTGACATGAAAAAAGCTATTGTGAAGAAGTTGCACATGCCTGCAAGAGGTTTAAAAGATGACAAGAGTTCACAGAGTCAATTGGAGGATAGACAACTACCAAAGCTTCTCCAGGTCTTGAAACTTAGAGAATCACAAAAAGACATTGAAAGGGAAATGGGAAGGTGAGTTATTGTTTATAAATATACAAATTAAACATTTTCAATTTTTCATTGCTATCAATTAATAATTCTGGAGCTACTATTTCAAATGTTTATTTAACTGACTAATATTAAATGCATGTGGTCTCGATAATCTATCTATTTATTAGTTCTTTGTTTTAATATTTCATTGCATAATATCGGTAAATGACCTTTAAGTAAGAATGTAGTTCTTTATTGCTGATATCAGATGAATGATAGTAATTAATAATTGAAAAACTCTAATAATACATTAAACCAAAGAGTCGCTTCCCCATCTCAATCCGTCTGTGAAGGGTGAAAATTATTCTCCATTGGTAGTACATTTACTGGATTTTATACTAATTACACGTGTTTCATTTTTTGAGAACAGACGCGTGATTCTTTTCGACATTAAAAACCATGTCCAGCTTCGACCAACCCTCCCAATCGATTCCACTCATCTCTCAATATTTTATTAAACTATATGTTATAACGTTGTGAAATATCATTGAGAGTAATTTCGAGGTAATAGTATCGATGCTAATTGCCTTATCCGATATACCCCCCAAACTCTCCCCCTGTTGCTAATTACCTTATCCAATATATACCCCCCCCCCAAACTATCCTCCTGTTGCTAATTACCTTATCCAATATGTACCCATCTTCCTGTTGCTAATTTCCCAATGGTGTAAGTCTATATGGGTGGGGAAACCAATGGGGGGATATTTAATATCATAGCAAACAAATCTCTTAATGAAAATGTTCATATTTCATAATTGTTGAGTAACATTTTCACATAGAAATATGGGTGGGGGAAGTGATGAGGGAAGGGGTGTAAATGAGTTATAATTAGTTAAGAAATAGAAAATGTAGTCATTGTGTAATTCTAATTTCAAATATGTGATACTTACTTGTGCTAACATAATTAGAAATGTAATTTTATTCCTCTCAGAACTCCGGTGAAAAATGGTGGAGGAAGATGGGAGGTGAATTATTCCATTTAATGAATGAATTGTATTAAATTATCAAAGTATATTAAGTAAGTTTAAAGTAGGAGGGAAAGTAGGTAGGTAGGTAGGTTATGTAAAATGTAAGTTGTTTACAAATTTAATTAAAACTATAATAGTTGTAAATAAAAATATTTCTAATTAAATAAATGTTTTAAACTGTTGAAATGTGCTAACAATATAGTTTGTAATTTTTTTTTTCACCAGGTATGGTAATATCATAAAACTTCTGATGTTGGAAATATTAGCTACAGGACAACTGACAGAGTACAGAAATACCTTCACTCTAATGCTAAAGAAATACTATCAACCAAGGGATGAATTTGATTTTCTTTATCCTGAATATCACTTAGATCTCATTCTGTCATCAGACAGCAATGCAGACATTATCAGCATAGTGTCTGACTGTCTGAGAGACTGGGAAGTGTATTCATTAGAGAACTGCAGACACATCAAACCCATGACTGAAGTGATTATGAAATTGAAAACGCGAATTAAAATCGACTTTACTTCTCTTGATACTTATATAAACACTGAGCAACTAATCAAATTGCTGACCGTGCTGAGAGATGACAGTCAAATTAGACTTTATTTGCTTAATAGTTACATCTATTACGAACCACTGGAGGGAGAATTCTACACACAGCTCATGAAAAGCAAGTTAGTTACTTTTGTTGTTATTCATATCACCTCTATTTTAATTTAAATTAACTACATACAATGATTAGAGTAGAGAATTAGTTATAGAAAAATATGAAAATATGTAAAAAATATGAATGAAACAATTATTAGATATAAATGAATAATATGTGATTAATAGTATATAAATAGTCCATTAATGAATATAATATTATACAAATAATTAATATTGCACAAATTATTATTATATAATTATATTATATTAATAGTATTTTGATATTATATTAATATAATATTTTATTAATAACACATTTATTTAATATTAATATAGTATTTATCTATATATATTAATACGACAGCGTATTAACAATAATTAATTAATCCCCCACCTTCACTTCCAATATTTCATCAAACATATCTCTGCTACAGTAACGACAAACACGAACGCTATCGTGTTGCCTTCTCAATAGTAATTCAGTAAATTATTATCTATGGAAAAACCTACCCTGTTCATATTAATAGGATACAAATTTTAATGAATAAAATTTTACGAATTATTTTAAAAGTTAAATACAGCGTCAATCACGTTCCTTTAATTTCTACCAGTAAAATGTTCTTCGATCTTAAACTTTTAAAATTTGAGGACCTTTGTAATTATTTTTTATTGAAATTTATTAGATGCGCTTTATATGATGATGTTAGTTTGTTAGGTAGGTATTTCAGCAAGTTTTTACCACAGCATGACCATAATACCCGAACTTTTGATTTTATTTTACCTCCAGTTAGACTAGAAATAGAAAAACGGTCTACTATTTTCCAAGCTATCAAGCTTTTTAATGAATCCCCCAATTTTTTAGCATTAAAAATGTCTAATTATTCTTTAAAAAAGCTGTACAAAGATTATATTATGGAAAAAAACCATGATGATTTTATGTAGTAATGATAGTCATTTTTTTAACTAGTCAACTATTTTTTACTTTGTATATAACCCCAATGTAACTTTTTAACTATTCTTACTATTCCGATTTTATACTTTTATCCCTCAAGTTTTTAACTTATACGGGATTGCTCATTTTTATACCATTTGATATTATCTGTAATTTGCTTTGTGTTGAGTTTAATAAATAAATAAAAAAAATAATATGGTTCCCGGAAAGAAGCCCACAGGAAAAATGCTCACAGGAAAAATGCCCACAAGAAAAATGCCCACAAGAAAAATGCCCACAGGGAAGAATGCCCACAGGGAAAAATGTCCACAACGAAAAAAGCCCACAGGTATAAAAGCCCAAAGGAAAAAAGCCCACAACTACATAATTTTTATAATACATATAAACATAATGGTTTTTCAAATACGGGCATAAGTCTAAAATACAGTTTTTTTAAATTTCTTTTATAAGGTTTAATGTCAGCTTTCAGCCATTTCGACTATATCGCCGACGTTAAAAATATTTTTTTAAGAAAGGACTGGAAGAAGCAGTCAGAAAGGGAAGTAACTTCATGAACAACATCGCTTACCACCGTCAGTGACAAAGCTAATGGATGCAAACAAACTACTCCATGAATGCAGTCATTTAACAAGAGATCTGACGAAAAGAACTAGTGGTCGCACTTATGGATGGAAGAGGAAAATGAAGAGGTGGTAGTAAATGAACCTCATTAGCCTACCTAACACAAAAATCTAAGACCTCGTAGTTGAAGAGCAGAAACCTTGCGCTATCCTCCGAAACTCCAAATAGCGTTAAATATTATAAATATGATATAAGAAAATATATAATCCAAATTACAACAGTTCGGAACCTAAGAGACGCCATCCCCTTCTCTTCCATTCATCTCAAACAGCTTCAGGTTAGAGCCCACCAGGCGTGGAGAATGCGGTTTAATTTGACTCAACACGGGCAATGGTTAAATAAAATTTAATTTCAACAAGTATGTATACTTAATCTTAGCGATGAAGGCTTTCAAAATGAGACAAAAGGTGCAAGACTTAGAAAACAAATTGAATATTCGTGCCTTTGTAAACTTATGCCCTTATTTAAAAAAACCCTTATGTTATTCTGTATTTCAAAAATTATGTAGTTGTGGGCTTTATTCCTGTACGCTTTTATACCTGTGGGTTTTTTCCTTGTGGGCATTTTTCCCTGTGGGCAATTTTCTTCGTGGGCATTTTTCCTGTGGGTATTTTTCCTCTGGGCTCTTTTCTTGTGGGCATTTTTCCTGTGGGCATTTTTCTTGTGGGCATTTTTCTTGTGGGCATTTTTCCTGTGGGCTTCTTTCCGGTCACCGTTAATATATAGATAAATACTATATCAATATAATATCAATGTTTTATTACTATAATATAAATATATTATTAATATAATATTATATTATTATTTTATTAATATTATATTACAACGATATTAATATAGCATTAATAAAATATCATATTATCATTATATTGATATTATATCAATATAGTATTATTATTATATTAATTTTATCAAAATATACAAGTGCTGAGGTTATGTACCAAAACATTCAATTATTTGTTACCAATTGAATTATTTTCTTTCGCATATTAACATCAGGTGCAAGGTAACTAAATTCATGGCTTGCATTTCATCAGAAGAACATCTCTCCATTTTGGTGAGAGCTTTCAGAGGTAATATGCCTGATAATCTGGATATCAGCACTCCGTCAGTTTTCAACTTTGCAGTCTTAGAGGAATTCAAAGGATACTCTTTAGGTAAGTGCATCAGCTGTATTACTGAAAAACAAACGGTAATTAATAATTTGTAATACTTACCTATTAACCTATTATTATTTGATTATTCTAATAATCCTTCCTATTGATTTGTGTTAAATATTAAATTCCTTCATATTGGTTTCTACTACAGTGAAAATATTTTAAAAATTAACCTCTTTGCACGAGTATTTGCACTAGGTATCTCAAATTCAACTATTTTTGATTCTTTGGCTTAGTAATAACACCAACAGAATACGTTTTAAAATTCGCATCAAAATCTACATACAATAACGTAATATTCTTTATTTACAACTTTTTCCGTAGAGATTCGAGTTTCACTGATCTTCCAGTTAACATATCTTCGTTCATTGCTCCAGACGAAATTATCATTTAGATCGAGTTCTTTACCAGACCAAGAACAAAAGTTTACAGGTTGTTCTTATCATTTAGGGGCAACGGATAATAGCTCTTCTTTCTCTGGTGTGTCCGTTGCAATCATGCTGTGTCAGTTTATTCTATTATGTGAAATATTTGCTATGGTTGAATACCCTTTATCAAATGGAAGTTATGTAAAACACCCAGATGCTACTGAGCTATCGGGGTCTGACCTACATTAGAAAACTGCAATCCAGTTCAAAGTCATCAATATTTGACCATTAAGGGAGAAATTTTCTGTCCCATAACACTGTCCCATTGTTAACTAAATATGATGTCCCAATGATCCACCATGTCGTCATTTTAAAAAACTGTGTGTATAGTGGCTCAACCACATAAGTATAAAAGTAATCCTTTTGTATGATCAATTGATCATATCATACTTATTACTCAATATTATAGAAAAATGCCGTAAGCATAGCATTATTTGTTAAATTGACTATTTTACAACAATTGGAAGAAATTACTAAAATTTTGGTTTCCTCACCTCTTAAACAAGATTTCGGTTCTACGCTGAGCTGACTGCACAAAAAACGCTAACTGCAATGCGAGTGAATACGCTGAAGTGTGCCTAATTTACGTTATAAGTTACTGTGAGAAATTACCCTGGAATAAGATAGTTATTTAAAATGTTCACAGTGTCCCATTGATGACAATCTTGCCCTAAAAGAATGTTTGTTTTCTCCCTCACTCATAGAAAACTTTTTAGTATTTGCATGGGTAACTTAATTTAAAAAGATAGATTGTCAAATTTATAGAAAAAATTCAGGTACCTAATTTAAAAAAATATAACCATAATATACCTAATATATAAAATATAATAATATAAATTTTAAAGTATTATTCAACCATAATTTTTAAATACATTGTGGTCTGCTTATATTATGGTTGCGTGCTTATATTATTGTTATATATTATCGTTCTGCTATGGTTAAATTACGGTTAAATATATGTTATGGTTACAGTATAATTGTCTAATTATTATATGTTTCTCTACTTATATTATGGTTATTGGTTATGGTTGTATTACGGTTGTCAATTTATATTATAGTTGGCTGCTTATATTATGGTAGAATTATGGTTGTCTAGTTATATTATGGTTGTCTGAATATATTATGATTATATTGGATAACCATGGAAAAATTAATGTTTTATTCATTGTTCTATTTTTGGTAAGAAGTTGATGATATTATGGTTATCAAATTATATTTTATTTCTCTGCCTACATTATGGTCATATTATGGTTAAATTATGGTTGTCTAATTATATTATAGTTGGCTGCTTATATTATGGTTGTCTAGTTATATTATGGTTATCTGAATATATTATGGTTTATTGAATAACCATGGATAAAATTTATGTTCTATTCATAGTTTTATTTTTGGTAAGAATTTGATGATAATATTTACAGTATATTAAATATCTATTATTGAATATTACACAGTAATAATTAATTCTTTTAAACTTACCTCTGGTGGTATTTTCCGCTTGAGATGAGAGAATAGTAAAGTGCTAAGTATTTCGTAATGAGGTATTACTTACACTTAGTTACAACTGACAATGTTAAAGCTATTGTTTCTATTTACTTTAGTGGTTAAATTAAATGGTCTTTTCAGAGATTTCACTTTAGGAATTATTTATACTAATTTGTACAAGTAAATAATTTATAGAAAAGTATTGAAGACATCGTTTACTTTAGGGACTCTGAAGGGAAATAAAGAAATGATTAATAAATGTGTTACCGAAACACTTGTTACTTCAATTCATTACAATTCTACAATAATTAATAAATGTATTGCTGAAATACTTACCATTCAAACTCACTACAATTTATTTATCTTACAGAACTGAAAATTAAATTCTCCGAAGACTTTTCCATCACTGGGAGTAATCCTGTGAGAGCGAGAACCACTCTGACTATAGAAAACATACCTGCTGATGGCAAAGACAAAACATTCAAACTTATAAAGTACTTGTGTCCCAAATCAAAACTGTGGGTGGTATTTGACTTTAAATTTAATGGATATAGATGTGAAAAGAACACTTTAATTACCTACCCAGACTCTATAAGTACAGTCGTACTTCATAAGAAACTTCAATATTTTAATTAACTAAAATACCTTCTAAATAATATATGTAGATATATTATAAACATGAATATACGTAATTAATATATTTAACTTCTATTTACAATTTAACAACTCACTATACCCTGTTAGAATACAAAATCATACGAAACTAATGAAATCGGTAAATTATTAATCTTTAACTAATATCATTAGTTCAAATCACTTAATCATCGATAATTAAACCTAAAAACCTTAACCATATTGGATCCTGACATTGAGCTCTATCATTGGGGCTGATTATTGTTATTTTCTCCTTCACTAATTACTTCATTCTTAGCAGATTAAGGAGTATCAAGTTGGATAATTGTCATCTGATAGACACTGACGCCAATGAGTTGCTGGAGGAGTTACACCGAGAGGAAATAAGAACAGGATGGGGAGACAGAACTGAAGTGAAGGAGAGAAGGTGAGTGAGTGTGAGGCTGGTACGTGAGTGTTAAGCTGGTGAGTGAGTGTGAGCTGGTAAGTGAGTGTGGGGCTTGTGAGTGAATGTGATGATGGTGAGTGAGTGTGAGGCTGATGAGCGAGTGTGTAACTGGTGAATGAGTGTGAGGCCAGTGAGTTACTGTGAGGCTGGTGAGTGAGTGTGAGCTGGTGGGCAAGTGTGAGGCTGGTGGGTGAGTGTGAGGCTTGTAAGTAAGTGTGAGGCTGGTGAGTGAGTGCGAGGCTGGGGAGTGAGTGAGTGTGTCATGGTGAATGAGTGTGAGCTAGTGAGCGAGGGTAAGGCTGGTGAGTGAGGGTGAGGCTGGTGAGTGTATGTGATGCTGGTGAGTGAATGTGAGGGTGGTGAGTGAGTGAGAGACTGGTGAGTGAGTGTGAGGCTGGTTAGTTACTGTGAAGCTGGTGAGTGAGAGTGAGGCTGGTGAGTGAGTGTGAGGCTGGTGAGTAAATGTGCGGCTGTGAATGAGTGTGAGGATGGTGAGGCCGATGAGTGAGAGTGAGCTGGTGAGCGAGTGTGAGGCTGGTGGGTGAGTGTGAGGCTTATGAGTGAGTGTGAGGCTGCTGAGTGAGTGTGAGCTGGTGAGTGAGTGTAAGGCTGTGAGTGGATGGGAGACTGGTGAGTGAGTGTGAGGCTGGTGAGTGAGTGTAAGTCTGGTGAGTGAGTGTGAGGCTGTGAGTGAGTGTGAGGCTGGTGAGTGAGTGCGAGCTAGTGAGTGAGTGCGAGCTGGTGAGCGAGTGTGAGGATGGTGAGTGAGTGTGAGGCTGGTGAGTGAGTGGCTGGTGAGTGAGTGTGAGGCTGGTGACTGAGTGTGAGGATGGTGCCTGAGTGTGAGGCTGGTGCCTGAGTGTGAGGCTGGTGCCTGAGTGTGAGGCTGGTGAGTGAGTGTGAGGCTGGTGAGTGATTGTGATGCTGGTGAGTGATTGTGTTGCTATTGAGTGGGTGGAAGACTGGTGAGTGAGTGTGAGGCTTGTGAGTGAGTGTGAGTCTGTGAGTGAGTGTGAGACTTGCGAGTGAGTGTGAGCTGGTGAGCAAGTGTAAGCTGGTGAGCAAGTGTGAGGATGGTGAATGAATGTGAGGCTGGTGAATGAGTGTGAGGCTGGTGAGTGAGTGGCTGGTGATTGAGTGTGAGGATGGTGAGTGAGTGTGAGGCTGATGAGTGAGTGTGAGGCTGATGAGTGAGTGTGAGGCTGATGAGTGAGTGTGAGGTTGGTGAGTGAGTGTGAGGCTGGTGAGTGATTGTGATGCTGGTGAGAGAGTGTGAGGCTGGTGAGTGATTGTGATGCTGGTGAGTGATTGTGATGCTGGTGAGAGAGTGTGAGGCTGGTGAGTGATTGTGATGCTGGTGAGTGATTGTTATGCTGGTGATTGTTAGTAAAACACATTTATTTTTTATAAAGTATTTTGGATCTTTCCCATTTGACGACCCCCACCAGATTTAATTTAAATTAATTTTTTTATATGTATTTTTGTCCATAGAATCCGAAAATCAAAACCTTTTTTGTAAAAACTAATACTTTTTGAGATATGAGGGTTTAAAGTTATTTATTTCCTTTGTAGTACTGAAGGATTGAGAACTACAGGATTTATTGAAATTACTTAAACAATATAAATTTTTCACATGAAACTGTAATTTAGTTTGTTGTATCCGCTAGTTTGTGGTACTGCACACTTCATGATTGCTTAATTACCTGGCAGCGGGGCTCGGGAGGTGCCACGCCCCCCGTAATACATATATCGAATATATTTCCAGTTTCCGTGATATTTTCAATTTATTACTTTAATGCTGATATATGTGTAATGGGTGGCGTGCCGCCCACCATGCCCCCCTGCCAGGTTATTAAACAATCATGAAGTATGTATTACAACAAACTAGCTGATACAAAAAACTACATTACGGCTATCTTTGACCAAAATTGGCCAAAAAGCGTGAAAACACGAGTTTTTCAAAGTTCCCAATCCTTCAGTAATACATAGGAAATAAATATTTTTAAACCCTCATATCGCAAAAAACTATTAGTTTCTACAAAAAACGGTTTTGATTTTCGGATTCTATGGACAAAAATACATATAAAAAGTAATTTTAATTAAATTTGGTGGGGGTCGTCAAATGGGAAAGATCCAGTTTTTTGTTATTTTTTTCTAACAGAGAAGTTCTGGTTGTTTCTATCTCTAATCAAATAATTATTATATTTTATTCTCATTTATGTAAAATGTCATGTCCTTACAATTTTATGTATTTAATTTATATTTATATTGAATAGATAGATATATATTTATGTATAGATAAAATTGTTCTAATCACGTCCGTAGACTTTTTAGTTGGTTTATCCGAGGTTTTTAGGTTTGTATAAATTATTCGTATTGTTGATACCAAGTTGGTATATTATTTTATTACCTATGCAATCTTGCGGAATGTTAAATTTTCATCGTAATTTATTTATTTACTAGTGTATTTGCCCGTTAAAAATAACGGGTCTCCAATAACTTAACCCGTTGTTAAGTTATTTTTAGTATATTAAAATAAAATTGATTTTTCTGCATAAACTGATACTTTTTTCATAGATAAAAACATTTAAAAAATTGAATAAAAACAGAAGAATTTAAATATCAAGTCAATATATTCCCGTGCGTATCATAGTTACATTCTTCATGTTTAATACCCGTCGTGTAGAAGCGGACACCAAATAAATAAATATATAAATATATAAATAAAACACACTAAGGAAATTATTAGTATAGATTTATTTATTTATTTATCATCTTGTTATTCGCTTAACTGAAAAAGTGTTCAACCAAATTGCCTGAAATTTGGTGAAACAATTGGTTCATGTCCAGTGACCTGTTGCTTGTCTTTTGGGAGTGACCCGGTCAAAGGTCAAGGTCACTGTCATTTATAACTCAAAAGTATCTAACCATATTACATGAAACTTGGTGGAACGATTAGTCAATATGCAGGAACTATTTTGATAGATTTTGGGAGTGATCGGGTCAAAGGTTAAGGCCATTTGTAACTCAAAAAGTTTTTAACCAAATTGTTTGAAATTTGATGGTACGATTGGCCAATGACCAGGAACGATCTGGTAGAATTTTGGAAGCGATCCAGTCAAAGATCAAGGTCAAGGTCATTTATAACTCAAAATGTATTGTTCCATATTGCATGAAACTTGGTGGGACGATTGGTTATTATCCAGTTAGCAGTTTCCTTAATTTTGGGAGAGAATGGGTCAAAGCGGAGGCGAAGGTATGTGCTCTACCGAGTGCACATAATCTAGTTAATTAATTGTTTTGATTTATTTCAAATAATGGAAGATTAAAAATTGATCTGAAAAACGTTTTGTATTGTAGATACCAAATTTTGTACATAATGGCATCATTATTCGGAAGTACATTATTTGGAAGATATGGAAAATATGGTGAATTTTTTGGCGAAAGATAGAGACATGATAGAGAATATCTTTAAAATTTGTTTAGTCTATTATATTCATATATACTTTCATCTCTCTTGTTTTTTGCCACGCTGTTTATTTTATTAATAATATAAAATATGTAGACGAATTATCCTACCACCTTAAAACGTACCACCAATTGACATATGTTGTTAGGTATAAGTAACCATTTCATTTGAGCGAAAGAGAGTCTATGCATAGATTCCAATAAACATCACGTCAAATGATTTTAAACCAGTAAAACATTATAATATTTATCGGAAGTTCTTAACTTCAAAACCTTAAAGTACCCCTAAAAGACCAATTTGGTCTAATATAGGCCTGATTTTAATTTTGACATGTATTTGATTTTATTGTGTTGTTCAGTTAGGCATTTGGATTATTCTATGTGTATATGCTCAAAAATTTATTTCAATAAAATAATCATTATCAAAACTTCCCTTCAAACTACATTTTATAATGGGATGTTAAAATTACTTTGTCAGAGTCAAATAATAACATTATTATATTCACATGTGGGTGAAAATGACCCACATTTTTCTCTCTTTTGAATGGTGAATTTCTTTAATTATCTCTTAACAATCAAAGTATTTCTTATTGGTGAGAACAGAATTATCGCCACATTGGAGTTTATATTCGCCTTGAAATGACTTTCTGAACTCACAATTGATTGTAGTACAAAGTGAGGAAAAAATAGGAAAATATTGAGGTAGAATTTCCTTCTTTGATATTCAACAATCACGGAATGGTTGAGGTTGATTTTCCTTCTTATATCCTCTCAAGCACGGGTTGATTAGTTTAAAATTCTGTTAAATGAGTTCAACCATTTATGAATATATTCAACCCATTTCTTCACACCCTCTACATGTGTTGTTGCATCCAGTCTACTCTGTTTTATCAGTTTAACTATTAGGTACTAACCCTAATTAATGTTACTCACCTGTCTAATATCACATTCATTAGGTGCTAACCCTAATTAATGTTACTTACCTGCCTAATATCACATTCATTAGGTGCTAACCCTAATTAATGTTACTTACCTGTCTAATATCACATTCATTAGGTACTTACCCTAATTAATGTTACTTACCTGTCTAATATCACATTCATTAGGTACTTACCCTAATTAATGTTACTTACCTGTCTAATATCACATTTATTTTCGTGCAGGTTGAATGAAGACAAATCGAGAGACTTGGAACTTAATTTGGTGAGTGAGAGAGAAGTGAAATATTTTCTCTGAAGTAATTAGATAATACTAATTAGATACCAATTAATATAGATAATTACAAATATATTTAATTATAATCGAACCCCTAACTACCATCAGTATAATTTGAGTTAATTTACACTGTAGCATTGGAATAATTTACCATTATTGTAGATACCAATTCATATTTTTGTGATTGTTACTGTTACGTGATATTCAATTTAAGATTATATCAATTCACTATGATATAGTTTGAGTAACAAAGATGTATTCAAACAAGATTGGAGAGAGAGAACGTAGTAGACCTTCATTTAACGACTGTCTACAATACAATGACTTAGCATAGTTATAGTGGTTATCATTTCTAGTGAAACAACTTAAGATAAATAACGTAACAGTTACTAAATTACTAAGGCACCTAGAAATTCTCTCCAACTGGTTTATTAATGTTCTAATTACTTATATCGAACACACAGACCGTATAGATCCGCTATGCCGAGGGTTTGAGCCCCAATGAGCAAATTAAATTATTTTTATCTCTGAAAGTATATTTTATATTTTGTTAAACAGTGTGTTTTTTCTTTTTGCAAGACTTTGAGCCCCCACTAGGAATATTTGGAATAAGAATTTAGAAGAAACAAATGTATTTTCTTGAAGATAAGGCTTGGTACTTACATTTCATGTAATACAAACTTATTTGAAAATCATTGAAAACACTTCTAAAGACTATCTACAAAATGTGTTGAAAATGTTCCCCAGTCTTGTAGTCAAACTCTTGCGCGCTACAAAACGCTCTTCGTCACCCTCTTAATTATTGCTGTGTCATAATTTGCAGATGAGAATCCACATGATATTGTCGAATGAAACTATAGAAATAACAAAAAAGTAACGATATTTGTTGTAATTGTGGACGGAATATTCTATTGTCCAAGCATTCATCGATGACGACGGCCCTTGTGACTCTGTTAATGGTTCCTATAACATGGATTTGCTGAAATTTAAAGTGTGGCAAACTTTTTTAAGCCACTGCAACATGACGCAGACTCTTGTGGATGCAAGATGGTGGGTGCTCCATCTCATTGTACGAGCATTTCTTGAAGAAAAAGCATTTCTTGAAGAAAAAGCATTTCTTGAAGAAAAAGCATTTCTTGAAGAGAAAGCATTTCTTGAAGAAAAAGCATTTCTTGAAGAAAAAGCATTTCTTGAAGAAAAAGCATTTCTTGAAGAAAAAGCATTTCTTGAAGAAAAAACATTTCTTGAAGAAAAAGCATTTCTTGAAGAAAAATTTCAAGGACGAGTTACCAGAAGAGACAATGAAATCTTCTGGCCAGCACTCAGTAAGAACTCAATCCTTTTGATTTCCATTTCTGGGCTACAACACAAAATATTTTACTCGGGAAAACCTTAATCCATTCATGATATAATAGAATTTAGTGTGTGAAGCTGTTTAGTGTAAATTATGAAGCAGTTATAATTGAGAAGGTGACGAAGATTCGAAGAGCGTCTTGACGGCCATTTCCAACACCTTCTGTAGGTAGCCTTTATTTTTCGACGAAAAAGTTGTACATCCTTTATTTTTAGAGCTTTCGAATAATAGAATATTCATTATCAATAACCTAATTAAGACTAATTTTAAAGAAATATATAGAAATAAGAAGTATTTTGGATACCGAAATTAATAAAGTCACCTAAATAGTTAATACAAATTAAAGAAAATTTAAAATGAAGTAAAGGAAAAATAATAAGTTATTAACCCAAAATAGTTAAATTGAAAGAACTCGCTTGTTCATTAAGCGTAGGAGACTGTTTATGAATATATATAGATTCTAATGTACGAATATCGCACTGGTTAGTAGTTCGCAAAATTTTGAAATTTTCTTCTTTAATTGGGTGATTAAAATCGAAAGAATGTTTACGAATTAAGGGAATATCTTTTAGAACAAATAACCCTTATAGCTCCCCACCTTTCAGTTCAATTCGTAACCATTCTTTCGATTTTAATCACCCAATTAAAGAAGAAAATTTCAAAACTTTGCGAACTACTAACCAGTGCGATATTCGTAAATTAGAATCTATATATATTCATAAACAGTCTCCTACGCTTAATGAACATGCGAGTTCTTTCAATTTAACTATTTTGGGTTAATAACTTATTATTTTTCCTTTTCTTTATTTTAAATTTTCTTTAATTTGTATTAACTATTTAGGTGACTTTATTAATTTCTGTATCCAAAATACTTCTTTGTTCTATATATTTCTTTAAAATTAGTCTTAATTAGGTTATTGATAATGAATATTCTATTATTCGAAAGCTCTAAAAATAAAGGATGTACAACTTTTTCGTAGTTTCTCTTGTGCTACACTTCATAAATTTAGTAAGATTTCCCAGAAGGACACCAATTAGTCAAATTAAAATAAGTTTGTATTTCATGAAATGTAAGTACCAAGCCTTATCTTCAAGAAAATATATCCGTTTCCTCTAAATTTTTATTTCAAATATTCTAAGTGGGGGTCAAAGTCTTGCAAAAAGAAAAAAACAAACTATAGGTAGTGACATCTTGGATTGTGTCTGTGAAGTGTCTGATTAAAATACTTTGGAGGTCTAGTTTGTGAGACTGAGAAATGACGTCAGAAATAACACTAATTGATATCGAAATTTTCTACCAACAGAAAGAAAGTGAACCAACAGGAAGATTGAGGGAAGAAAGTGAAGATGAAGAAAGTGAAGAGGAAAGGAGAAAAAAAACCAAGTGTGTCATTTCGTAGTTCAGTCACCAACCATTTCAGATTCTCTAATTACAGGATAAAACATGAATACTAGGGTGGGCCAAAAAACAACATTTTGGAAATTACTTAAGGAATAGTGATATAAAGTTGATATAAGTAAAGGTACGTTTACTGAAACTTGAGTGAATTCTGACATGATTAACAGTTGCCCCCAAGCGATTCATATATCAGAAAAGTAACATTTTTGATGAAGACAATGTTTACAGTTGCCCCCACCCCTCCAAATTGTTCAAAGCAATTGAATAATAAATTCAATTGCTGAAATCCGAGTAAATTCAAAATTTTGGTAATACGAAAATATTGATAAATGCTTTCATAAAATGAAATAAATACAATTCACAAAGTTATTTTGAGAATTAAATCACTTCTATCTCATCACAATAAAAGCATGATTGCTCTAGAAGCCAAATTTTAAGAGAAACATTGTAATAGTATTATATTTCACAAAAAAAGTGCTCGGGGCAAATCAAAAGTATCAAATATTAATCTGCAATTATATTTCAAATGTTTTGGAGCAACTCAAAAATATTGAGAAATGGCCTGGAAATTGGCATGCAATGTTCTTTTATAACGTATCAACTTATTATAACTATTCCATATGAAGATTCTGAAGTTTGCCCGAAACCCCTATTTTTAGGCCCACCCTATCCCACACCTATGGAGGTCTGGTGCTCAATGAAGAATATAATAAGGAAATTCTGGTATATAGTCCAGTCTGGTATATACACCAGTCTGGTATATACACCAGTCTGGTATATACACCAGTCTGGTATATACACCAGTCTGGTATATACACCAGTCTGGTATATACACCAGTCTGGTATATACACCAGTCTGGTATATACACCAGTCTGGTATATACACCAGTCTGGTATATACACCAGTCTGGTATATACACCAGTCTGGTATATACAACAGTCTGGTATATACAACAGTCTGGTATATACAACAGTCTGGTATATACAACAGTCTGGTATATACAACAGTCTGGTATATACAACAGTCTGGTATATACAACAGTCTGGTATATACAACAGTCTGGTAATAATTATTTCTAATTATTTAAATACACAGTTTGAAATAATTTGATTATTGATGTTACTTTAAATGTTTATTATTCTTAGTTATTCTTGATTGTTTTTAACATTTATTTCGTGGGTCATTTTGTTGTTCTATTTTTTAATCAAAAACTGTATTTGTCATTGTGATTAATTTATTAATAACTATTATATTTGATCTCTATTATACACATATAGTTTTTAGATGTGAAGAACAACTCTCAAAAACATCCCTGATTGTTGTTCTTACTTTTAATAGAGACTAATAACTTTAGTTTGAAATCTTAAGCATCGATGTGTATGTAAAAGAATAATTCTATTCACATTATCTAATTATCATTACCCGGTGCACTAACCAGGGAATGACTTTACTGTTTACACTAGAACAGGAGGTGGTGCTTATGGAGACAAGAATTGGAGTCGCTTAGTACCCTGTTCGCTTGTTAATTTTAAGAGATTTTAGAATATTTAATAGTTTATTTCATTTCAATATGCAAGAAATGTTAAAAATGATCTAAAATAAAAACTTTCAAGGTTTAGATGTTTGATTAAAGTTTAAAACTTCACTCTAACCTACTTTCACCATCATCTGAAAAGTATTCACATCACTAGATTTATACAAAAAAAAAATTAAATTTTAAATTCGCTACTGCGCATGAAACTGAAATTTTAAGCACAAACTTAGAATTTTCTTTTAATTTTAGCATTAAAATTCTGGGTAAATAATATGTTCCTGATTAAGTCACAGGAAGTAAACATATCAGTTGCGACTACTAAACCAACACAAACATTGCATATTATCGCTAGAGCCTGGATTTCTATGCTCTAACAAAATAACGGCATAGAATGCTATGAAAGTATACATTATCTATGCTTCATATGCATTAATCTATTTTGCATTTAAGCATATAAAATTCTATTTGAGGATATTTTTGTCTATGATACAGCATACAAAACTATATTTGCGAGATATCAAAGTTTACGACACAGCTGCTCCATTTTCTATTTACTGTTTTTTGTTGTTGTAATATTTTAGAAAGTTGTTTCCAAGTCCTCGTAGTCTTAACAACTCTTAATAATGACTAAAGTTAAGCGGTCTGATAAAGTCATGATACGAAATTTAGTTGATGAATTTGGGTGTTATATAATGAAAACGGAGTTTTGAAATGCAAACCATGCAATGTGAAGTTAAGTAGCTACAAGAAATAAAATGTTGTATCAAACAGTCTAACTTTAAAACAGTGACACATATAGGCGTAAGAGTGTAAATTTTGTAGATTTGAATGGGGTTGATGCCCACATGATACCAACCGTATTGTAGGAAATAATCCTGGATTGCAATACATAGGATAAATACGAAGCATTATCGCTGAAGCGAAAGAGGTGTAAATTGATTGAAATATAACACAAAATGCAATGTATTTCAAGTACACCACTGATATCAGTTGAAGTAGAAAACTTAAAATGTTCCTGAGCGATCACCGAATGTCTCGAAAATAACTTATTAGAAAACTATTGTTTTCTATTTTGTTCGATGCCGTCACGCACCTATGACTTTCTGATTGGTTCCCGCACTTTCCTGTTTGAAAATTGTGAGGTTTGATATACACGTAGCATTGGAACACCTTGTTATTCATTGATCTGTGGGGCTGATAACAGGCTGTATTTTTCTCTGCTCATGGCTTAATTTGCTTATTTCACATTCATTTTATTTAATTATGGCTGAAGAACTAAAATTTGTAAAGATTAGTAGGAAATCCTACAGGGGCAAGGTGACTACAAAATAAAAACAGCTGGATTAGAATTTAGATAGCTTATTTATTTAGAGGAATTTAAGGATAAGCTTAAGAAGTTAGTTTAAAAGTGATGTAGCTAGTGCGTTTTGGAAAGTCGAACATACGGAAGGAGAATTATTGAAGAAATATCTTGAAAGCTGTGACGGATACGAACAGATATGTATAGAAGCCATAGGTAATATTGAAGCTACGGTTGTACCCGTTAATTTAATCCTTCAAAATGGCGGAACAGATTTCAGAGATATTCACCAATTGGAAGAGATAAGTGAAGAAGCCAACTGTAACCCTGGTGTAGGTACTCTCAAATATATAAAATACATCAACATTGTCATGAAAGAAATCCATCTTCACAAGAAAAATAGAGCCGTTAGCGTTGACAATATAGCTGAAATGGGTGAAAAAATTTACGACTGACTAGCAAGTTTTCAATTTATAAATTCCACTGCAGGTCAAATGAATGGAGCGCCTCATCTTTTTCAATTTATTCCAAGCATCAATTAAATTCTTAGTGAAATCAAAAGATTAATTGAAAGTAGTTTTTTCCATAAAAACTCCTGTGGATCACGTAAAACTAATAGAAAGCTGAAAATTTCATTTGAAAATCTTTGTGATTATCACTCTTCATAATCTACACTCCATTAGTAAGAAAATTATTGTAGACAGAAGCCAATTTCAACAATATTGTGGATCCACTGGTTTCAACGGAGGGACTCCTAATACTTGTTTTAACCTTAGTAGATTGAAGGGAGTACCTACACATTTAATACCTACACAACCCATCAACAAAACCACATTTCATCCTCTACTAAAAATTGGTCGAAACTAAAAACTATCAGAATTCACGGGCGATGTGTCAGACCAATGTACAATACGCCAGAATGAAGAGAATCCACAAAAACTTGTCGACAGTCTTATCCGGTTGTTGCCATGTGTATAGTAATTTGTTCGACTTGCCCGATAGTTTCTCCTCTAGATATAATAACCTCTTCTTACTGGAATACGTAGATTTCGGTAGATATGGAATAGGCTCTCCGTGAGAGTAATCAGGAATAAATGATGACAGGTTAGGGTTGTCACTAACTGGTTTAGAATCCTTAAAACAGTTATGGTGTTATATGTATAAATAACACGTTTAATTGTGTAGTGCTAAACCAAATTTCAAATTATAGATGAGGTAATCATTTATCTGGACAATTGGAGGAGATTGGTTTGGTATCGATGGAGCAAGAAGAAGTGGGAATGTGGTACTACCTCCATTTTGAACTATTGAAAAATAGTGTAAATCTTTGCAGCGAATATTTTATTTTCAAGCTGAAGAGGAAATGAGTAACAAATGTTACTTATGTTTCGACCAGATCTACGTTACACCTTAACCAGTGAACACTTGAGGCTGCACGCTCTTCTGCCAAGATTGTACAGCCATTATTGCTAAATTCCATGGAGAAAGTTAAGCTACGTATTTTTTACATTGTCAAATTTTATTATCAATATAAAATAACACTAATCGCAATTTGTAAATTGAAAAATCATATAGAAACTTATGAAGTTCTTAAGCATTATAGATAAAACAGACGTTAACCGTTTCATTATCAAAAAGGAGGATCTGGATAAAAATGATTATACGGTGAAGAGAATCTTCCGAGATTTTTAGTAGTTACTGTAGCACCCGATGGCCACTGCTTGCTCCACTCTTCTCCATAGCTTATTCGCACACTAGGAATATATCTGGGCGAACTAATAAAATTAAAACCTTTTCTTTGCATAAAATTTTACTAAAAGAAATAATCAATAACAGTCCAGATTTCTAGGCGTTTCTTACAGACGAATCACAAAGGAGATAGTTTTTCCAGGTACAGAGATAAATTTGCTATAAAAATTATTCGATTGATATTGTGGATACTGTACCAGGTGCTCTCGCCAGACTCTTGAAAGTTAATATGGACATATTAAAGGAGGAACTTCCACTAAATTTTACAGAGGGTGGAGACGATGAACATTTGAAACTAGTTCACTTCAAAGATCATTACTACGCCCTTCCACAACCCAATCTTGATGATATACCCTAAGATTCCAATGATAACCAAAGATTCCAATGATAACCAAAGATTCCAATGATAACCAAAGATTCCAATGATAACCAAAGATTCCAATGATAACCAAAGATTCCAATGATAACCAAAGATTCCAATGATAACCAAAGATTCCAATGATAACCAAAGATTCCAATGATAACCAAAGATTCCAATGATAACCAAAGATTCCAATGATAACCAAAGATTCCAATGATAACCAAAGATTCCAATGATAACCAAAGATTCCAATGATAACCAAAGATTCCAATGATAACCAAAGATTCCAATGATAACCAAAGATTCCAATGATAACCAAAGATTCCAATGATAACCAAAGATTCCAATGATAACCAAAGATTCCAATGATAACCAAAGATTCCAATGATAACCAAAGATTCCAATGATAACCAAAGATTCCAATGATAACCAAAGATTCCAATGATAACCAAAGATTCCAATGATAACCAAAGATTCCAATGATAACCAAAGATTCCAATGATAACCAATGATAACCACAGATTCCAATGATAACCAAAGATTCCACAGATTCCACAGATTCCACAGATACCAAAGATTCCACAGATACCAAAGATTCCACAGATACCAAAGATTCCACAGATACCAAAGATTCCACAGATACCAAAGATTCCACAGATACCAAAGATTCCACAGATACCAAAGATTCCACAGATACCAAAGATTCCACAGATACCAAAGATTCCACAGATTCCACAGATTCCACAGATTCCACAGATTCCACAGATTCCACAGATTCCACAGATTCCAAAGATTCCACAGATTCCAAAGATTCCACAGATTCCAAAGATTCCACAGATACCAAAGATTCCACAGATACCAAAGATTCCACAGATACCAAAGATTCCACAGATACCAAAGATTCCACAGATACCAAAGATTCCACAGATACCAAAGATTCCACAGATTCCAAAGATTCCACAGATACCAAAGATTCCACAGATACCAAAGATTCCACAGATACCAAAGATTCCACAGATACCAAACATTCCACAGATACCAAACATTCCACAGATACCAAACATTCCACAGATACCAAACATTCCACAGATACCAAAGATTCCACAGATACCAAAGATTCCACAGATACCAAAGATTCCACAGATACCAAAGATTCCACAGATACCAAAGATTCCACAGATACCAAAGATTCCACAGATACCAAAGATTCCACAGATACCAAACATTCCACAGATACCAAACATTCCACAGATACCAAACATTCCACAGATACCAAACATTCCACAGATACCAAACATTCCACAGATACCAAACATTCCACAGATACCAAAGATTCCACAGATACCAAAGATTCCACAGATACCAAAGATTCCACAGATACCAAGGATTCCACAGATACCAAGGATTCCACAGATACCAAAGATTCCACAGATACCAAAGATTCCACAGATACCAAAGATTCCACAGATACCAAAGATTCCACAGATACCAAAGATTCCACAGATACCAAAGATTCCACAGATACCAAAGATTCCACAGATTCCACAGATTCCACAGATTCCACAGATTCCACAGATTCCAAAGATTCCACAGATTCCAAAGATTCCACAGATTCCACAGATTCCAAAGATTCCAAAGATTCCACAGATACCCAAGATTCCACAGATACCAAAGATTCCACAGATACCAAAGATTCCACAGATACCAAAGATTCCACAGATACCAAAGATTCCACAGATACCAAAGATTCCACAGATACCAAAGATTCCACAGATACCAAAGATTCCACAGATACCAAAGATTCCACAGATACCAAAGATTCCACAGATACCAAAGATTCCACAGATACCAAAGATTCCACAGATACCAAAGATTCCACAGATACCAAAGATTCCACAGATACCAAAGATTCCACAGATACCAAAGATTCCACAGATACCAAAGATTCCACAGATACCAAAGATTCCACAGATACCAAAGATTCCACAGATACCAAACATTCCACAGATACCAAACATTCCACAGATACCAAACATTCCACAGATACCAAACATTCCACAGATACCAAACATTCCACAGATACCAAACATTCCACAGATACCAAAGATTTTACAGATACCAAAGATTTTACAGATACCAAAGATTTTACAGATACCAAACATTTTACAGATACCAAACATTTTACAGATACCAAAGATTTTACAGATACCAAAGATTTTACAGATACCAAAGATTTTACAGATACCAAAGATTTTACAGATACCAAAGATTTTACAGATACCACCCAGCTAACCATATCCTCTCTGTCCCGCGTGGGACATCCCTCGCTAGCGAGGGACAGAGAGGGACGGGGGATTTCAGATGTCCCAGACGTCTGAAATCCCACGTCTTTCCAACGTTTGAAATCCCACTCATGTCCCACGTCTTACACAAGCGGGATGTCCCTCGTCTGTCCCACGTCTTAAATCCCACTCACATCCCACGTCTTTCCCACGCAGGATGTCCCTCTCTGTCCCACGAAGGATGTCCCACGCGGGATGTCCCTCTATGTCCCTCGTTTGTTTTACGCTGTAAAAAGTACGCAGGATGTCCCTCTCTGTCCCACGTGGGATGTCCCACGTGGGATGTCCCTCTCTGTCCCACGTGGGATGTTGTAGGTAACTAGGTAGGTATTGATGAATACTAGTAGGTAACTAGGACCTCGATTTGTATTTATAAACAGTTGTAGGCAACTAGGTAGGCATTGTTAAACACAAGAAGGTAACTAATTAGGTATTGTTAAACACAAGAAGGTAACTAATTAGGCACTGATAAATACTACGTAATAGGTAAGTAGTGATAACCACCAGTAGGTACTAGATTGGTGGTTATCACTTGTAGGTTACTAGGTAGTTATAAATAAACTCTAGTAGGTAACTAGATAGGTATAAGGTAGTGATACCACCAGTAGGTAACTATAGGTAAGATTAATGAACAGTTATAGGTAATTAGGTAGTTAATAACATTAATTAACATTATCAATACAAATATTAATAAATAACTTTATACACATTCTTATCATTTACATTAAAAGTAGAATATTAAATTATATTTATTTAAAATAACTTTAAGAAGCACGCAAGTTATATCAAGTTGCATAAAGATCATTCCAATACTACTTCTACCATGTCCAGGATGGCCGAGTGGTAGCGTCGCAGACTTCAATGGTACATCACACTAGAGTCCTGAGTTCGATTCCTAAGATCACCACTACAATTATTTCTCCATTTCTTCCCATTTAATTTGTATATAACAATATGTAATATTAAAATAATTGATATACAGCCAAATGTACATATACAATATATGCAATATAGTAAGAAATTGCAATAATGATTAGTATGATCTTTTTTATTTCTTATACATATTTATATACCCCACTTAACCGAAGTAGTTTGAGCCAAAAGAGAGATATGTCCCCCTTGCAGATGGGGACATCCACACTCTGTCCCACGTCTTGCAGAGGGGGACATCCGCACTCTGTCCCACGTCTTGCAAAGGGGGATATACCCACTCTGTCCCACGTCTTGAATACGCACTCTGTCCCACGTCTTATTTCCCTCTTCCCTCTATAGCGAGGGACATCCACACTCTGTCCCACGTCTTGAAAACGGAGTGGGGTAAGACGTGGGACAGGTGGATGTCCCCCTCTGTCAAAGGGGGACAAGACGTGGGATCAGACGTCTTGCAGAGTGGGACCCCTGTGCAAATGAAGAGGGTTAGACGTCTGCAGTCCCTCTATAGCGAGGGGTATCAGACGTCTTAAGACGTGGGTCTAACAGCTTTTGGTTAGCTGGGCAAAAATTTTACAGATACCAAAAATTATACGGATGCAGATAGTTATATACGGATGCCGACAGTTATATACGGATGCCGACAGTTATATACGGATGCCGACAGTTATATACGGATGCCGACAGTTATATACGGATGCCGACAGTTATATACGGATGACGACAGTTATATACGGATGCCGACAGTTATATACGGATGCCGACAGTTATATACGGATGCCGACAGTTATATACGGATGCCGACAGTTATATACGGATGCCGACAGTTATATACTGATGCAGACAGTTATATACTGATGCAGACAGTTATATACTGATGCAGACAGTTATATACTGATGCAGACAGTTATATACGGATGCCGACAGTTATATACGGATGCCGACAGTTATATACGGATGCCGACAGTTATATACGGATGCCGACAGTTATATACGGATGCCGACAGTTATATACGGATGCCGACAGTTATATACGGATGCCGACAGTTATATACGGATGCCGACAGTTATATACGGATGCCGACAGTTATATACGGATGCCGACAGTTATATACGGATGCCGACAGTTATATACGGATGCCGACAGTTATATACGGATGCCGACAGTTATATACTGATGCAGACAGTTATATACTGATGCAGACAGTTATATACTGATGCAGACAGTTATATACTGATGCCGACAGTTATATACGGATGCCGACAGTTATATACGGATGCCGACAGTTATATACGGATGCCGACAGTTATATACGGATGCCGACAGTTATATACGGATGCCGACAGTTATATACGGATGCCGACAGTTATATACGGATGCCGACAGTTATATACGGATGCCGACAGTTATATACGGATGCCGACAGTTATATACGGATGCCGACAGTTATATACGGATGCCGACAGTTATATACGGATGCCGACAGTTATATACGGATGCCGACAGTTATATACGGATGCCGACAGTTATATACGGATGCCGACAGTTATATACGGATGCCGACAGTTATATACGGATGCCGACAGTTATATACGGATGCCGACAGTTATATACGGATGCCGACAGTTATATACGGATGCCGACAGTTATATACAATTATATTCAGCTGCTACCGACAATTTAAATGATACCGAAGATTCATATGATTTGCTGGTGCTATTTTAATTTAAGCAATAGGAAACTGAGTGGGTAATGCTGACTTTAATATACAAGACTATTCCAAAAATTGATAGAAATGAAATTAAATACAACGGACTGGAAAAGGAAGACAGAAAGGAAAGTGTCAAAATTTAATTCCTCGTAGGTAAAGAAAACACTACAATTTGGTATCCTGCTGGTAGTAACATTAAGAAAATGGTAAAGATGAAAAAAAGACAATACATAATCCAAATTACTACAATTCAGAGCTTGTATTCATTAAATTTACAATCCATTCATAAGAATTTGTTTTTACGGTGTCTATCAAATCTGACTGGTCCCTTTTAAAGAGTCTTTAAATTCTGCTGAAATTAATTGATAGAAATTTTGTATATCAAAATTCAAAGGAAGCGCAATACATATTATGAATTAAGATTAATTTTACAAGTGATTTGAAACTAGGGTGAAACAGGTAAATTACGGTAACTAACTAAATTTCCATGTCTGAGTCAACATCAATCAGGAAGAAGGTGTAAATTTGATTGGTTTTAGATAGCTAGAATAGGTGTTCACCGTTTCTAGAGCTGAAGACTTATTCTTTACCGATCGTACTAATGGATTGTTTGAAAGAAGCTACGAGAGGATAGCTCCAATTTTTAACCCCTAAGCTTCAACGACTATTTTTTAGTTAATATAGCACCCGATGGCCCCTGCTTGCTCCACGCTTTCGCCATTGTTTACTCGTACAAGGAATATATCCCTCATTTTCGAGAACACTTCCGAATCCTAAAAAGCTAATTTTCAGGAGAGGCATTTTAGTACTTGTAATGCATGTAAATTTAATGGTATGTAGTTAGGAAATTGAAAATTAAGGCTCTCTAGCGATGAATATATTGAGCTACAATCATGAAATATTTAATTAAATTATCAGTATTTTGAGATTTATGTCTATGGGTTACTATTATACATGTATTTTTATTGTTCTTGCAAAGATGCGATATCTAGGCGAACAAATAAAATTTAACAAAGAAATTCGCTGAAAGAATTTATCAATCGTTCAAATTTCTTTTTTGTTCTGTCAGAGGAATCTCAAAGGAGTTACTTTCTCTAGGTAAGATACATTTGTGATGAAAAGTTTACTGGTGATATTTTGGACACAGTTATTGAAACTTGTAAAGTTAAAAAGTCAAAATAGAAAACACTATGAATGTTTAGGAATTTAAATATGGTGGAGACGATAAACCTCGGAAACTAATTAAATTCAAAGAACACTACAACGAGCTTTTACAACCAAACCTTGATTATCTTAATAAAATATTTACAATTATTGATAGTAGTTATAATCAAGGAGGATATTGATATCAAAGAATCCGTTGCTTAGTCTCACTAGGAATATATCGAGGCGAACAAATTAAATTGATATAGATTAATTGAAAATAAATTTGGTAAAACAATTTTTCAACAAAAGTTGAAAAATGTTGAGTATCTATTTAGTAGTGATGGGAGGAGGTTGTTGTTATTATTATTAAACACCTCTGTTAATTATCTCTTGCGTCAGACCTGTGTTTCGCTTAAGACCGCACATTCGAGTGACCGGTGACTGTACTTTGCTGGCTCTAACTGTACTTTTGTAATTGTTAATCCCTTATACAGCGCAGTTAGCAGCGTTACTGCCATTCTTTAGTGCTTTTATTTAGGTTGTTTTTATCGTCAGTTAGTTTTGATTTTTATCTCTTAACCTTTTTATTCTGTAGTTAGCTGGTAAGTTAACCTTGTTTAGTTGTGTTACAGGAGGTTTAAGTTACAGCTGAGGTAGGAAGTGTTGGTCTGCCTGGTGAACTCTGAACGTCTGCCACGTATTTCCAGAGTACTGAGCAGAGAGGTTGTTGACCCCTGAATGCTCATGGGAACTCCGGTTGAGGGGTACTGGTGGCATTTGCTCTGTTTGGCCAGTCAGACTGCTAATTTATTTCAATGATTGAAGGTTAGGATGTGCTGTGTAGCTCATGTGACACACGTAATAACCGGAAGAAAAGAGTTAAATGTGCACTGTGTTCTGGATGGTTTCACATGTCATGTGTGGGACTGACCAGGGCACAGGAATCAGTTATAGTAAGATGGGTTTGTGTAGCGTGTCGAGGTACAATCGATGATCCACAGGAGCGGCCCAATCAGCTGGTGAATTTGGAGGCACATATTGGAGGCTGTCGTACCAGGTTGAGAGTCCTAAATACGATTCCCAGGGGATCAGTAATAGCTGTGGCGGGAGCCCTCCAACTGTTATTGCAGGGGGGCTCTGACGCAGAAGACCCAATTAGTATGGACAAGGCTTATAAGCTTCTGCTACTGGGGGCTACAGTGCCCAGATGGCGGTAGGGAAGGTCGTAAGGTTTCTCTTTATAACAAAATCAATCTGCAGGTGGCCTAATTTTTAGAGTGACTCCCTTCCTACGCTGCCTGAACCCATAATCCCAGTTGTTAATAATCGACACGCTTCAGACGATGACAAGTTACAAAAGTTGAAAAAAAGAGTGGCAGCTAAGTTTGCAGATGGGGAAGTTTGCAGAGTCCATCTTCGGATGGACTGGCCCAACGAAACGAAGAGACTGTCAGAGCATTGAGGTCTAAACACTAGCCTGCTCCGCTAGACTTTATGATGCCAGAGCCTAAGGATAATTCTCTAATTGTGCCGATTGTTTCGGAGGAAGATGTCCGGAGGGCTGTTAATTCTTTCCATCCTGGTTCTGCCGGAGGACCTGATGAGGACCCCATTCATCTGCAGAGGCTGGAGTAAGTCTTTTGACCACTCTGACAGATTTTGTGAATGCGATATTGAGAAGAGAGGTTTCTGATTTTGCTTAGTCAACTTTCTATGGAGCCACATTATGTGCTTTAACCAAAAAGGATAGTGGCATCAGACCTATAGCAGTTGGTAATACCTTGCGTAGGTTGACTGCCAAGGTTGGTGCGCGCCCCTTATCACACTCTTCGTGGTGAATTATGACCGGTTCAGCTTGGGTTCTCTACGAAGGGTGGCTGTGAAGCTGCCGCACATTCTACAAGACTGTTCTTGAACGACTAACCATATGAGGGTGTTTGTCAATGTGGATATGAAAAACGCTTGTCTGAGGAGAGATACCTTCCTTACTGTTATTCGTAACCGTGTGCAGGAGCTATATAGACTCCTTTGGCAAGCTTATTCTTAGCCTTCAGCTTTGTCTTTTGGTGAAGAGGTGCTGAGGTCGGTGACAGGTATCCAGCAGGGTGACCCCTTTGGACCGGCTATGTTTGCTCTTGGAATTGACGCAGGCTCGCAGGGTTGAGTCAGAGTTCAATGTATGGTATCTGGACGACGCAGCCCTGGGAGATACACCGGGGAGAGTTTTGGAGGACGTAAAAACCTTGATAGATGGGTTGAGTGCCATCGGACTTGGAAGTTAATAGCGTGAAATGTGAGCTGACCATTCTTGATGATACTGCCCCTGGTGAAACAGAATTGTTGTTCCGGGCAGTGCTTCCAAATATCAGAGTGGTTCATAAGGACAATTGCTCCTTGTTGGGTGCGCCTTTAAGTGACTGTGATATCCCCGAGGAGATTTTAAGGAAGAAAGATCTGGATCTCATGGTCTCTCGATTGCGGGTGGTGGATAACCATCAAGCCTTCTTTTTGTTGAGAAATGTTTTTTTCCATTCCGAAGCTACAATATGTTCTGCGGGCATCTCCAGCTTACAAGCACGTAGTCGAACAAAGCTGCTTTGATGAATCACTTAGATCTGCCGTTGCCAGTGTGACTAATGTAGAGATGTCAGCTGATTCTAGGGTTCAGGCAACTTTATCGGTTGGCCATGGTGGACTGGGTTGTAGGAGAGCTGGAGATATTGCCTTACCTGCTTCTGTGTCTTCAATGTATTCTGTGAGTGATTTGGTTGCAACAATTCTTTCTAATATTAATGTAGTCGATACCGGAGAGCTTACGGATGCAGTTGGGACATGGAGGCAGGGTTTACAGGCTGGTCTCCAGGCATCAGTCCATGAGTCCAGTCAAAAAGAATGGGATACACCGTGGGCTCATTCATTAATGGAGAGTCTGTTGGCTAGGGCTGATCAGTTGGCAAGGGCACGACTGTTATCTGCATCTCTTAAAGAAACTGGAGTTTGGTTGAACACGATTCCCAAACCGTCATTGGGTACACAGCTCGATCCAGAGGTCCTGAGGGTAGCCATTGCTCTCAGAGTTGGTATCAGAGTTTGTGAACCTCCTTCTTGCCACTGTGGTAGTGGGATGGATGTCAGAAGACTGCAAGGCCTGTCTTGTAGGTACAGTTCTGGGCGTCCCCCAAGACATGCAGCTATGAATGATGTGGTAAAACGGGCTTTGCAGAGAGCAGGGCTCCCTTCAGTACTTGAGCCTCCTGGGCTTGACAGAGGTGATGGTAATAGCCCAGATTGTATTACTGTGTTTCCTTACATGAATGGAAAGAGTCTGATTTGGAACTGGACGTGAGTCGACACATTTGCCGAGACACACCTTAATGATTCCGCAGTTGAGGCCGGATCTGCGGAGGACCGTAAGCGTCAGAAATACTCCGTCCTTGGAGATGCATACATATTTGAGCCAATTGCTATAGAGACCACAGGAGCGTACGGTAGTACGACCTCCTTAATCATGAAGTCCATAGGTAGACTCCTTGTTGAGACAACGAATGATGCAATGGAGTCTGCCCAGTTCCAACAGCGAATGGCTCTTGCGATCCAGAGAGGGAATGCCTTCAGCATCCTCTCAGCCGCGAAGGAGAGGTTTTAGAGGGTCGGGTCCACCCCTCAGGGAGCTCAACCCCTCACTCGTAGTCTCTGAAGGAAGTTCCTCTTCTGTAAAGATTTTATCCTTCTAGTTTTTAATGGAAAAATATTGTCCTAAAAAAAACTATTGCCCTACTTTTATGATGCAACAGCTGATTCAGAAGCTGCCTAGTGTTTTGTGTAACTAAATAATAGTACGAGGATATCGCCACAACTGTTTGAATTAATCATCTCCGTTAACACCAGTGAGAGATTTTCAGTTAGTAACATTCTTAATCCAGAAAACTTAAATGACAACAACTGAATACCTTCAGTAAGTGATAGTCTTGGTTTGTTATTGTCTTTATTTTTAAGACGTAATATATTTATTATAACTTAAAATATATAATTTTAGTGTCTGTAGGAAAGAGTTTTCAGTACATGTGCTCTGTATGGAAGTTATGAGCGGAATGATCCAAGTAGAGAGCTGCGAGTGTGAGCTGTGTTTGTGAAGCGTAAAAATAGGTAGTGCGGTTGATGACGTCACATGACGTATAACTGTTTGAAGTTTTTGTTAAAGTTGTTAGCTATATCTCGATATAATATTATTGAAAGTAAATTGAAATAGGTTGACAAAATTTCAAACAGGGATTCAGAAATATGAAGAAACTGAAATAATCTTTGAATACCATGCAGTCGTTAACACCGTTACAGATAATGTGACGTCATTATCCTCACTACCTATTTATACGCTACACAAACACAGCTCTCACTCACAGCTCTCTACCTGTGACATTGCACTCCTATCTTCCACACAGAGAACATCTACTGGTTATTCTAAATCAAAATTGAAGTTTTCTTCCACTTCATTTAAAGAATAGCCATAGATACAACTGGTTCTGTGCTCTAGCTCATGAGTTATGTTATATTCTACCATATGACTCCGTAAATTAATTTTTAAAATTTCGGGAGAATTTCTGGTACAGATTTTACAATTTCACAATCTATTTTTTATTGATTAAATATTGAGCCACCTGACAGCAGTAGTCTCGTATTTCATATTCAGTTGTATCACTGTATTTTATACTGTTTATTATTAATTCTTTCTCAAGATGTTTCATTTATAAATTTGAATTGATACAGTCGTGATAACCTAACATCCTTTTTGTGTCTAAATATGATATGGCCATTGCGTATAGTAGAGAATGGCCATCAGGTTTAACATTTACTAGATATGTTGGGCATAGCTCTACTACCTCATTTTCTGCTTTCCATACGAATTGGCAGGCAGAAATCAAAAAGATAGTTTATTGTGAAACTCCATTAATTCTCTTATATGGCGAAGAATTTCCATCCTTACTTCAAACTTAAACTGATCCAAATTTGGATGGTTACAATACACGCAGAACCTGTATAGAAAGATTGAATAAGTAAAATATTTTTATTGCCAGCAAGTTTAGGTTTTTTGACACACTACAAATGAAAACATAAAATAATTGATATTTTGTTCAATGTTTGTTTGGAAAGGCCATCTCGCTGACATCAAATGATATTTTAGTCTTCCTAACACACAAATCTATGATCAATAATAGATGTGATCAAATATTGTGTTTCTAAGTGCCGAAAGATAGGTACTCTGTGCCTTTACATTTTTTCTGTTTTATTAATTGCAATGGATACTGAGTAATTATTGAGGTTTTAGATTTTATTGTGAAGTACGTACAGTATTAAATATTTTGCACATCAATAAATTGGTTGTAGATACATCATTTGCATTTTAAAAGGAATTAATAAATGATATTTTAACTTTTTTTCATATGAAAATAATTCACAATTAAACCAATTAGTTATTTTTCCTATGTAATAATAAATTAAAAGTACAGTGCTGTGCAAATTAATTAAGACGGTAATAAAATAATACAACTATTTGCTGATAGTTGTATAATGATAATGATACAAAAAATGATGTAATTAATAAGAGACATGACATCAGTTTACAAGCATCTGAACACAATTTGCATGGACTTGACCAAAGTTGAACACATGTTAGCCAGTTCTTCATAGTGATACCAGGCCCTAATTACAGCACTACTTAGCTTTTCCATTGTCGAAAACTCTTCTTTTCAGAGCCTTCGTTTCATTACAGCCCATATAATTTCGATAGGATTGACGTCAGGATAATTTCTAGGCCAGTTTAAAACCTCCATTCCACTTTCTTTGAAGAATGTGCGCATTGTACCTACGTTAAGTAGGACGTGGTGCAAGAATCAGCTGAAAAATGTCTTCATCAGGAAAGTTCCTTCTCATCGTAGGAACCAATAGTCTGCAAAATAGCCTCACAAGTGTTGGTATAGAGGGCATCATGAACAGTGATAAATACTAGGCTATTTTGAAAACTCGCTTGCTTCCTACGATGAGGTGGGACTTACCTGATGGAGACTGCCTTTTTTTTGTTAATTTTCTTCCTTATAAAATATTTATTGAACAAAGCTTTAATTAAGAAGAATTTGCTTTTGACTAACTCTTTCAAGCTATACAGTAATGTATGCTTTTTATGGCCCTGTTGCCAGACCAGTTCATTCTATTTTTGTTTCGAAAAAACTACTAAATGCAAATCTTTGGTACCTGATATAAATTTGTTGAGTAGCTGGTTATCTTTTTTATGCCTCTTTCAAATTTATTTACAGATGGACAAAAAGAGCTATTGAAGACGCATCAGGTGTCGACAATATCAACAGTATTTAAATAATTTGTAATTCGTACATTAATCACGGTAGACCATTTCCATCCAAATTGGGTATTAATGTTTTCGATGCAATCCAATCTTTATAAATTTATCAACACCTTCACCGTTCATTAATTCATGAGTCATGTTATATTCTAACAAATGAATAAGTAAATTGAATTTTAAAAGTTTTGAGAGAATTTCTGGTACAGATTCCACAATATCACAATCGAATTTTTTTTTGATACAATATTGAACCACCTGACAGTAGTAGTCTTGTATTTCATATTCAGTTGTATCACTGTATTTGAAACTGTTCTTTATAAATTTTTTAACAAGATGTTTCATAAATAAATTAGAATTGAAACCGTCGTGATAACCTAACATCCTTTTTGTGTCCAAATACGAAATGGCCATTGAGTATAGTAGAGAATGGCCATCAGGTTTAACATTTACTACTTTATATGTTGGGCATAGCTCTACTACCATATTTTCTGCTTTCCATACGAAGTGGCTGGCAGAATTCGAAAAAATACAGATTATTGTGGAATTCCATTAATTCTCTTATATGTCCGAGAATATCCATCCTTATATACTAGGTCAATAATAAATCCTGAATTGTGCAGTACAAAAAACTAGCGGATACAACAAACTTCCTTACAGCTTCATGTAAATATCTTAATGGTTGGGTAATTTTAACGAAAACACGAGTTTTTCAAAGTTCTCAAACTTTCAGTAATACGTGGGGAATAAATAAAATCAAACCCTCATATCAAAAAGTATTAGTTTTTAGAAAAAAACTGATTTTCGTTTTCTATGGACAAAAGTACATAAGAAAATAAATAATTTAAATTAAATGTGGTGGTGACCCACAATATTCATTTATATCTATTTCACAAAATGAAGAACTATTCACTAAATTTCATATATTCACTTGCATCAAATCAGGAAGTACTTTCATCGATCATTCTGAAAATAATTAGAACTATAAATTAAATATCGCTATTGAACCCTTAGTGGGTTCAATGTGAAAGAAAATGATTTAACCAAGAAATAAATTTAGTATAGTTCAACTTTAGTTCTGAATCTTACCGTCAGTATTTATTTATATACTTCTTCATGCACAATTTCGGACTATACGATTAACATTATTATACTAAAATGTTACACATTAAATTCTATCCATAAAAATTAAGTTTACCAAGCGCAATAAAAAGCACCCAATACGAAATTATAATATATAGCATGGGAGTTGTTCGAATGGGAGTTGTTCGAATGGGAGTTGTTCGAATGGGAGTTGTTCGAATGGGAGTTGTTCGAATGGGAGTTGTTCGAATGGGAGTTGTTCGAATGGGAGTTGTTCGAATGGGAGTTGTTCGAATGGGAGTTGTTCGAATGGGAGTTGTTCGAATGGGAGTTGTTCGAATGGGAGTTGTTCGAATGGGAGTTGTTCGAATGGGAGTTGTTCGAATGGGAGTTGTTCGAATGGGAGTTGTTCGAATGGGAGTTGTTCGAATGGGAGTTGTTCGAATGGGAGTTGTTCGAATGGGAGTTGTTCGAATGGGAGTTGTTCGAATGGGAGTTGTTCGAATGGGAGTTGTTCGAATGGGAGTTGTTCGAATGGGAGTTGTTCGAATGGGAGTTGTTCGAATGGGAGTTGTTCGAATGGGAGTTGTTCGAATGGGAGTTGTTCGAATGGGAGTTGTTCGAATGGGAGTTGTTCGAATGGGAGTTGTTCGAATGGGAGTTGTTCGAATGGGAGTTGTTCGAATGGGAGTTGTTCGAATGGGAGTTGTTCGAATGGGAGTTACTGAAATCATAGTTTTATTTATCGCAACATTTGAATGATGAAAACTTTTGAATTTACTATAAGTTTAACTGGTGCATGATGAAGTTAATGTTAGAACCAATTAGGATATTCAGCAGTCAGACAGTCATTGCATGCTTCTCATGTCCTTCACTCACGCTAATGTGAGTAGAGGCGTGGCTGTGACGATAAGGAATGACATCACAACGTTATAAAAATGAAAGATTATCCATTGAAATGCAGTGGAAAATAACCTCAACGGAAGTCTCGAACAGTTTCGACACGACTAAAATTTGAAATATTTTCTTACCATTTCATATTTCTTATGTTTCTAGAACTTTTGATTCAATTGCGAAAGTTTCTGCCATCTTATTTTCAGTAGAAAAAATATAGTCAACTAATAAATTAAATACTTTAATGCACAAATATTTGTTCATTCAGAACATTGAGTGTAAACTCATTTTCCTCATGCTGGAACATTTTAAATGAAAAAAAAGACTTCACTGTTTAAAAACGGTATTGGACAAATTTGATTCTACAGGATCGATAGGGTTGAGAAATTTTTTAAAATTCTTTTAAATCGTATCTGCCAATTTAGAGATGAGATGATGCATATAAACCGAATGAAAAAGACACATTGTGAAATTTATAAAAAATATTGCTACACTAATAAATACGATAATTAATGTAGAACTCATTGCTATACTGCCATTATGCTTACAGTAAAGACTATTGAGGTAATATGAGGGCAATAGTAAGCACAAGTACTCTTAATTATCAAAATTCAGTCTCTCAGTTCGTCTATTAATACTAAATTATATGAAGTTCAGATACAAGAAACAAACAAAGAAAACAATATCAATTATTTGCGGCAGTTCAACACAAGGATCTTCACTTTGTTGGCTGCAGTGCTTAGTCTTGTGTTCGGTCTGATGTTTCGAACATTGAGTCGCTCCACCATTTTCTAGACTCTAGAGTCTAGACGCTAGAGGTAACTGTAACACAACATGTTGTATATTTGGGATATTCGCTTGTAATTATAAAGGTGAATAATACTCTTTATGCATGGTAACTGGAATGGGCACTCGGTAGAGCGCATTCCTTCGCAGCCGCTTTAAAATTTCCTTGAACATCCAATATTCCTTGTGTTATAAATAACCTTGACCTAAAACTATAAAATAACAGATTCCTGGATAATGACCAATCGTTCCACAAAATTTCTGGCAATTTGGATGAATACTTTCGAGTTATGTGAATAACAAGATGACAAAGATATAAATAAATGCAGACTAAAATGTTAATTCCTTATGTGCGTAGGCAATTAACCAACTTTTGTTAGTTGTAAAGCTTCCTGTTAAACTTTGCTTTTGTTTCAAGTAGATATTCGATTATTTGAATTGGAATTTCTGAAACGTAAATCGGTTCTATAGATATTAATTATTATCAAAGATTTTCTCCTTAGAGTAACTCTGTTTTAACGTTAGTCGATACTAAATATTTTTTAATGATAAAACATGCATTCTACCTATTCTCATTGCTTCGACAATATTGCTAAAACTTTGGTATTCAATTAAATAGCTATTTTGTGGTGATTCAATATGCACAGAGCGTTCAGAATCCATATGTTAATACAATATCATTTTCAGGTACATAAACAGTCCTTGCACGAGCTTTGCCTGTACTTAACTGTACTAAAATACCATGTTTCAAGAGCAAAATTTAATAACTCATTGAAATCAATAATTTACAATTTTAATATGCAAACCGTTTAAAATTTGGGTTTATCTATATATTTTGTTTTGATTCATATGAACGGTTTGATTTTGCCCCTTCCTACTTGGTGAGTTGCAGGTACTATTTAAAATGAGCTAAATTGACGTTGGTTAAATCAACCGTGTGCAGAAAATTGCCTCTGGGAAGATTGCCTCTGGGAAGATTGTCTCTGTGGGAAGATTGTCTCTGTGGGAAGATTGCCACTGTGGGAAGATTGCCACTGTGGGAAGATTGCCACTGTGGGAAGATTGTCACTGTGGGAAGATTGTCACTGTGGGAAAATTGTCACTGTGGGAAAATTGTCACTGTGGGAAAATTGGCACTGTGGGAAAATTGGCACTGTGGGAAAATTGGCACTGTGGGAAAATTGGCACTGTGGGAAAATTGGCACTGTGGGAAAATTGGCACTGTGGGAAAACTTGCCACGGAGTAAAATTGGCACTATAAAATATATTAACCATATATTGAACAAACTGAAAAAATGTTTTACTCTATAAAAAAGTACCGAACTGAATACAAAAGTATTCGAATTTTATGTGAAGAAAATTTTCACTGTGCGTTCATCTTTCATTGACAAGTTGAAAAAATATTCAACCATGGAACGATCAATGAGCCTGAGAGGCACTTTTCAGTTTGAAATATTTATGCATAATTTGACTTTTGTTCTCTAAGACGTAACTATTTATTGTGAAACTGATGCAACATGTTTTGTTGTTTATCGTGAAATAAATGTATCAAGATTTTATTTATTAATGAAAATATAATGCAACAAAATTTTAATTATTATTGAAACTAATCCAACAAAATTTTACTTATTATTGAAACTAATCTAACAAGATTTTACTTATTATTGGTTTAACATCTTCAGGGAACAATAAGACACATTAAGCTAAGAATTAATTGCGTATCAGCACACTCACACCCACCGACGGAAGAATTCACTTAGATCGTATAATTTGACAAAATGAGATGCACACATTATAAAAATTCTTTTATATAAAATTCTGATCAACATCGCATTAAGTGCCTATGATTTTTGTGATTTTCGAAAAATAATTCAGTATAATTTTATATATATACAGTGGCAATTTTCCGGGTGGCAGTTTTCCCGGAGGCAATCTTCCTAGCACCTAAAACAACATAGTCGTTTTGACTCATGCCGAAATTTAAAAAAAGTTGCGCCAACTCTCGTAGTAAGTTAATTTATACACCAGATACATTGGATTAACAGTCTTTGTGAGTTACTACAATACACTCTGTCAGTTGTTTCAACATATGTAAAATTCTCAAAAAGTAACTTTCCACTCATATATTTAGTTGATTTAATCAATGAAATGAAATCTAACCTTAGGTGGACTATATCTCTTTATATTTATAACATATAGTGTTTTTTAACGCAAACAACATCTTCAAGTGGCAATAACGCTAAGGTACCATCGTTTTATTTTAAATTACTTATCGCCATTCTTGTTCATTCTGGAGTGTTCCAGAGGTGCCAACTTATGAGATGTCCACCTGCATCGGCCGTTAACTTAAGCATTCAGTTCGCCATTTGCATTCGGCGCGTTAACATGTGTGTGTTTTTTCCTGCTCTCCTAGGCTTAAAAAGTCTAGTTGTGCGTGCACAGTGTTTGTGATCGATTGAATTCGATTTTCATTCAAGCCTACATGTTCTCGTATACAGATAAGTGATTTTATTATAGCTTTACTATTAGTTCTATAGGATATACAATTTTAGCCACTTTTGCTCGTTATTATGATTTTTAAAAAATTACCTATCTTGCGTGGTACTTGAAAACAGGCCTTGCTGATAGTTTTTAAGTGAGCCAGTTAACTACTAACTAGTTATAGGTTGTATGCCTATAGTCTCTTTCCAATAATTTCACAGACAGGGGAATTTCGATAACCCCCTGCTGGACCGAAGACAAACCCTAGAAATTCGTGACTAGGGTAAATCTAGTTAGTTAGTTCGAAGCCGGTATTTCGAGACCGTGCTTACACTGCAAATATACGCTATATCGTGTATAACTAACTCACTTAATATTTTCGTCCCAAATTTACGGTGACTACTAACCAGTTAACTACTAACTAGCTATAGGCTTAGCTATGCCTATAGAGTCTCTTTCCAAATTTCACATTGTGAAATTCTTCTCTACTAAGAGAAAAATTATAGACAGGGGAATTTCGATAACCCCCTGCTAGGATTGATGACTAAAACTCTAAGAATTCGTGACTAGAGTTACTAGTTAGAATTGATAAAGCCGGAAATTCGTGACCGTGCTTAAACTGGATATCTCAAAAATATGATAGGGTCACATAGGTAAATTGCGGCTCCCAAATTACATTGAAATGTTGCATTGATATCAAAAGAAGCGCGGTGAATGATATAATTTATTAATATTATTTTTTAACGTGTGTTTTGAAACCATGATGTTTCTTTTGTTAGAGGCCGCAGTTAGTTTGGTGACTACCAGTTTACTACTAACTAGCTATAGGCTTAGCTATGCCAATAGAGTCTCTTTCCAAATTTCACTCAGTGAAATTCTTCTCTACTAAGAGAAAAATTATAGACAGGGGAATTTCGATAACCCCCTGCTAGGTTTGATGACTAAAACCCTAAGAATTCGTGACTAGGGTACTAGTTAGCTAGTTCAAGCCGGAAATTCGTGACCGTGCTTTACTGGATTGAACAAATATACACTATATATCGTATAATACTATAACTTTCTTGAACTTCTTTATTATATTATATGGTAACTTTACATATGTGCAATAATACTCAAAATAAAACATTTTAACGGGTACAAAGTGGCGTAAATTGTAAATAATACTTGTTTGTAATCATTGCCTAGGGTCCCACAGGTAAATTGCGGTTCAATTGCAGTCTTTGCAAGAACTTTTCTAAAACTTTTTGATTCGAATTTTTATTGAAATTTGTTCAGATATCTGAAGTAGCGGAATGCATTCTATATTTTATTATTGTTTGAAGCTATGATATTTCTGTGGTTAGAGGACACAGTTAATTAGTGTACCGCAATTTACCTGCTTTACCCTATCTAGCTTATAATTGGTAGCTACTTAAAGATTGATATTGCTACTAGTGCTATGTATTCCATTCAAGAAGCACCATGAATTTATGGATACAATTAATAATAATAATCCAGTTAACTACTAACTAGTTATAGGTTATATGCCTATAGTCTCTTAACAATAATTTCACATCGTGAAATTTTCTCTGATTCAGAGATATAATATAGACAGGGGAATTTTGAAGAGAAACCCTAAAAATTTTGTGACTAAGGTAAATCTAGTTAGTTAGTTTGAAGCCGGTATTTTGAGACCGTGCTTTCACTGGAAATATCAAATATACGCTACGCTATATTGCGTATAATTTTTTAACTCTTTATAAAAATTTCGTCTCAAATTCATGGTGACTACTAACTAGCTACAGGCTATATGCCTATTGAGTCTCCTTCCATATAAACTCGCATTATGAAAATTTTCTGTTTCAGAACAATTTGAGAGGGGATTCCGATATTCACTACTATGATTGAAGACAATCTATGAATTTTTAGCTAGGGCAACTAGTTAGCTATTTTAGCCGGGAATTTGTGACCCGAGCTTGTACTGGCTTCATCTAAGGAACACTAGACATATCGTGTAACTTGAACTTTAGTCTCAAGTACCAATATTTAATTTCTTAACAAATACAGACTGTTAATACCACTACAGATATGTTTTGCAATTGCATATCCAAGTCTGGTTCTTCAATAAAAATTTTGCTGGAAGCCAGTTAACTTACTAGTTATATGCTAATGCCTACAGTCTCTTCCCAAATGAATTTGCAATGTTAAGTTTTTCTCTGATTCAGAGAATTAACAGGGGAATTTCGATAACCTCCTGCTAGGATTCAAGACTGTTCATAGTTTTTCTAGTAGGCCAGTTTACTATGTGTCGTAATATACCTACTTTACCCTAATTACCTATATTCCTCGATAAATTCTTCTGCGACGCGGGAATTGACGAAGAGTTGAAGACTGTTGAATACGTTGTTGCACTAGGGCAACAACTAGTTCAACCAGAAATTTGGTACACATAGTTACATAAAACCTGTATTTCCAAATTATTTCTTATTTTGGAAATTCAAAAATTAATGTCTATAGGTATGAAGATTGGTCATAGAGAATAATGATAATTTTCGGTTCAGTTTTCTCATTCATATAAGACGTGAAGGACTTCATTTATTTATAAATTTATCTAAAGCCATCGAATCTGCATATCCATTATTAACGTTATTTATTAGAACATTGAAGAACTGTAGTTGGTTCAATGGAATAAATTTGTCTCGTGGCCTCTATTGATTTTGAAGATGATTACTTTTCTGTCCATATAGAGAATAATACCGTAGATATTAGAAATTGGAAAACATTTCTAACTTAAGTTTAGAGCTAAAGGCTCTACTTGTGAATCATGCAACTTACTTAAGTCATGAATTCTATATTGGCAAAATTAAGAACTGAAAGTTACTTATCTATGTACTATTTAATTTACTTAATTGATAGATGAATTCGCATATGAATGGACTGTTGCAGAGAGAGAGAGAGCACTGTTGTTATTAGTAATGAAAGAAATTTTATTTTATTTATTCCTAATCATTAGGAAGAAATGATTTTTAATTGATGCAACAAATTTGAGCAAAATTCTATTAATTGTGACGTTTTTATTTTTTATCAAACTGTTGACTCTCTGCCTTCCAGCAGTTTAAGGGGGAGGTTTATTCTTTATAATTTTAGAACGTCTTAAAATTAATGCTCTCAAAATTGTCAATGGTAACTTACAAATGAATAGAAATTGATGATGATTATCCAGCTTAAAGTATTTAGACATCCTTTCATTACTATAGTTTCGTAAGCGTTGAAGGTATTTTTGGTTTCAAGCTTTCGATTAAAAAGATTTCTATTCATCATCAGGAGAAGTGTGGAAAACGTGGCCTTCAACTCTGAGTTTATATAACCTCTGATAATATGGATTTCCAGTTGAATATGAATCTTTTCAATCAGTTTAGTAAGCATAAACCATGATTCTCAAAGTATTGTAATTAGCTACCACTGATGCATCAACTTGAAGAATGTAAATTTCTTATAAATATATTAAATTTTATTTAAAATAGATGGGATTATATATGCTAAGACTCTACCTCTCACATTAATGTACTAGAACTGAAGGCCATTTTAATCCGGTTGGCAGGGCCTTTTCAAATGACATTTAGTTTGTCCACATCAAAATATTTACTGTCAAGACTACAAATATTCAGCCATTCTCTCTTATTAATTAAAGATTTTGACAACGTCTGTTAGAAGACTTATTTTTCTGTGAAAAAATATACTTTTATCAAAACATTCATGCTGATAAAGTAAGTTGGTATTTTGATGGGATTACCGAATAGTTGCTGATATCTAACGTTTAAGTATCATGAGGCTTTATAAAATTTAGGAAGACCAAGTGCAACAGTGTTCATTACCCCTTTTGCGGTACAAAATCAGTATCATGTGTATCAAACCTCTATAAACAACATAGCTAGATCACAAGTGGTATATTTCTTGAGTAGACAGAAAATTGATCCCATGCAATTTAATGATGTAAATTATTAATATAAAGTTTTCTTATAATACTGGATTATCTATAGTGAAATCTCTTGCAGTAAAGAGTGTTAGTTATTGAATTAGTGCAGGTATCCTGGATACCAATTAAAATAAAAATTAAATAAGACTAACCACTCCCATGTACAAATGATCTTGGAAGTTTCTTCTGTTTTGAATTTTGAAAAATTATTTCCCTCTGGAAGGTATTGCTTTTAGAATTTCAACATATTAATTAATGAGATACGGTACAAGCTCGATGATCTATACATCAAGTTCCAACTTTCAAAGTTATGGATGTATAAAGATTTTGTATCATGAAAGAGACTATTTCAATTACTTTATACACCACGTGTGGGAAATAATGAATTCCTGATTAAATGAGGTATTTTAATGCCAATTCAAATTCTGTCTATATTTAACCTTCAAAGAGTACATGGATTAGATTTCGTGGAGAGTCTAATCAACTCTGTAAGTTACCGAAAATCATACAAACAGTACCTATCTATTTCAAAAATAGGTAGACGGATTGAAGCAATTATGGATGAGGCAGGAATCGACATTGCTAAGTTTAATCTCTGCACTTGTGCAGCAGCTGCCTGTTCTTTCTTGAACCTAATATTACCATTGACGATAATCAAGGTCGCAGGGTGGGTCAACGTTACAATTTTCTAATGCTCTTATCTTAAATTCATACTTGAAAATTGGTTGGTCTCATCTTTTGCTGCGTTCTTTAAAATCTCAAAAGTTGGCACCTCTGGAACACTCCAGAATGAACAAGAATGGCGATAAGTAATTGAACAGTTACCCAAGGCTTACCTGTAAGGTGAAGGGTTACTTCAATTACTTCGGAAGCCATTCTTGTTCATTTTTCTGGAGTGTTCTTTCCCGCCCGGAGCGCTCCCGCCCGAACACTCCAGAAATACACAATAAAAGATTCGATCTTTGAATACTGAATGCTTAAGTTAACGGCCGATGCAGGTGGACATCTCATAAGTTGGCACCTCTGGAACACTCCAGAAAAATGAACAAGAATGGCTTCCGAAGTAATTGAAGTCACCCTTCACCTTACAGGTAAGCCTTGGGTAACTGTTCAATTAAATTACATTATTATATATCTATCAATTTTAATTTTACATTAGACAATCATGAATTGTGCATTTTGCAGTACACTAAACTTTATTGATACAACTATGTAAATACTATTAGGCTGCGCGCACACCAAAAGAGAGATAGCAAGAAAGATTGCAAGAGAGAAAGAAAAATATTACCCGCGCAGACCAAAAGCGAGTAGTCAGCTTGTAACTCTGGTGCGAGAAGGTTGTGTTATGCCTGCTCTATTAATCATCTTCATAATTGATTTCTTTTCATTTCTTCTTTTCCATGTAATTAGTCTAAGTATCATCAACAATAAAATTTTCCATTATTCGGTAGCGTGGTAACAATTAATTCCGAACGGCCATAAAAACATTGGTCGGTTTCATTCGGAAATAAGATTATAATTCAATAAAATTGCAATTACTTTCCGAATTTACAAGGATATTGAAACACATAAAGAAATAAACTTATAATTATACTGAACTACTTTGCTCACATAAAAGTACAACACAAAAAATACAATGGATTATTGCAATAACCTTCAAGAACAAATTAATTAATAGTATAGAACACTGTTTTTTTTTGTAAGTTCCAAGATATGAATTTTATACAATCCCAATTAATAACTTGAATAATATGTAGAGAAAGCTTAACTCAGAATAAATTTTGTTCTGAGAACTATTACGACGACTGATGCAGATTAAATTGGATTTATTAATAGCAATAAATTTCTTTGTGTCTGTACCCATGTCCGCTCCATAGCGGAGCGTGCCTGAAGTGACACCTACCCGTGTGAAATCGGACAGCCCACTGAAGCACAGACCAGTAAAGTAGAAGATGTCCCAATACAGTCATTTCAAATATCTAGCGACTGATGGCACGTCAAAATGGTAAGTGCGTGACGTTTCAATCATTCTTACTACATTCGCTATTGCATTATTTCTGATGTTATTATTAGGTATATTTTATGATATCTCCTAATGCGAAAATTATATTTTTGTAATGGTAAATGTTCATATTCCTTTATTGTTTCAAAATATTCATATATAATCTCATAAATCATTTTTCTATAATTTGAACTTGTTCTGTTTTGTTGTTCATTGTCCACGCCAAGAACTAAACATTCCGCTGCAGAGTTTGGGAAGAAAAGGTTGTCTGTTATTATTGCTCTCGAAATTACAACAGTCGTTAATCTTATAAAGTTGTGTGTATACTTCAAACTATTAATATTTCAATCATTGCGTACCTATAACTTCATACCTAGTGTTATAAATTTATTAGTTTTAAAATATCATAACTAATAGCCAATAGGTTCCTATTCCAATAAATACCTAGGCCCCTAGGGTAAGTTCGAATTACCGGTCAGTTCCACATCTTCGGTCATATAAGAAAAATCATATTATTAATAATTATTTAATTTTTAAAATACAGTTTTTTCTTGTATGACCGAAGAAGTGGAACAGACCGGTAATTCGGAACTTACCCTTATAACTACCTCGGTAGATACATGACCAATAACATTTTAAATAATCATTCAAGTGCTTTCTTTTATCCCTAACTATTTTTCACTAATCTGAGATGCCAATTGATGTTCAATAATATATGCTATAAATATAACTTTCAAATAAAATAAATTTTTAATTAACCTACTGTGGAAAGAATTTATTTCGTGTGGTATATCATTATATACAGTATAATTACTATAGTATATGGTCTTCACTGTTAATAAGAAAGAGTGGGAAAAATTGTATATATTTAAGATAATGTTCACTATATTATCAAATAAATGGAAACTATAAATTAATCTAAAAGAATGCATTAAAATCAAAACTGTTTTAGTTAAGTCTCCCCTCAAAATGAATAGCATAGAAAACGAGCAATATTTAAATTAGTTCCCCCTAATAACTTCCAATTTGTGTGACATCACGCACCTACCGTCTCTGATTGGTTCTTATTTTCCCGCGGTCTCTCTCCACTCAAATTATTGTGCAGTGGTGTCCACGCAGCATTGGAACATCTTCTACTTTACTGGTCTGTGCACTGAAGTGGTCAACTTGAAGATAGATTGGCGTGAAATCATCTGAGAAGCGATTTCTATCTTTGCCTGTCTTTCAATCTTTCTTTCTCTCTTCGGACTCTCTTTCAGTGTGCGCACTAGATAGTATTACCATGTTAACGAGTTCAATCTTGCAATCTCTCTTGCTCTCTCGCTTTTGGTGTGCGCGAATTTTATCCAATATAGTCCAACCAACTAACGTAATAAATTGATTCAAAGCATAAATTGATGACCCATTAGATACGGCCATATGGGTTGTGCTTTTTCACTTTGTATATGCATTTAAACTTCTTCATTAAATCATTTTTTTTGTTTAATCTACAGCTTTTGTTTGGCTGTAGATTATTTTTCTGAAATAAGTTTCAATATTTAAGTTTATTCAGTTTAATAATGGGTTGATTATATACATCCCCTAACTGACGATCAAAACAATCTGTGTACATTCCTTTCATTTGGTCTGGGGCTTGAAGTTAAGGCTTGAAGTTAACTGATAAGAAAACATTGATTGAAACATAAAAAATAGCTTAATTGGAAGGGACCGTGATACTCAATTTATTTTTCTCTCCAGATTATAAAAGTTGATGATATCAAAATGGTGAAACTGAACTTGAAGATCATTTTGTCTGCGTCTTCAAGAATTCTTTCAATTTTGGGATTCTTCAGATTGAGAAAGTTTGACAAATCAACGAAATCCTGGGATGGTTTTGAGGATTCAGAACCTCTACCTTGGGAGTTGGACGAAAAGAAGAACAAAATCAGCAACAAGATCGTTTATTGTCTACTGATTCTGATGAAAATGTTATTTAGCTTTTCACTCTTATTCTGTATATATATGGCAATATATCAAGTGGCTCTGGATACCAGAAATTTAAACTCGAGCACCGTAAAATTTGCTTCTGTCTTTATTGTATTAGCAAAAACATTTATATGAATATTCTTTTTTATTTATTTAATGATTCGTGGATCTAAAATCAATAAGAGTTTGTACTTAATTTTTCGGTCAATAGAAGATTGTCAGAATCAATGCTTCAAAATACGCGAGTGGAAGTTCCTAATTTTACTCGGAATAATATTTGCTTCATCGATAGGCCAAGAATGGTATGAGTGGTTCAACAGAAATATGTATTTTGGATTAGCTGATTACAAAATAAATACAATGTACACACTCATTAATTGCCTGTTCTATATTTCAATCCTGATTATCTTCTGCTTCTACTGGTCTGCAATTCAAATTCTAGGCCAGAAATACAAAATAATTAAAAAAAGTATTTATGTCGAAGTTGTTAGAAACCAAAACAAAACAGAGCTCGAAATCTCCCAAGAAAAAAACTCTGTAACAGATAATACGAACTATAACGTGATCGATCTTTCTGAAGACGTTAAACCGAGAGAAGACAACTTGAAGAAATCTGAAACTGAATACTTGTCCGACCAAAATATCCTGAGAAAAGCTTGTAAAGATATCTTGAAAATTTATGACGCACAAAGAGAAATTCTCAACTATACTGGACTTCCCCTCGTATATATTTTATTATGTATGATTTGTTATATGATTCATGCTCTTTTTGTTTTGTTCCGTCCCTTGAATGAGTTGGAATTTGATTCTGTAATTTTTTGTTTTAAATCTTTGATCACTTCAATCACCACCATATTCTGCATTCTTGAAGTGTCAACTGATTTACAATCACAGGTATGCATTCGAAAAAGGAGTTCTCCGTTGAAAAATATTATCCTATAGCTAATCTGTAATTCTAATAAACTGTAATTTCAGAAAGAAAAATTTCTCCAGCTTGTGTCTTCACTTGATCAAAATACAAATGGCCCTGATTTTCAAAACAAACTTCAATCTCTCAAAGAACTACTAACTGCTGATCCAGGGTTCAGAGCATGCCGCTTGTGTTCTTTGGAGAGAACACGTATAGTTGATGTACAAAATAAAACATAGATTACGAAAATATAATGAAATGGATAGATCATGATCTCGGACATTTTTTCCTTTTTTCAGATTCTGTGTTTCGTTGCGACGTATATCGTTATTCTGATGCAGTTCAACTTTGCTGAAAAATCTGATGTTCCAAACGAAGAGAGACAAAATGACACCGCTGAAACTCATTTAAACTGTTCTTGTTAGTTACACTTCAAGATAGGACGGGAGTGAATGTCTAGCAAATTTTTGACCCTAATATCATTGAGCAATAGATAGATGAGATTTGATTGAAAACGTCTGCGGAGACTGAGCCGAAAGACACTTGGCCCAACTTAAATTTTGTCTAAATTTGGCCGAAAGGACATTTGAACGAAGTAATTTTGTTTAATGTGTATTCATATTGCAATCTGTAGCGTCCGTTTTATTTACATATTTTGTATTTCCACGGAATTGAAAGTTATTAAATAATATGGCCGGCCGGAATTTTTTTTTTTATAATGTACATACAAAATGTGTATCCATATATGAATTGAAATCAGCAATTCGAATATATTTATATTCATGATTTTTTAAATTGTTATTATTAGAAATTCTATTACATAAAATTATAATGTTATAAATATCAAATTTGCTATTTGATAATCAATTGGTGCCAAGTACAGACAAGGCGTCGTTTAACGACGCCTTTGTAGTTTATTAGTAATTTAACATAAAACATATGTAAATCGGGGGGCGTGCCGACCCCCGAACTCCCCTGCCAGATCATTAAACAATCATGAAGTGTGAAGTACAACAAACTAACGGATACAACAAACTACATTAAATTATGAATTCAAATGAGGGATTCAGTCATTTCAGTGCATTTTAACTCTCTAACATCGACCTTGTCTGTCCTTGTCTGCAATTAGTGCGACCGGCTATTTGATATTATGAAGTTATATTATTATCCATATTTTTGCTGTCCTATATTACAATTTTTATATTACAATTTCAAAAGTCTTTAAGCCAAATGTCGTTCAGTGAAATGTCATTATGCCAACTGTCCGTATTCAGATGGAGAGACCTATTTAGTCAATCATTGGGCAATCGAAACAATTACTGAATTCTCACTTATATTGGAGAATGTATTAACTTGATCCATTCTTCAGAAGCGAAGTAAACAGATGACGTCACTAAGAGTATACTGTGAAATATTATAATTATTATTAGTTGAATATTATAAGTGGGTAGAGTGTATTTTATTTAAGGTAATTTCAATAAAAATACATACTTAACTGAATAATACCACATTTCATAATTTAAGACATATGAAAATTGAAAACAACTGTATGTGACGTCATACGCCTTAATCGCTGTCACGTTTAAGTATTTTTGGATGTTCAAATAGAGTACTATTAATACCTCTATTTATTTACTATGGGATAACTCATCTTGATTTGACTGACAAAATGTAAATCGCCAATCTAAAAAGAGAACTCTTATATCTAACAAAGAGGTGAAAATGATTCGTTATCGTTATCTACAAATCCTTTTTCTCGAGTTTCTTTATTTCTCTAAAACCATGTTCCATTTTTCTACATTATTTCACAATTATGTTAATCAATTTTGATATATTATGTCAGATTTGATTTTAAATCTTTGAAACACACATATATGTAACTAGCCAATGTAATCTAATGCTTATTGATGTTTAACATGTATTAATCTTAATATTTTGATCTATACTCTATTATCTAGGTACGAAAAAATTCTGGTTCTTAAAATAAATATCTCTATTGCATCATCTATATGTATTTCAGAGAGTTATATATTTATGTATACATGAGTGAGAGAAATTCTGATGCACCCGAGTATTTCGAGTTAACCCTACGGCTTTAATTAGCTTCAAACCAAGACACTTTAGTGCATCAAACTCTAGTTTGGGTGCACTTAGGCTCGAAAGTGCATCCAGTTCAATGCACTTTAGTGTCTAAAATTTGCCTTTGCTAAAATGATACAACAATTTCCTCATCATTTTAATAAACTCATAGCTGAGACTCTAATGTGCATCGAAATGGATGCACTAAAGTGCTTCAGTTCAATGCATTTTAGTCTCGCTTTGGAGAAAAAGTCATAGGGTGAACTTGAAACACCTGAGTGCATCAGTTGGGGTTGTTTATTTTTCCCAGTGTAAGCTGTTCACCTTTTATGAAATGAATTTTTATAATATAATATGTGCAATTCATTCTTTTCAAGTAAATATTATTATTTCATATCTGTATTTAATTTTTTCAATGGTTTATTTTCTCTAATAATTAATCTTATTTCTTAATTTGTGGAAAATAATTAGTTAAGTACTGATAATTGTAGAACCCATTTTGTAGTAGAACCCTATTTATTTTATAAACCTGAGATACGAACAAGTTTTTTCTCTGTGAATGAGTGGTTACTTACCAAGCAGAAGTCACCTGGTTGTGATTATAAGGTTGAGGTCAAGATTTAGTGGTGTCCGGAAAACTGCTAGGCGGAAAAATGCCGAAGCGGAGAAATGCCTGCCTGAAAACTGCCAGTCACTTAGCTACTACCAATCTGTATTTTTTCTTTTCTGAGATATTATTTAGTTATGAATACATTCTAAGAACATTTAATTTATTTATAAAAATGGCGTTAGCCATTCGTTAAAGAGAATATTTATTTTTACAGTTATAACTGTATATATTATTTTGTATTACATAATATTCAAAGGAAAATAATATTTCAACAAAGCTACTTTATAAAAGTTAGCAATATAAATTTTTTGTTCCGAAGCAAACGTTAAATCTCGTGTACTGATTTGTGACTGTGAAATATATATTATCATAATTAAATAATTTTGAATTATACAATATATTAATAAGTAAATGTTAAATCAACTTATATTTAAGTTCAATATTTATTACATTTGCATTTTTATTCTTCATGGCATTAACACCTTCATTTTTATAATTTTCATTTATATGTAAATAGTGTTGCTAATTTATGTGCAATCCAATTCAATCGAAATAAATTGCCAGAGAATTAGGTAGGTAATAGCAGTTTAATAATCATCGATGCTCGGTTGAAAATCCTAAATATTTCACAAACATCGATCGAAGTTGTTTTATAATGAGTATAAGCGAATATTAATCTTTAAGGCTTGTTCCATTATCAAATTATAAACAAACAAAAAAATAATTAGACATTGAATCCGTTATAAACTGATAATGTAAAGATGCGTTGTGTAAACAAAAGAATTGTATTCTGTCCCTAATACAATTATTTCTTTGTTTGTTCTTTTAGTTTTTTTTCTAAGAGAGGTCTTAGTTTTTAATTTCTTTATTTTATTTTATTTATTTTTGTAAAATTTATATAATGTATGTTATATATTTTCCTAATAAATCTGTCTACATTTAACTATTATTATTGTTTTGTATACAAAGTAAAAATGAATCTCCTCTTAATTCCTTAACTGACGACGAACGAACTTTTTTTTATAAATTAAAATGTTTTTTATTAAAACTGCCAGTAAGTGACTGGTGGTTTTTCGCTTGGCAGTTTTCCGTGTACCGGATTTATAAGTACCTCTGGCCTCACATGGTGGCCTGAGTGCTGTCTTTTCGGAGCGTCCCATGTAACATGTTACAAATTAAATCAAAATATAAGTGAATTAAAATAATAAAGTATATTCATTTACATGGTGAGTGAGAATCTTTGAATTTATGACTCATTTTTACTGGTCTGAAATTCAAAATCTTTTCCAGAAATACAGATTAATTTAAAAGAATAATCATGTCAAAATTGAAAGATACCGAAACGTAACTAAGCTTTCTACCTAGTAACTTTCTAAATCTGATAATATGAATCATGTCGTGCTTGTTTTTTTTGAAGAAACTAAACCGGGAGAAGACGACGAGAAAAAATCTGAAACTGATTACCTACTTGTCCGATGAAAATATACTGGTGAAAGCTTTTAAATATTTCTTTACAACTTGGGATACCTAAATAAATTTTTTAACTATACTGGACTTCCTCTCGTCTCTATTTTATTGTGTATAATTTGTTTTTTTTCCCGTTTCTTGAAAGAATCAGATTTGAATTATATTATAACCAGTTTGATATCTCTTAGCACTTCAATCACTACATAGTCTGCATTCTTGCAATCTCAACTGATTTACAATTGCAGGTAAACGATAGAAAATAGTTTATCATTGAAAAAAATCCTATAGCCAAGCCATCATATTATAATTCCAGAACGAAAAACTTTTCTGGCTTGAGATTTCAGTTCATCAGTATAAAATTGGACTATTTTTTCCAAACAAATTTCAACTTCTCAATGCTATACTATCTGCTGATCCAGGGTTCATAGCATACGATTTGTGTTGTTTAGAAAGATCAAATATTGTAAATGTACGAAGTAATATATGAATTGCAAACAAATAATTTAATGGAATATCTATTATTAATCTTCAGATTAAGTATTTCGTAGCAACGAATATCATCATTTTTCTGCAGTTTGACTCAGCAGGAAAGGCAGGTGTTTGAAATGTAGAGAAACAAAATGACACTAATATTTGTTGATTACGGAATTTTTCTTCTTAGATACACTTAAATTTGGAATGGAAATCTCCATTGAAAGTCTGGAAAAACTCTGACCCTAATATTATTGTGCAAATCTCATTTATTGTCAATAAATGAGACTTGATGGAGAGAGACCTATTTAGGCAATCATTTGATAATCGAACCAATTACTAGAGAATTACTAGAAAACGTATTTACTCTAAAAGAATGATTTTTTTTATTAATACTATTATTCTATATGCTAATCTTACAAAGAAGAGCATATATTTATATTCTTCTTCTTAATTATTCATTATAACCAGTAGTTTTAACCTTCATAGTCACATGCTCTCCTTGCATAAAATTCACACACTATAAAATATTCGAGGTAAACTATTTCGTCTGTTAATTAGCTACTTAATTACCGATCGGATAACTCTTTCCGTACATTTTATTTTAACTTCTTTGGAGTTAAAGTTCACCCTATTTACTATGCTACATATTCACTATGTTACCACATGGCTTACTTATTATACATATAAATAATATACATGTATATTAAGTAAGCCATGGTTACCATAGTTACCATATTCACCGATGGTAATAGTCAATCTAGAAAAAACTGCACATTTAGAGTGTGAACATCCCACTGACTCTGTGGGATATATGCACTGTCTGAACAAGTGGTTATTATCCAGACAGAAATCCCTTGGTAAGGATAAGTTAAGTCGGGATTTAGTTCACTTGGCGGCCTGATTAGTGTCTCTTCTGAGCGTCATATGTAACATTTTACTCATTGTAGTCAAAATTTAAATCAATGGATCTTATCTTCATTCATTTAAATGGTGAGGACCTTCGAATTTACGACACGATTGACTGAGAGAATATATTAGGAAGTCAATGAGTGAAATGAAGCATGATGCATGGAGTCACTGTTCTAACACATAATGATTTTAAACAGCCAGACAGTCATTGCATGCTTCTCATGTCCTACACTCACGCTTAGTAGAGGCGTGGTTGTGACATTAGGGAAGAATATCTTTTGAAAAGATTTGGAAAATAACCAGTAGGAAAGTCTCGAACTGTGACCTAACTTAAGCAAGGACATTCTTGGAAATCTGATTAGACAATTGAGATATGGAATGGTGCGTATCAACCGAATGAAAGAGAAACAATATTTCTGTAATTAAAATAAATAAACATTAAAATAAATAATAAATGGTAAAACTCGTAGTTTAATTGTGAACAAGACAAAGACTGGGGTTATTTGAGATCAATAGTTAGCGCAAGCACTTGTTAGTCATCAAATTTATAGTCTCTCTGTTCGTCTATGACTCAATATTCTATAAAATTGACTTAACTAGCTGGGTCAACAGAAAAGTTTAGATACAAAGCAACAAACAAAGAAACACTAACAATTATTTGCAGCAGTTTAACACGAGGATCTTTTCTTTGTTGGCTGCTTAGTCTTGTGTTCGGTCTGATGTTTGGAACATTGAGTCGCTCCACAATTTGGACCAAGTTTGAGGAAACTGAATCACCATATTTTGGTACATATGTTATATTCACTGGTTATTGTAGATGTGAAGAATTCTCTTTGACACTCATATCAGGATTTGCATATATAGTTAACAAAATCTTGATAGTTTGTTAGTCTCATGTTAAATTTTGCTCTTATTTTTAAATAGTTTTGATTATTTATTATTTGATTATTTAACTTGAAATTTCTGAAACATTCGTTATTTGTAGATATATTTGAGTGACAGACGTTTCGTCAACATACATTTCGTCGACAAAACGTTTCATTTCGTTGATAAGACGTTTCGTTTCGTCGACATGACGTTTCGTTTCGTCGACAAGACGTTTCGTTTCGTCGACAAAACGTTTCGTCGAAAAATTGTCGTGAAGGGGATATAAACACACTCTAATGTTACAAAACATGTACTTTAACAGAATAATGTATCAAACGATCAAATTACAAAATGGAATAATGTTAAGGAGGAACACTATTAAATACATTTCAATCATTTTTCTATTTTAATACTGAACCAAAACTACTCACTAATAAAAAAATATTTAAAAGTAATTTAAAATATTGTATATACAAGAAAAAATATATCGTATCAAATAATTAAATCATTGAAAAGTAAATGACTAAATCCACACACAAAGAGCATTCTTAAAATTTAATTCTTTGTCAATAAGTAGCCTCGTATCGCAGTTCTAGGTCCTTTCGCAAAAAAAAACATTCGCCCGACGACACTTTCGCCGAATGACACTTCCGCCGAAAAAAGGACAATTATTTACCTATATAAAGTATACGAATTTTACAGTAAAAACAGTAAAGTATACATTTTGTCACAATCAAACCTGGTCGGGGACCCCACCCCCCACAACCGGACCGCTAACCTAACCTTAGGTGGATAATATCTCTTTATATTTATAACCTATTGCGTTTTTTAAATTTTCAGCTTAAGTGTCATTCGGCGGTAGTGTTGTGCGGCAAAAGTGTTTTCGGCGAAAGGACCGATTACCCGTATCGTATCACAACTGCCTATTAGTATCTTGCTGTGTTTGCTCGGGTGAAAGTGACTTCTCGAGTAATTTGAGAATATTAATACTATTATATTAGTTTTAAATATTATGTAATAAACTCATATTCCTTGGAGCATAGAGAGGATTTTTAATACTTTTTCTTATAGGATCAAAATTCGAAAATGGGAAACCATTCGATAACTCTGAACTTTTTTGTTATAAGCCAACTATTTGCTTCAAAGAATCACTTTTTGGTAAAACAATAACCTAAAATATCGATAAACATTCAACCGAAAGTTTTTTTTAAATAAAATCTTGCCATTCAATCTAGAATGAACACTCAATTACCGAACACTCGCTGTAGTCGAACAGTGGGCATTTACCAACTGAAAATTACTTGTCAATGACAAATCCGACGATATTATTATTTTTATTATGAAACGTAAATTATTGAGAGGAAATCGTTTAAACATTCTAAAACCCATAAACATAACTCGACCCCAAAATATTAAATTACTTTTAAATATTTTATTATAATCGATTAGTTCTGGCTTAGTATTAAAGTTCAAATACGATTTTAATTTATTTAATAGTTTTCCTCCTTACCATGGTTCTATTTTGTAATTTGATCGTGTGATACCTTAGTATCACAAATATGTACATGTTTTGTAACATTAGAGTGTGTTAATATCCCATTTACGAAAATTTGTCGAAGAAACGTCTTGTCGGTGAAATGTCATGTCGACGAAATGTCTGTCAACGAAACTCCTGCACACCAAATATTTCCTCCTTAGAATAACTTTGTTTTAATATTTTAAATTAAAAACTTGTATTTTGTTTCTCTACTTCCCCTCATTGTTGCGACAGTATTGCTATGACTTTGGTGTTCAATTTCGTGGACCGACAGTTGGGCCCAAGACAATAATTGGGCCCCGTCAATTGGGCCCCACGACAATTGGGTCCACGACAATTGGGCCTCGAGACAATTATATTATTTACAATTTTTTTTCTGAGTTTACTATATTAACTTAATTAGAGACCCTTGCTACTGTAATAACTAGGTTTGTGACAAAATGCGTGTTGCATAAAAATACAGTCTCGAGCATATTTAAAATAAAGAATATTCCTTACATAAAAAAAATATTCTCGTTATGAAAATTAAATATTTTTTAAAAGAACATATTCATTTCATGAATATATATTCTTCTTCTTCTAAACTACTATAATTTTCTGTTCTGAGATAGGTCATGCAAGCAACAAATTTCCTAGTTTTGTAGCTCTATATAGTGAACTCCTGTGAGTAAATGAGTTAGGATGTAGCCAATAGAAAATAAGAATGTAGCTATTTAGATGAAGAAACAATATAAAATAAGGATGTAGGTATTTTAGACATGCAGGAATTATTGGAACATTCAAATTAAATTAAAGTTAAAGTTAATTATTTAAAGCCTGTTCAGTGTTCAATATGAATTATTTTTACAAATTGTATTCTCAATTTCTCATGATCTCATTTTATCCAAACTACTGTTCAACGTAAAGTATAATCTTTACAATTTACCCATTTTTTGATCAAATATTTGTATTTGTCAGACGATGTACACTACACAATGGATCCACATGACATGATTCAAAATAATACGAGTTATTTAAATACTTGAAAGATTATCATTACATTGAAACATGAGATTAGCATCCAAATGTGATTTAAGGGGCTTCCTAATATATACCTTACCAAGTACCTATATGAATCGCAATAAAAAAATATAAACATATTTTTAGAGAATGTAAAGCATATTTCCAAGATAATATTGTCACTTTCCTAGTAAAATCAAGGTAACATTTCTTTATTGTGTCTTCTGCCCAATTTTTTTCTTGGTATTAACTTTTTTGGGCCCAATTGTCATGGACCCAATTGTCGGAGCCCAACTGTCGGGGTCCAATTGTCGGAGCCCAACTGTCGGGGCCCTATTGTCCTAGGCCCGTTCAATTTAATTAACTGCTATCTTGTGGTGATTCAATATGCATAGAGCGTTAATTGAGAATCAATATGTTAGTATAATATGTGATGTGGTAACATTGATTGTCAGCAAGATTTAAACCTATCGTACTTTCCAATTTCATCATTCATCATTTCATCAAATAATTTGTTTATAAAAAATAAAATAAATTATAAAAAATTCACGACTATTACAATTACATAAAACCATATACATAACACTTCGCTTAAGAGAGTGAAATTATATAACTTTTTTTAAATAATATTCTTGAATGTTAACTCTTGCAAATTTTTTCTCTCTCCAGATAAAGAAAATTAAGTTAATGATTTCAAAATGGTGAAACTGAACTTGAAGATCATTTTGTCTGCATCTTCAAGAATTCTTTCAATTTTGGGGTTCTTCAGATTGAGAAAGTTTGATGAATCAACGAAATCCTGGGATGGCTTCGAGGATTCGGATCCTCTACCTTGGGAGTTGGACGAAAAGAAGAAAATATCCTACAAGATTGTTTATTATCTGCTGATTCTGATGAAAATATTATTTAGCTTTCTACTCTTTTACTCTATACTTATGGCTATAGTAGCTAAGGATATATATGATTCAACATCGACCATCGTAAACTTTGCTTCTGTATTTATTGTATTTGCAAAAACTTTCATATACATATTCTTTTTCGTATATCTAATGATTCATGGATCTAAAATCAATAAGAGTTTGTACTTAATTTATCGGTCAATAGAAGATTGTCCGAACCAATGCTTCAAAATACGCGAGTGGAAGTTCCTAATTTTTCTTGGAATAATATTTGTTTCATTGATAGGCCATGAATGGTTGTATGTATGGTCCTACAGAAATTATTCTATGACAGTCTTTTATAATATAGTATACACACTCATCATTTGCTTATTCTATATTTCTATATTAATCATCTTCTGCTTCTACTGGTCTGCAATTCAAATTCTGGTCCAGAAATATAAAATAATTCAAAATGATGTTTATGTCGAAATTGTGAGAAACCAAAACGAAACAAACCTTGAAATATCCCAAGAAAAAAACTCTGTATCAGATAATACCAAACATGACGTGATCGATCTTTCTGAAGAAGTTAAACCGAGAGAAGACAACTTGAAAAAATCTGAAACCGACAACTTGTCCGACCAAAACATCCTGAGGAAATCGTTTAAAGACATTTTGAAAATTTATGACGCACAAAGAGAGATTCTCAACTATACTGGACTTCCTCTCGTTTATATTCTATTGTGTATGATTTGTTATATGATCCATGCTCTTTTCATTTTGTTTCGTCCCTTGGATGAGTTGTTTTATAATTCTGTTATAAATCATACTAGATCTTTGATCACTTCAATTACTACCATAGTCTGCATTCTTGAAGTCTCAACTGATTTAAAATCACAGGTATGCGTTTGAAAATAGTTGTTCCTTAAAATATATAAATCCTATAACTAATCCAACATAAATTGTAATTTCAGAATGAAAAACTTCTCCAGCTTGTGTCTTCAGTTGATAAGAATACAAATGGACCTGCTTTTCAAAACAATCTTCAATCTCTCAAAGAACTATTAACTGCTGATCCAGGGTTCAGAGCATGCCGTGTGTGTTCTTTGGAGAGATCAAATATTGCTAATGTATGAAATAATACAGTGATAACTAACAAAAACATGAAATAGGATAACTGAAAATTCTAGAAAAAACTTCTCTTCCTTTTTTTCAGATTTTGTGTTTTGTAGCAACGTACATCGTCATTCTGATGCAGTTTGACTTTGCTGAAAAATCTGATGTTCGAAACGATGAAAGATGAAATGACACCAACGAAATTGATTTAAATTTTTCTTATGATATGACCACTAAATAATTGAGTGATTTGATTTTAAAACTTTTGAAACGTATATATTACTCAAGTAGCCAATATATTTCAATGCTTATGGATGTTTAACGTATTCTATAATCTATGTAAATAAATTCTGGTTCTTAAAATTAATATCTCGTATAGTTATATATTTATGTTTGAGTTGTTGAACTTTATTATAATCCATGTTTTTATTATTTAATATGTGTGATTCATTCTCTTCAAGTAAATATTAATATTTCATATATTATCTGTATTTAATCGTTTCAATGGTTTATTCTTCTAATAGTTAATCTTATTTCTTAATCTGTGTAACATAATTAGTCAAGTACTAATTGCCCACTTCAGTACAAATATTTTTATTTTATAAACCTGAGATACAAACAAAGCAAATTTTTAACTCTTTAGGATAAGTTTCCTATGTGAACTAGTGGTTACTTACCAAGCAGGAGTCACCTGGTTCTGACTAGGTTAAGGTCGGGATTTTGTACCTATGGCTCCACATGGTGGCCTGAGTGATGTCTTTTCGTAGCGTCCCATGTTAACTTTTACCAATTTTAGTCAAACTACAGTGCGACCGAATAGTTTATGCATATTCAAATTGAGCTCCAATATTGTCGTGTAAATAAAACAAGTAAATTTTTTATAATTGTCAAATAAAGTAAGCAGTAGAAAATACATTATAATTTAAACATACATTGTTATTTGAAAAAATATTTTAACAAGAAGGACTGATAATTGATTTAGTAAAATTTTTAGTGAACGAAGTTTTCTGCATAGATGTAGAAAAAAATAAAATTGCGCCTAATAGAAAAAAACTGAATATTTGTTGATAACCAAATGTGTTGATTGTTACAATGTATGCTTACGACCCAGAATAAATATTCTGACGATAAACTCAAAAATGAAACGTCTAATTATCCACTTTATTTCCTCTAGTTTGTAAGACATTTATAAGGCGTTTATCAACAGACTTAATTAAGTTGCGTACTTCAGATGGAGTAACACTGCTCCATGCCCTTTTTATTTCATTCCACAAAAAGTCACACGAACTGTACTGCTGCCCATTTGAGTAAACTTTTCTTTTAACCATTACCCAAGAAAGATTTTCAGTCGGGTTTAAATCTGGACTATTCGGCGGCCAATCAATGATAATCCGACCATGAAGTCCGTGAGAATAGCTCTGCACTCATCTCTCCATATAACTTCATTAAAATCTTGCTTGAGATACTTTTTACACCATTCAACCCGTTTTTCCTTTTGTTTTTTTTGGTCAGAACTCGAGTGCTTTTCATTTTTTTGACCACTCCGATCTCCCTTGAAAAATTATTCCATTCCTGATCGATTTGGGAACATTCAATACCCCAGCTCCTCAAAAATAGCTTTACTGTTTGCATGAAGCATCTTTCTTAAAGTATTCTTCAATTTTCTCATGTCTCTGGGACTCAAAGCCTTAGGTTTCGTTCGTTTCGGTTTCGCACGGGTAACTTCACCAGAAGATTAAAAATTCTTGATGGTACAGTGAACCCTTTTCATCAGTTTCGATGTTTATAGACTTGTATTTCCTTCTGAAGATAACCAAATAATTTTCTTAGTTTCTTCTGGTTTGAGTTGACTCTGTTTCCCCATTATCTGTATTTTGCAGTAACTATTCGTTCAATTAAAACTCTGAAAAATACAAGAAACTGTAGTTAGTGCAACATCTTTTATAAGTATTAAAGAAAACTGAACACATATAAAAAAATAATACACGATAATCAGTTTATATACAAAAATGAAATTGAAATTATAGAAATCCCTCAAAATGCCATAATTGCTTCTTCCATAAACTATCCGTTCGAAATGTATAAGTGAATGGAAATAATATAGTATTCTTATTCATTTCAATTGTGAGAACCTTTGAATTTAAGACTCGGTTTTATTGGTCTTTAATTCTAATTGTGGTCCAGAAATATAGATTAATTTAAAAGAATAGTCATGTCAAAATTGTAAGATATACCAAACGTGACTAAGCTTGACATTTCCAAAGAGAAAACTCTGAATCATATAATATGAACCATGGCGTGATCGATATTTCTGAAGACGTTAAAACGAAAGAAGACGACATGAAGAAATCTGAAACTGATAAAACCAAAAGTGAATTTGTTAATTATTCTGGACTTCTTCTAGTCTATAATATCTTGTGTATGATTTGTTTCCGCAATTAGATTTGGATTTTCTTATAAGCAGTTTGATATATAGCTATATTATATAGGTATTCTTCGTAAGATTAATAGTGTTGTTCCATAGAAAGTCTTACTTATAATGTACGTATATTGCTTTTATCCACTCTGTACTGTCTTACGCTATCGAACTGTGGTATAATACAGCAAACTATCTAACAAATCGTATATTTATATTACAGAAGAAAGCTGTTCGAGTTGTCAAGAAAGTTCACCATATTGCACACTGCTGAATTGTTTGAACAGCTAAATCTTCTGACTCTTGATAGTAATTTAAAATTTAGAATAGGATTTTTCATGTACAAAACTGTTAATTCAGATACTTTTTTCCCTGAACTGCTTAATTTCATAGTCTCAACTTCACATACGCATTTGTACTCTACCCGAAATACAGCTAACGTTACATTACCTTTTTGCAATAGAAGCAAGTCTCAATGTAACATCTATTATACAGGTTCACGCATTTAGAATAGCATTAGCACTGAACTAAAAAAATCGAATTCTGTTTTCAAATTTAAGCACGATTATAAAAAAATATTTGTTGGATGATTAGTAGAAGTATTTCTTGTATTAGTGCTTTTCTTTTTTCTTTGTTTGTTTTATCTCTATTTTTTTTTGCCCACTATATATGTTTAAATGTATTATTATTTTTTATGTGTCTTAGCCTTGCGAGTAATAAAGATATTATAATATGAATTGCAATGGCATCCAAATTCATAGTCTATATTTGTTTTTAATCTTTATGTAGGTTTTTAATATTTATGTAGGCTGCCCTAGAAGCAAATTGTTTATTGGGCCTTTAATGTTTCCCTTTAATGTTTCCCTTTAATGTTTCCCTTTAATGTTTCCCTTTAATGTTTCCCTTTAATGTTTCCCTTTAATGTTTCCCTTTAATGTTTCCCTTTAATGTTTCCCTTTAATGTTTCCCTTTAATGTTTCCCTTTAATTTTTTCCTTTAATGTTTCCCTTTAATGTTTCCCTTTAATGTTTCCCTTTAATGTTTCCCTTTAATGTTTCCCTTTAATGTTTCCCTTTAATGTTTCCCTTTAATGTTTCCCTCTAATGTTTCCCTTTAATGTTTCCCTTTAATGTTTCCCTTTAATGTTTCCCTTTAATGTTTCCCTTTAATGTTTCCCTTTAGTGATATTTCTGAGCACTTTAATCACTACCATCGTCTGCATTCATGAAGTCTCAACTGATTTACAACTACAGGTAAGCGATCAAAAAGTTTTTCATTAAAACATTAATATTATTTCTATAACTAAACCTTCATACAATTTGAGAATTGAAAACTTCGCAAGCTTGTGTCTTCAGTTCATTAGATTACAAATGGACCTGATTTTCAAAACAAACTTCAACTTCTCAATGATATTCTATCTGCTCATCCTGGATTCAGAGTATACCTTTTGTGTACTTTACATAGAAAAATCAAGTATTTCTCATATACGAAGATATATATAAATTATAAACAAATAGTTAAATAGAATATCCCATACTCTCATATGTATATTTTATTAATAGTTCAGAAGTGTTTCATATCATCATTTTGGTGCATTTTGATTCAACAGAAAAGCTAGATGTTTGAAATGAAGTGTGTCAAAATGACACTAATTTTGCGGATTACAAAACCCTTCTTAGATACACTGGAAGAATGGATGGAAATTTTCATTGAAGTTCTGTCAAAATCCTAACTGTAATATTATTGTTCAGATCAGTGTCTGAGTGTAGATTGGGAGCAGACCTATTTAGGCAATAATTGGATAATCGAATCAATTACTGAATTCTTATTCATTGGAGAACGTATTTACTTTATAAGAAGCGTTATTATTTATTTGACTAATACTATTACTCAATTATATATGATAATTTTTCAAAGAAGAGTATATGTTTATAATCTTCTTCTAATTAATTATTCATAATGACCAGTAGTTTTTACATTCCAAGTTACATGATTTTCAAGCACAAAAAATCGGTCTCGGTATTGTATAAGGCCTCTCAACATAAACGACCGTTTTGTAGTTAGTTGTATCCGCTAGTTTGTTGTACTGCATTCTTCATGATTGTTTAATACTTTGCAGGGGAATTCGCGAAACATCTAACTTGTAAGTTTTATTTATACCTCAGACCGAATGTTAAGTAAATGTCAAAACATGTTTCATTTATAAAGGTTAATGATGCCATTCGCTACACATCTTAGTAATCATAATTATAACAACTTTTTCTATTATTGTTCTTTAATAAATTTATAATAAAATGGAATTGAGTTTTCCGAGACTTAATTTTCTGAGACTGAATTTTCCTCGAACCATAAAATTCATACAGAATAAAATTTTTGGGGTAAACGAGTTGTTGATTTTTGTTCTCAATTTCGTTTGAGAGGTAGCGTTCGTGTCCCGCACTGACTCTGTGTGAACGAGTGGTTACTGACCAAGCAGAAATCCCTTGGCTGGGAATAGGTTTTAAGGTCGGGATTTAGTTAACTTCGTTACCTGAATGCTGTCTATTCGGAACGTCCCATGCAACTTTTTATCAATTGTAGTCAAAATGTACTTCAATGTAAATCATATAGTATCTAAATTCGATTAACTTTGAACTTACGACAATTTGACTTAGTGAACACGTAGAACAGTAAATGAGAGAATTAATGCATGATGGAGTTTTGCTCTAAGTCTAACCAATAGTGATATTCAGCAGCCAGACAGTCATGGCATGCTTCTCATGTCCTTCACTCGCCCTGAGTAGAGGCGTGGCTGTGACATTAGGGAAATAACACCACAACATATAAATAATGAAAGAATATTCATTGAGGAGACGAGGAAAATAACCTGAAAGACCTAACTTGAAAAAGGATATTCTTGAAAATCAGATTAGACAATTAAGATATGGGATGATGCATATCAACCGAATGAAAGAGATACTTTATTTCGTTAAAAAATAAATAATATGTTAATAAATCTTTAAAACTCATAACTTTATTATGTTTATTACCTCACTAGATATATCAACAGGAAAGTTCAGATACAAAGAAACAAACAAAGAAAACAATAACAATCATTTGCAGCAGTTTAAAACGAGGATCTTCACTTTGTTGGCTGCTTAGTCTTGTGTTCGGTCTGATGTTTGGAACATTGAGTCGCTCCACAATTTGGTCTCGAAGACCTAGATTCTATTTAGACTCCGAGTCTAGAGGTAACTGTAACACAACATGTTTGTATATTTGGGATATTCGCAAGTTATTATATTCGAGAATAACATGTCTCCTTTAGTGTTGACATTAGTGTTAACTGAATATTTTTTAAATCTTATATTTGTATTTTGTCTACTAAATATTTCACATTGTTGTAATAATATTTTTAAGACATTGGTAATCAATTTAGTTGCTCTTTTACAGAGATTTTTTCTTTTCAAATTAATGTTACGATAATTTATGAGGTGGTAACATTGTTTCTCAAAAGTATTCATGATCAAAATGGTAACAACATTGATATACCAACATTTCACGATTACAACAATCATTGTTCACAAGGAAATAATTGGTTTCTACAAATTAATTTTCCCTAAATTTCAAATCTAGCAAAACAACACTCCTAAAGGTGAAAACTATCTCCTTATTAGATGTTTACTAAAATACCATCCTTCAAGAACGTGATAAAATATTCTAAATGTTTGCTGTCAATAAAGTCTTCAATTTTCACTCCAGATGAATAAAAATTGGTAATTTCAAAATGGTGAAACTGAACTTGAAGATTATTTTGTCTGCGTCTTCAAGATTTCTTTCAATTTTTGGATGCTTCAGATTGAGAAAATTTGATGAATCAACGAAATCCTGGGATGGTTTTGAGGATTCAGAACCTCTACCTTGGGAGTTGGACGAAAGGAAGAAAAAGAAAATCAAGTACAAACTAGTTTATTGTCTGCTGATTCTGATGAAAATAATATTTATCTTTTTACTTTTTTTCTTTCTTGGTGCGGCAATGTATGAAAGAAATTATGATAAACGTATTAGATATTCAAAAACTGAAACACTGGCTTCTGGTTTTATCTTACTTGCAAGAACATTCATATGTATTTTAGTTTTCTTGTATCTAATGATTCATGGTTCTAAAATCAATAAGAGTTTGTACCTAATTTTTCGATCAATGGAAGATTGTCCCAATCAATGCTTCAAAATACACGAGTGGAAATTCTTAATTTCTGTAGGAATCATATTAGTTTCATCGATAGGCCAAGAATGGAATGAGTGGTTCAACAGAAATGAGCATATTGAACTTTATACGAATACAATATACACACTCATTAATTGCCTGTTCTATATTTCTATCGTGATTATCTTCAGCTTCTACTGGTCTGCAATTCAAATTCTGGTCCAGAAATACAAAATAATTCGGAAGAATATTTATGACGAATTTGCAAGTGAACGAAATGAAACTAATCTTGGCATGCCACATGAAAATAAATCTGAACCATTTAATACAAACCATGACGCAATCAATCCTTCTGAAGACATTAAACTGAGAGAAGATGATGTAAATAAATGTGAAACTGACAACATGTCCAACCAAAATATCCTCAGAAAAGCTCTAGTAGACGTCTCGAAAATTTACGGCATCCAAAGAGAAATTCTGAGCTATGCTGGTCTTCCTCTCGTCTATATTTTATTTTGTATGGTTTGTCTTATGATTCATGTTGTATTTTATCTGTTCCGTCACTGGTTCAGTTATAAAGTTTCTGTAACAAGTAGTATGATATTTTTGATCACTTCAATCACTACCGTAGTCTGCATTCTTGAAGTCTCAACTGATTTAAAAGCACAGGTAAGCATTCGAAAATAGTTTCCATGTAAAAAATATAATATTATTCCAATAACTAAGCCATGATATATAATTTCAGAATGAAAAACTTCTCCAGCTTGTGTCATCAGTTCATCAGAATGCGTTTGGAACTGATTTTCAAAACAATCTTCAACTTCTCATTGATCTACTATCTGCAGATCCAGGATTCAGAGCATGCCGTTTGTGTTCTTTGGAGAGAAAAAACATTGTTAATGTACGATGATACACAAAAGTCATTAAAAATTAAGGAAATTGAATATATTATAGTATATATAATAACGTAGGTATTTCTTTTTCAGATTTTGTGTTTCGTAGCAACGTACATCGTCATTTTGATGCAGTTTGACGGAGCTGAAAATAGTCCAAACTATTATGAGTTTGAAAATGACCACAACAATACAGATTACAAAAATAATATTTCTTCTTCTTAGATACACTTCAATTAATGATAAAAAGTTTCATCAGATCTAGCAAATCTCCGCCCCTAATATTCTTGTGCAGATCAATAGATGAGAGTTGATGGGAGACCTATTTAGGCAATCATTGGATAATCGAATCAATTACTGAATTCTTATTTATTGGAGAACGTATTACAGAAGTAATAAGAAGCGTCATAAAAAATATATCAAAGTATATATTTGTTTGAACTTACTTTAAATTAAAAAAAATTTCATGCTAGCAACTGTAAATAAATTTTACATTGAGGAACACTTAGAAAAAATTGCGAGTCAGCCTGACTCATCACTTGAGTCAAGGCAGGCAAAACTCCAACATTGGAGTCTTTATCCTTGATTGACTCTACCTGAGTCAATCTGACTATCAATTAAGAATCACTTTAACTCTTGATTTTGAGTAAAATATTAGGATGATTTAGATTCACTCACACTTTTGAGTTTTTTTACATTTTTTTTCACATTTTTCAGTTTGTTTTGGGTCAATTCGAGTCAATTTGACATGTAATTTTTCAGTGAATGATCAAATGTGCAAAAACTACTCTACGGTTCTCTAAAATATTTCTACGTATTGGTGAATTTTAATTTAACTAAAATCTAAAGTTACCTTCCATTCATTATTCTGCTGAGTGAATAAATTATTTGATTAATATGCATTAATATCATTCATATGCTCTTTTTCATATTAATTATGCATCATGACTAATAGTTTTAACATTAATAGCTAAAATTTCCAATTCTTTGGAAATTTTTATCCATTGAAGTTTATGAGATAAATGTGTGGTACAGTTTTGTTCTCAATCTCATATGATATGTAAAATTTACTCAATAACTGAAACAGATATCTCTTACGGTACACATTTTACTCTCAAGCTGTCTCTTCAGAAGTTGTCAGGTGAAGATGTTTGACTTCCCTGTTCACTATCAGGCTCTAGACTCTAGATTCTAGGACTCTAGAGTCTAAGACTCTAGCTTGTAAGCTAATACTATATGACTCTAGAGTCTAAGACTCTAGAGAATAACTCCTCTTAACATCTCTACTTTTATAACTAACAATTAGGTACATTAACTGCCATTAAATAATTGTTGTTCTTTTCGAGTCTATTGTGATTCACAATTTTTTCATTTTTTTACATTACGGGATAATAATTTTAGTCAATTTTAAGTTTTGTTTTCATTTGATACATAATTAGCTGAATTTTAAATGTTTGTCATAAATAATTTCTCAAGTAAGTAGCCAATCAATTCCAATGTTTATTGATGTTTAAAATGTATTATTTCTAAAGGATCTTTTACACGAGCACTCCTGTATGTAACACAAAGCCACGCCCATTGCAAGCCAAAATAGCCTTTATTGCGTGAGCGGCAATAGTGAGGGACACAATCACCGCCATGTAAAACATGTCTTGATTTTTGACTCGTGAGCGGCAGTGATAAAGAACTGTGATGTTCATAATTGCTCTTGTATAATGTCAACAGTGATGAACCAAACGTTAATTGTTGTCCTCAGTCAAACAGTTTTAATCAATTTTCAATAATTAATATCAAACTGTGGATAATAGATTCGCTTCATGCATATCATTTAATAATAAAGAATGGGAGATCGGGGAGTCGGTGTGACTAGTTAATACGATAGAAAATTATAAATTATAAATATAATATAATGATATAAAATATTTCAGCTGTAAATACTATATATTTAGAGAAAATCATGTTTTTATTAGTTAACTTAAGTCCACATTGATCTTCTTTTGCGCTTTTTGTCTTTTGTTAATACAACTACACACGGTGCTACCTTTTCGCTATAATCAGAGATGGACATACTGTAATTGGTAAACGGCAAGTATTCGTGTAAAAGCGCATCAGTGATCACTCACGTTCATTGTTTACATGGGCGAGGTTTAATCCACTCATATAATCTATATATACATATTTATGTGAAAGTTTTTCAACTCTATTGTATTTCAAGTTTTTTAATATATAAAATACATGTGATTCAATCTTTTCAAGTAAATATTGACATTTTCTATTTGTATTTCAAGTTTTTAAATGTTTCTAATCATAATATTTACCCATGCTAAATATGAACAACAAAAAAACCGCAGTGTGTCCTTCAGTTAATCTTATTTTCTATGAAATAGGAAGTTCTCCATCATTATAGAAGTTTCACTTAAATTACAATAATAACTTAATTGGTTAATTTAATTTATTTAGTTGTGAATATTGTAATTAGATAAATTAGAAGAACAAACAAATTAAACTATAATCTTAATTCAGTTATTGTTATGTAAATATTATTTGTGCTGCACTTTGGCTGGCGAAGCACTGGTAGTTCGAAGGATTTTGAACCATCAGTGTTTCATTAGATTCCGTGCGATGTACATTTAATTTTTGCATATCTACCTTCCTAAGCTAGCTATTTAATTAATACAATTTCTCTTGTTAAAGAAAATGATTTTTTAATTTTTATATTCAAATTCAGAAAACGGTTCAAGTGTAACCCTATAAGTAATAACTTCAATTTCCCTGATTAGGGTAAGTCCTGTATTACCGTGTATGTGTTTAATGTAGATTTTTATTTTAACTGAATTATTGTTATTTCTATATAAGGGTATTTTCAATTTTGCACACAATGTGTTAATCAATGTATTAACATGATTATATAGTTAAAATATTAGAAACTAATTACTGGTGCAAAATTACAGGTGCAAGTTCAGAACAAAAAAATTAAAAAGAAGTCTCTCGCTCCTTATCCTTGAGGCCCCTTTCACACGAGTCACTCAGTGACAGTCACCAGTTACCCGCCATCATTTACTATGCATATACCCGCAAAAGTGACACAGCCTTTCATACGAAGTCACTTTGGTTGCCCGGTTGCGCAACTGCATTTTGCAGTGACGCGTCGGGTAACTAGTGACCGTCACAGAAAGTTGCCGTCACTGACTGTGGGGTACAATATTAATAGTAGCTTTCATACGAAGTCACTCACTGACGCAACTTTTTGTGAGCTAAGCCCGCTGTCTGCAGCATTCAAATAATTTTCCTCTATATTTGTGGTTTGGAAGAAATTTTAGAATTCAAAATTATCAGCACATAGCTACATAAATTATTTTAAAGTGTATGATGTAAATATTTGTCTATTCTTTATGTTAAATGGAGATGAGTCGAAGTATCGGAAATGGTATCGGTAATTTTTCTCATATCGGTGTTGGTAAAAAAGTATCGATACCAATAGTATTTTAAATTTCTTGAACATAATTTAACAATATCTATTCTAATAGTAACTATAAATTAGCGATAACTATATTTAGTAAATATCGACATCAGTCAAAATCTGGGTATCAGTATTTGTGAAAATTTCGGTATCGTCCCATCTCTAATGTTAACATCTCATGCGTTTGCAATTTTTTTTTTCGAGAGAGCGTCTCTTCCTTCTTGAGCAGTAAAGCCAATAGAAGTAATCCCTCAAATGATGAAGATATTCTTTAGATTGAGTGTTTTCTAGCATGGTTGTTTGCAGTGACGGTCACTCAGTGACTCGTGTGAAAGGGGCCTTAGATTCTATAGAAACACAGTATGCAGACTAATTAATTAAATATTCTATATTTCTATCTTGATTATCTTCAGCTTCTACTGGAATGTAATTCGAATTCTGGTTCAGATATACAAAATTTAATTTTATATCAATACTGCAAGAAACCGAAACGAAACTAATAAATATTGGTAAATTAATATTTATTAATTACAAGCTGAATTAATTAAAAATTAATTTATCTTGTTTTGAACATTTTGATAGTGATATTACTTATATCTTCATTATTGTAACGAGTGAAGAATTCCAGATTTTTGCATCACTATAGGTAATGCATTGTTGAGATGTAGATTTTTATAAGCGTGGGACATTGAGTTAAAAAAAAAATTACAGTCTAAATTCATAAACACTGCCTTATACATATAAATAGCACAATGGTAAACTTAAATTTCATTCAACTTTAACATCCCATCTGACTTAAACAATGGAGCAGTGTGTGATAAATATGGCGACCAAGTAACACTTCTAACAGGCTTCTTCTGACAGTTGAATAACTTAGTTAGGTTACATTTATCAAAGTTGTATTAAATTTCAATTCCGTAGATACTATATGGATATATGAATGTATAATAATATTTTGACAGAAGTATTGTTTTGGGGAGAAAATGATATATTTTAATGGGAATACCTATAGACCTGGATATTTTTGAGCAAATATAATCATAATGTTGAGAAAAGTTTAGGTTATTATCAAGCACTACTCCTATAAATTTAATAACAGTGGTAGAATTAATGACACTATAATTTATGAAAATGTTGGGAATAACTATATTCTGTCTGTAAGAGAGTACTGTATATATAGTTTTCTCAACATTATAAAGCAATGGTCAATTTATTAATAACCCTCTGTAAGACGTTCGAGTTCAAAGTTTCAAAGTTAATTGTGTTCCCAAGAATAGGCAATTCGCTTTTGTCTAAGGAAAGAATCAATTTGCTATAATCATCATATAGAAGAAATTTATATTCATCACAATAATGTACAATATCATTGAAAAAAAAAACAAAATAGATTCCCTGTGGTACACCAGTATTCACATAACTTGCATTAGAGGAAAATTCATTTAACCTAACAAACTGACAATTAATGATATTGCAAATAAGACATGAAGAAGTCATTTCTAACTCCACGTATACCATAGTGAGCCAACTTAGATAAGCAAAATTTCGCGGTTTACACAGTCAAGAGCTTTCTGAAAATTCACAAAAAGAGAAAATACATATTGATCATTATTTATATAAGTTAAGAGATCAATTATTATTGCCGCCAAACTGTTGGTTACATAAAATCTGCTTCCTGGTTAAATAATTACTAAATTGACCGTACATATCCTTTTCAAAAAGTTTACTCAATACATGTAGGATTGATATGGGGTTGTTTCAAAATGTGTAAGGTTTACAATCTACAGTCCCCTTATGAAGAGTACAATGGGTGGACCTACTTACATACCTTCGCCACCGCTTATCCATTTGCTACCAAAATCTAATAAACTGGTGACTGGATAGTGATTCTATTCTACCAGATCATTCCTGGACATTGACCAATTGTCCCATTATATTTCAGACAATTTGGTTGAATACTTTTTGAGTTATTCAGTTATAAATGGCCTTGACCTTGATCTTTGACCTTTGACCCGATCAGTGCCAAATTATAGCAAAATGATTCCTGTATATTGACCAATCTTCCAATCAAGTTTCATGCAAAATGGTTCAATACTTTTTGAATTATAAATGACCATGAACTTGACCTTTGACCGGGTCACTCCCCAAATTATACCAGCAGGTCACTGGGCATGTACCAATCGTTTCACGAAATTTCAGGCAATTTGGTAGTACACTTTTTCAGTTACGCAAATAACAAGATGATAATTAAAAAACAAATTAATTAATTAATGCCGTTAATAATATAACCTTCTCGTATTCTGCGAAGGTAAAAATGCACGTGTGTAGCTTTTTTTTGACAATTCCAATTTTGAAAAGTCATATGAACATTTTTCATGATTCAATAAGCATCACTATGTTTGTTTGTAATCAAATGAAGATAAGTGAACCTCTGGTTTCCTTTGGGGAAATTATCACACATATTTAATTAATTCATATTCAAACAAAGTTTCCAATTGAAAATGAAATACTTTTTCCTCAGTCTTTAATTAATTATGAATTGAAAGATGAATTAAAACACAATTTTTATGCAACAAATAGATTTACAATTTCGTTGTCCTAATCATATCATCACTTTCATATGGGAAAATTTGTCACCAGGGAAATTTATCGACAGGTAATTTGTTGCCAAGACTATTCTTTCTATGTTTTTTTTCTTTATTTATTGTGAGTTGTTGAGCATCAAACACATTTGTTAGGCCTTAGGACGATTGTATATATACTAGACATTTTTTTACGATTTCCATCATTAAAACGAAGTAAGCACAGGCGCAACTATATATACACAGTAAAATCTTATGATGTCTAATTGGTTCTTTACAAACATGTTTTATTCATTATAAACATATGTAGATAATTCTTAATTGAAACTAGGAACAGGCTCAAGGTAGAGGTCAAGCCAATCACAGAGTAGTCACCACGGTAGTCAGGTAGCGGTGAGAGCCAAACTGACCGCTTTGGGGGCTAATTCCAATTCACCCAACTGCGCAGAAGTTCTCTGGGTATCTGACCCTATCTTCTCAAGCGTGCTGCCTAACTGCGGATGCGTGCCCCGTAGCCTCAACTGTTATATTAGTGATATAATATTACATTCCTGGCCCATCCTAACAGTCTGTAATATTTTTAGAATCTATGATTTGAAAAAAACTATTGTCACTACTCTAATTATTATCAGAATTCTTAGCTTAGAATTCTTATCTGAAATTGACGTGTGTTAAAACAACTATGACGTGGTGTGTCATCAAACATTAGTTAATTCAATTCAATTTATGGATTGAATCAACTTACTATTAGAGTTAAAAGTTACTTTTTTGAGAATTTTAAAGTATGTTGAAACAACTATGACATAGTGTATTGTAGTAACTCACAAAGACTGTTAATCCAATGTATCTGGTGTATAAACTAACTTACTATGAGAGTTGGCACTACTTTTTTTTAAGTTTAGGTGTGAGTCAAAACGACTATGTTGATTCAATCAACGTCAATTTAACTCATTTTAAATAACTTTTTTTTAAATTTGTCAAAAAAAAACAAATTTGATTTAATTCAACTGTTCGTTTTTTCTGTGTGTAGTTGTACTATAAATACCTATTGTTTGTCCTTTATATAATAGTTTAAAAATAAAGAACTTTACTGGGTGAGATAATAAAGGCTTTTATCAATAGTTCAGTAGAAATCGAATAATTTTGTATATTAATAAATTCAATTAATAAACATGTCTTTGCAGTGAAATACTAATAACAGGAGTATTAGAATGTAACCGGTCACTAAAACAGAAAAAAATAATATTAAAAAAAAAAAAAAAATATGTGCATATTTTGAGCGACAGATATCAAATACTGTAGCTTGTCATATCCCAGATTATTGATATTTGTTTAATAATGATAGTATTGATAAAAGAATAAATATTAAATTTATAAAGGAAATTATTACTTGTATAATTGAAATAAATCGAATAAAAAACAATATATAATTTATTGGCACTATGACTTTTTCCCCGCCGGTCTTTTCCTCGTCGGACTTTTCCCGCCAGACTTTTCCCAGCCTAATAAAATATTAGTATTTTAGGTTATTAAAGTATAATTTTGATGAAACAAAATATTTATCAATAGAAGACACATTTTATTAACAGACACAGATTACCGTATATGCCCATATTTGTTGATTTTCAGACTATGCCTTCGTATTTTCGCATATAATTGAAATATGCTACAAATTACTATAATTGTTGCAATACTAAGGGATTACCAAATGTCGCAAGGTTTCATTATCCTAGATATTCAGTTATTCCAACTCTATAGTTAAAAATATCGTTCATTTATTATATTATTTTCAACTATTGTAAAAAAATAGCGATTTATTAACTACTCGTTCAAATTTATGCTTTTCCAGAGCACTAATAAATTTATATATATTTTTAATTTATTAATTAATTTATCAAATAATATACCAAAGAATTAATAAACCTACTATAGATTTTTATTACACATAATATTGGCCTCTTCTTAGTGTCCTTTTTTATAATATGTATATTTAATATTTGTACCTTAATAAAACTTTCAACGGTTAAAACCTTATTATGAAAATACCTATGCAATTATATAAGTTAGAGTATAAAAATCCTTAAATCTAGACTTGTCACGTATAGTCAGGTTTCAGAACGATTTATATATATTGTCGAACATTTTCTCTAAATTCTCCAATGAAAACTGAAAAAGAAAATCCAAAAAAGGTCTGTTGTTTGAGACGTCAATCTTCGGTATACAATTTCGTGGCAACAGATTTTTTTTTGTCAAAAACTACTTTTTTCGAAAATTAAATAAATAATCGCAAAAATTTATTAAAAATCCGAATGGGTAAGGTCCAGCGGGGAAAGTCCGGCGGGGAATAGTCTGGCGAGAATAGTCCGTTTCCCAAATTTATTATATCACCAATGCGAATAATTAATATTGATGAAAATAACAATAAATGATGAAAAAAGAAATAAATCTTACAATGGAAATAATTGATAATCAATCGTATAAAATAATATTCATATTTTGTCACTATCTTTTTTGGTTAAAGGGTACAGTCGTTTTTTGTTTTAACAATTTTAATGTTAAACAATTGCTTAGTAAGAATAAAGTATATCGTGTGACATTACAATGTCCAATAAAATCTAATAATGGAGATATATCATTTTAGATATAATTAATTTCCTAACAAATGCTAACGGTAGATGGCGCCACAATCAGGAGCGCCATTTTGTATACATACAAACTGAGTTAAGTTTCTACCTAGATTTTAGTGAAGAGATGACTTTATTTATTTTCAAAACTATGCCTTCTTGTCTACGAATTCACATAATATTTTCACCATTTTAACCCAAACGGAGCATGATTACTGCATACTTAAATTAATATGAAAAAAACAAACAAACTAATGATTGGTAATGCTTCCGCTAGGTGTCGCTAATTTTATTATACACTTTTTATATGAACATTTTAAAAATAAACGAGCATTCAAATATTACATAATTAAATATTCTGAATCGATTTAAAACCAATTTGGCGATTGTTTGATTTTGACTTTACTATCCCTTTAAGAGGCCTATAATAATAAATATTAGGGTGGCAATTGTCTGGGTGGTAACTGTTCGGGTATGGCAATTGTCCGGTCACGCTATTTAATGTAAATTGAAATATCCATCTTCTTCTCTTTCGTTAAAATCAAGTCACCATAATATGATCTTTCGTTGATTTGAGGATCAACTACCAAATCTGGGAAGATTATATCCTACGAGGCTCTTCCATGGCGTTGGTGTGGTTCTCCATACTCTCTTTTTTCTGTGACCAGATCTGATAATGTGAACTCTAATTTTCTATAATGGTGGTTTGGTACTTTATTATCTAATTGTTCAAAATCTACATTATTATCATAAAGGCGTTGCTTTTGTACATAGACAGCTATATAGGTTCTAACAAGCTCTATGAAATGCACGTTAAAATTTCAGACTGTTATCCTCAATTTGAAATCTAAATACGAAGGTAGACCGGATTATAATAAACAACTAAATTCTATTTCAATTAGCTCTATATTCATAATAATTATCAAAATTATCATTGAGGTGTGATTATATTCCTAATGACGCATGCTGTTCATTATTAATTTAACCATTGAACTGATATCATAATCGTTAATTGCAGAGGAAAATTTTGCATCATTCAGATGACCTTTGTTCAATTTTAGTATAAAATCCAGAGTTTTCACTACCCATACCACAGTACAAATATTTCCCCCATCATGGAACGTTTGTTTCTTCTTCTTCTCGTCAGTTTATCTCTGACCAAAGTTCAGAGTGAGGTACTGTGAATTAGTAGCAAACTAGCATCTCTGTTTGAATTAATAGGTAGTTTTGTCCATATATATCTTTATCAAACTATAAAAAAGGATTATCATTGACCTACATCATTTTTCCTCAATATGTTTTATTAATATTCCTCATTATCACATATTGGTTTTAAGTTTATTCTTAATGTATAATTTTTCATCATTTTATATAACTCATTTAAAAAAAATTCAGTCAATTTTTTATTCTCATTATTTTTAATTTATCTCCCTAGTTTATATCTTTATGTATCCAGATATATATCGACCAGTCTCAAATTATGAAAAAAATGAACAGCAAGCATACACTACGTGCCACACTTTTGTGCAGATCACACATTTTGCTGAAAATGAGTATAACTCATTCAAATCCATTGAAATTTTCAGTAGACACTTGTCCAATACAGATGTAACATGCCAAGAAATTTCAAATGCCTGTGATACTTATTGGTGAATTGACAAGGATTTTTCCTAAAAAGGTATAATTTCAGAGTACCACGCTCTTGTGCAGGAGGATAAAAGTGCTTATATAACGTTCAAAAACAATTTTATTTAACTCAAAAAGTGTTATTCATATGCAGGAGCTACAAGAGTGCAAATTTAATTACTTCGAAAATACAAAATTAATGAAATTATAACAAAAACTGCATTTTAATTATTAATACCCAGTAAAACCTCCCCTCTTGTCAACGACCCTCAAAAGACGTCTATCCATGGAGCTAGTCAACTTATTTATAGTATCTGGTGTTATCTTCTCACAGATTTTCTCAATTTCCCTCCAGAGGTCCTCCTTGTTTGTGAATTGACGTCCTCCCGCATACAACTTTTAATTTAATATGGACCAGAGGTTTTCAATTGGATTTAAATCCGGTGAGAGGCTGGGCAAGACCATCAATTTATCATCCGAGAACTTAAGAGTTTCCAGGTAACTGCGGGTGGCTCTAGCTGCATGGGACGGGGCGTTATCATGCATGAAAATGATCTTTTTCTTGAGTGCAGCTGGTTGCCTCTTCAGCCACGGAACAAAATTGTTCTTCAAAAAGCTAATATGATTAGCTGACGTGATTTTAACGCCCTCAGGTACACGGAAGGGTCCCACCAATCTGTCTCCAAGTATTCCAGCCCACATCATAACACCTCCTCCTCCTTGTTGACGACGAATCCTCTGAGGACGAGAAGAGCCATGGGCAGTCCATGACTTTGCCCAACCGTCAGGGCCGTCAAGAGTCGCTTGCATCTCATCAGTGAAGAGCACATTCTGGAAGTCTGTCTTGAGATACTTCTCAGCCCAAGAAACTCTTGCTTTCTTGTGTGACTCCTTCAAAGGAGGCCTGATAACGGGTGAAACATGAGAAGCCATACTTCTCAAGATCCTGCAACGAGTGGTTTTGGGGACTTCCTCCATACCTGCACTCTTGAAAATTTCCCCACTTGTGGCAGTGGAGTTCTTCTTGAGTTCTCTCTTGATCCTGGACAAGTTCCGCCTGGTTGCTACTTTCCATTTACCCTTATCCTTACGAGTGACCTTCCTCATGGGATCATCAATAAATTTCTTCACTGTACGTGGGTCACGACCAATTTCAGTGGAAATAGACTTTGCATCATGTCCCTCAGCCAGCATGGATACTATCTTACTCTTTTCAGAATCAAAAAGACACGGGCGGCGACTCATTTTCGATATTTAAAAATGTGAGGACAACAAACACAAGAGCGTAGCACGGTTAAATAATGTAAAAATTGATCATACTCGGTTAATAAACGACGGATTACCTTCAAATTTTATACATAACCTCCTAGTGAGGGTTTCCATATTAACTGCAAATTTCATTTTATTTCATTGATTTTTACTCATTTTATCCCAAAATTTGTGATCTGCACAAAAGTGTGGCACGTAGTGTATATTAGAAATAAAATTGTATTAGGTATTACTGTTATGTGAAAGGAGTTACCGCTCTGTACGAAGCTTGGTGTTCTGTCGCATGTCGCTAACTGTTATAGTTAACTGATTTTAGCGAGTTATTGTGTCGTATAACCTACTCAACTAAAAGGTGTATACTTCTATTATATGTTATTTAATTACTGTTTACACTAATAATAAATGTATATTGTATACTAGGTGCAAAAACAGAAAAAATGTCTGGGAATCAATTGACCAGAAATCGATTTACTTGAACCAAAAATCTTAGTTTGTTATTCTTATATTAAATGGATCATTGCCTTTACCTGTTCTCCAATGGATGAGTAAATAGTAAATTTCATTTTTGAATAATTTCGAAAAAGTCAATCCGCTAAGATTTTACAAGACTTTTTTTGGACAACTGGTACGCGCGAATCAGCGGATAGATCAGTGAGCAAACTTTCAAAGGCTAAGATAGTGGGGTTAAATTATTACTTTTCAAAATTGCGGGGTCGGTTGCTCATTATATTATATGAAGTTGACCCACCCACACACACACACACGGACATATGAGGCTCATGTATAGGTGCCTAACTAGAATATCCTTGTACCTAATTTGTATTTACACAACTAGTGAATCTGGGTATATAACTTGTAACACCCAATCAGTGCGTCTGTATACCTAACTTGAAAACTAGTGTATCTTAACTAGTGTAGCTAGATTTCAAACCTGCACTTATCCGACAGGTGCTTCTAATTCGTAATTACCTAATTAATTAATCTAGGCAACTAACTTTTAACTAACCAACTAGTTTATCTAGGTAACTAACTTTTCACTAGCGGCATTGTGTCGTTATACTAGTGTATCTACATCGGTACCTAACCTGAAATTACCTATATAACTAGGTGTATCTAGGAACCCAACTTGTAGCATCTTAATAGTGTATCTAAGTGCTTTACTTGTAAGGCGTAACTAGCGTATTACTGGTACATCTAGGTATCAAAGTTGTATCTACCCAACTAGTGTATCTAGGGGGTTACACTAATTACCGAATTATACCGAATTACACCGAATTACACCGAATTATACCGAATTACACCGAATTATACCGAATTATACCGAATTACACTATACTCAATACCGAATTACACCGAATTATACCGAATTACACCGAATTATACCGAATTACACTATACTCAATACCGAATTATACCGAATTACACCGAATTACACTGAATTATACCGAATTACACTATACTCAATACCGAATTATACCGAATTATACCGAATTATACCGAATTACACGATACTCAATACCGAATTACACCGAATTATACCGAATTACACCGAATTATACCGAATTACACTATACTCAATACCGAATTATACCGAATTACACCGAATTATACCGAATTACACCGAATTATACCGAATTACACTGAATTATACCGAATTACACTATACTCAATACCGAATTATACCGAATTACACCGAATTATACCGAATTACACCGAATTATACCGAATTACACTATACTCAATACCGAATTATACCGAATTATACCGAATTACACTGAATTATACCGAATTACACTATACTCAATACCGAATTATACCGAATTACACCAAATTATACCGAATTACACTATACTCAATACCGAATTACACCTGATTATACCGAATTACACTACACTGAATACCCAATTACACTATAGGCAACTCAATACCAAATTATACCGAATTACACTATACTCAATACCGAATTATACCGAATTACACAATTTTCAATACCGAATTACACTATATTTCACAATAATCAATACCGAATTACACCGAATTATACCGAATTACACCGAATTATACCGAATAACACTATACTCAATACCGAATTATACCGAATTACATTATACTCAATAACGAATTATACCGAATTACACTATATTACACAATAATCAATACCGAATGGCGAATTACACCTGATTATACCAAATTATACCGAATTACACTATACTGAATACCGAATTACACACAATTATACCGAATTACATTATACTCAATACCGAATTACACATGATTATACCGAATTATACCGAATTACACCGTATTATACCGAATTATACCGAATTACACTATATTACACAATATTCAATACCGAATTACACCTGATTGCACCAAATTATACCGAATTACACTACACTGAATACCGAATTACACATGATTATACCGAATTACACAGAATTATACTGAATTACATTTTGTATAATTCGAATTACACAGTTATACCTAATTATACCGAATGACACCAAATTATACCGAATTACACATACTTATACCGAATAACACTACACTGAGTACCGAATTACACCGAATTTTATCCTTGATCATTGGTCAGGATTTTTCGATATTAATTTAAAGTTATTACACTGCAATGATTATGGGCAATTAGGCTTCACAGCATTATCAATATCAAAATGTAAGGTTACTATCTATTAGTCCGACACTTTTGTAGTTTATTACTGATTTAACATCAAATTTATATGTCGTCCTGCCCGGTTATTAAACAACTAGCGGATACAAAAAAAAACTACATTAAATGATGAAATCGATTGAGAGACAGCTTTTAATAATATTATAATAAATTAGATAGGAATACATGTAACATTAGAAAAATGAAATTAAGGAAAATTACTGAATTGTTCATATAAGTTATGTATATATATTATATGTATATATGTAGTCTAGTACCTATACCTATTTAATTATAATTTTTATTTCAATCGAAAAATATAACGAGAAATAATAATACAGAAAGATGTAACTGTCAGACTGACTATTGGGGTGTCGAACTTTTGAGACGTCCCCAAAATGTATTTAGTCATACCATTTTAATTTCTATAGAATTTTATTTGAAAAATATAGCCCTTTCACTACGAATTAGACATATATGTTCCAGCATTTTAATATGTAACTTTTAATTGACAAAATTAAAAATACAAGAAATATTTACACCAAAATGCTTCAATTGAGCTCTGTCAAGGGGCTCTATCCTGAAACTGTCTGTGGTGAATGGAAAATGAAGAGGGCCCGAACTGTTGTAATTAGGATTATGCATTAATTATGCATTGTCTTTTTTTTCATTTTTACCATGTTCATCATTTTGAAAAACTTACTACTTGCAGTTTTAGAGGATAACGCTAGAGTAATGCTCTTCAACTATACGAGGTTTTAGATTTTAAGTTAGGTTTCATTTAGTATCACCTCTTCATTTTCCTCTTCCATCCGTGTGAGTGCAGCCACCAGTGCTTGTGTCCCGTTTCGTCACATTCCTTGGTAAGTGACGGCATTCACGGAGTAGCTCTTCTGAATCCATGAGCTTTGTCACCGACGGTGGTTGGTGACTTTGTTCATGGAGCCATTTTCCTTTCTGACTGCTTCCTCCAGTTCCTTGTATTTAATTTACTTTTGACGTCAACGATATGGTAGAAACAGACGTTTAACCCCTACTAAAATTTGCTAAACTTTATGAACCTATAATTAATATTGGTAAAAAATTAAAATTAATAAATATTATACGTAATTATTAATAAATCGTAGTGAATTTAGTATCAATAAATTACATTTTTAAACTCTACACAACAATTTCACTTTTCAAAATATGGATCTCTTTTCTTGTACTTTTATATATATTTTTTCTTTGTCTAACGCACCTGTTTCAGATTTTCAGCTCAAATATATCCCTTATCCTTATTTATAATAGTAGTATAGTGAATATTAATTTTCCAACCGATAGTAAATCTAAATCATTTGTTCCAATAAATCTTGTGTCAGCTGAAGACTTTGAGGTCAAAGGTCAAGATTAAGAGAGTAAATGCTATATTTTTTAATTAAAAAGTTAAATTTAAATAAATTTTGTACACATAAGAAGATTGCCTAGCTTATTTAAACGAATAACCTGTAATATTGTTAGATTTCGGGAGCGATCAGGTCAAAGGTTGAAGATCAAGGTCAAGGCCATTTGTAGCTCAAGAACTCGAAAAGTTTTCAACCAAATTGTCTGAAATTTGATGGGACGATTGGTCAATGTCCAGAAACCATCTGGTAGAATTTTGGAAGCGATCCGGTCAAAGGTCAAGGTCATTTATAACTCAATAACTCAAAAACTATTGAACCATATTGCATGAAACTTGGTGGGACGATTGGTCATTATCCAGTTACCAGTTTATTAGACTTTGGGAGAGAACGGGTCAGTGCGGCGTTGAAGGTATGTGCTCTAACGAGTGCACGTAATCTAGTTTAGCTTATTGTATCCAGTAGTTTGTTGAAATACACACTGCTTGTTTAATTACAAGGCAGGGGGGTTCGGAGGTGGCACGCCCTGGTCTCAACCCCCCACCCCTTGCTCATATACCTACACATATATTTTAATAACTCCTTTAAGAAAATTCATAAGGTTGAATAAATTAGGTTACTTTCCCTTGCTATAATGTCTAGTAATTAATATTATACAGTATCTTACAATTAAGAAAACAAATTAGGGCTTTTAACCGGGGGGAAGGGGGCTTACTATTTAGTAGCTAACTAATACTGCATAACTTACCAAGGTTAGTTAGTTCGTTTCCCTAGATAGAAGAGAGGGGCTTATATCTTGGGGAGAGGGGTTTTGTCGAAAGTACGGTCAAGAGCCCCCCCCCCCCCCCTGTCACGAGCCCCCTCCCCTGATTTTTAATCCTTATTTACCTATATTATTTAATCCTTATTGACACTTTTGTAGTTCATTACTGATTAACATAAAATATATGTATATAGGGGGGGCGTGCCGCCCCCCCCCCCAACCCCTCTGCTGGGTCATTAAACAATCATGAAGTATGCAGTACAACAAACAAGCGAATACAACAAACTACATATTATCAACTCTCAGTTATTTCTATCTAAGTAGTTCTTCATTTGTTTAACTAGGTGAATAAGGATTAAAAAAACAGGGAGGGGGGCTCGTGACCGAGGGGGGACTTATGACCGGGGGGGGGGGGGGACTCATGACTGGGGGGGCTCTTGACCGAGGGGCTCTTGACCGTACCCCCATTTAGTCACTGTCCAATCGCGGTGTAAGACGTCAGGTGTAATTCGGTATTCAGTGGAATGTAATTCGGTATAGTCAGGCGAAATTCGGTATGATCAGGCATATTTCAGTATAATCAGGCGTAATTCGGTATAATCAGGTGTAATTTGGTATTCAGTAGAATGTAATTCGGTATAATCAGGCGTAATTCAGTATTGATTATTGTGTAATATAGTGTAATTCGGTATAATTTGGTGTAGTGCGATGTAATTCGGTATTGAGTATAGTGTAATTCGGTATAATTCGGTGTAATTCGGTATAATTCGGTGTAATTCGGTATTGAGTATAGTGTAATTCGGTATAATTCGGTGTAATTCGGTATAATTCGGTATAATTCGGTGTAATTCGGTATAATTCGGTATTGAGTATAGTGTAATTCGGTATAATTCGGTGTAATTCGGTATTGAGTATAGTGTAATTCGGTATAATTCGGTGTAATTCGGTATAATTCGGTGTAATTCGGTGTAATTCGGTATTGAGTATAGTGTAATTCGGTATAATTCGGTGTAATTCGGTGTAATTCGGTATTGAGTATAGTGTAATTCGGTATAATTTAGTGTAATTCGGTATAATTCGGTGTAATTCGGTATAATTCGGTATTGAGTATAGTGTAATTCGGTATAATTCAGTGTAATTCGGTATAATTCGGTATAATTCGTTATTGAGTATAGTGTAATTCGGTATAATTTAGTGTAATTCGGTATAATTCGGTGTAATTCGGTATAATTCGGTATTGAGTATAGTGTAATTCGGTATAATTCGGTGTAATTCGGTATTGAGTATAGTGTAATTTGGTATAATTCAGTGTAATTCGGTATAATTCGGTGTAATTCAGTATAATTCGGTATTGAGTATAGTGTAATTCGGTGTAATTCGGTATAATTCGGTATTGAGTATAGTGTAATTCGGTATAATTCGGTGTAATTCGGTGTAATTCGGTATTGAGTATAGTGTAATTCGGTATAATTCGGTGTAATTCGGTATTGAGTATAGTGTAATTCGGAATAATTTAGTGTAATTCGGTATAATTCGGTGTAATTCGGTATAATTCGGTATTGAGTATAGTGTAATTCGGTATAATTCGGTGTAATTCGGTATTGAGTATAGTGAAATACGGTATAATTCAGTGTAATTCGGTGTAATTCGGTATTGAGTATAGTGTAATTCGGTGTAATTCGGTATAATTCGGTATTGAGTATAGTGTAATTCGGTATAATTCGGTGTAATTCGGTGTAATTCGGTATTGAGTATAGTGTAATTCGGTATAATTCGGTGTAATTCGGTATTGAGTATAGTGTAATTCGGTATAATTTAGTGTAATTCGGTGTAATTCGGTATAATTCGGTATTGAGTATAGTGTAATTCGGTATGATTCGGTGTAATTCGGCATTGAGTATAGTGTAATTCGGTATAATTCAGTGTAATTCGGTATAATTCGGTATTGAGTATAGTGTAATTCGGTATAATTCGGTGTAATTCGGTATTGAGTATAGTGTAATTCGGTATAATTCGGTGTAATTCGGTATTGAGTATAGTGTAATTCGGTATAATTCGGTGTAATTCGGTATAATTCGGTATTGAGTATATTGTAATTCGGTGTAATTCGGTATAATTCGGTGTAATTCGGTATTGAGTATAGTGTAATTCGGTATAATTCGGTGTAATTCGGTATAATTCGGTATTGAGTATAGTGTAATTCGGTATAATTCAGTGTATTTCGGTATAATTCGGTGTAATTCGGTATAATTCGGTATTGAGTATAGTGTAATTCGGTATAATTCGGTGTAATTCGGTATAATTCGGTGTAATTCGGTATTGAGTATAGTGTAATTCGGTATAATTCAGTGTAATTCGGTATAATTCGGTATAATTCGGTATTGAGTATAGTGTAATTCGGTATAATTCGGTGTGATTCGGTATTGAGTATAGTGTAATTCGGTATAATTCGGTGTAATTCGGTGTAATTCGGTATTGAGTATAGTGTAATTCGGTATAATTCGGTGTAATTCGGTATAATTCGGTGTAATTCGGTATAATTCGGTGTAATTCGGTATAATTCGGTATTGAGTATAGTGTAATTCGGTATAATTCGGTTTAATTCGGTATTGAGTATAGTGTAATTCGGTATAATTCAGTGTAATTCGGTATAATTCGGTATTGAGTATAGTGTAATTCGGTATAATTCGGTGTAATTCGGTATTGAGTATAGTGTAATTCGGTATAATTCGGTGTAATTCGGTATTGAGTATAGTGTAATTCGGTATAATTCGGTGTAATTCGGTATAATTCGGTATTGAGTATATTGTAATTCGGTATAATTCGGTGTAATTCGGTATAATTCGGTGTAATTCGGTATTGAGTATAGTGTAATTCGGTATAATTCGGTGTAATTCGGTATAATTCGGTATTGAGTATAGTGTAATTCGGTATAATTCAGTGTATTTCGGTATAATTCGGTGCAATTCGGTATAATTCGGTATTGAGTATAGTGTAATTCGGTATAATTCGGTGTAATTCGGTATAATTCGGTGTAATTCGGTATTGAGTATAGTGTAATTCGGTATAATTCAGTGTAATTCGGTATAATTCGGTATAATTCGGTATTGAGTATAGTGTAATTCGGTATAATTCGGTGTGATTCGGTATTGAGTATAGTGTAATTCGGTATAATTCGGTGTAATTCGGTGTAATTCGGTATTGAGTATAGTGTAATTCGGTATAATTCGGTGTAATTCGGTGTAATTCGGTATTGAGTATAGTGTAATTCGGTATAATTCGGTGTAATTCGGTATAATTCGGTATTGAGTATAGTGTAATTCGGTATAATTCGGTGTAATTCGGTATAATTCGGTGTAATTCGGTATTGAGTATAGTGTAATTCGGTATAATTCGGTGTAATTCGGTATTGAGTATAGTGTAATTCGGTATAATTCAGTGTATTTCGGTATAATTCGGTGTAATTCGGTATAATTCGGTATTGAGTATAGTGTAATTCGGTATAATTCGGTGTAATTCGGTATAATTCGGTGTAATTCGGTATTGAGTATAGTGTAATTCGGTATAATTCGGTGTAATTCGGTATAATTCGGTGTAATTCGGTATAATTCGGTGTAATTCGGTATAATTCGGTGTAATTCGGTATAATTCGGTATTTAGTGTAACCGTATCTAGGCACCTTGATACTCTAGTTAGGTGATTTATCTTCATTCTCCCAAGCAGTGCATGTTTTCCATACATGAGGGATTTTTACTATTAGGAGCAGATCCGTTTCATATTCTTACGTGCCTCGCACAATCTAGAGATACCGCGCAATTTCAGGATCCTAATAATTCGCTGTGCTATCAAATAGCGAATATCGGTAAATTCTTTCAAATTCATATATTTAGTTTACTTAAAATTATTAAGTTTTCATGTTAGATTCACAGTTAGAATGTATATCACCTTCGATAGAAAAGAATATCAAATACAACTAGTGTACAATTGATGTTGATTCCAATTTATATTTTCCGATGAAATAAGAAGACAAATAAAATTTAAGAATTTCTTATAAAAAGAAAAAAATAACTTCTAATACGATCCTTTATACCACAGATCGCCATAGAGCAAGGTGATTATGAAGAATCACACCAACGCTATAAAAGATCTGGAATCACCCTAGAAAATAGCACCACAGATGACTGTTTGTTTGTCGAAGACGGATCTAACTACTTCGTCAGGAATCCAAGCTATCCCGGTGCTGATTCACCAGGATTTGGGTGTTTGATTTCATTTACACCGGTAATATGCATCGGTTTAATATATAAATTTTAAGAGTAAGAATCATAAGCATTCATTCCACATTACATTTTTTATCATGATTCTCAACATAAATTACTTACATATACTTTGCTAAATGTCATATAGTATCTATGCGTTCACTGAAACTAAATTACTAAAAAAAACTTGCATGCTTCTTACTTTTGTTATACAGTGTAATACTCTTTTGCCTGAAATATGATCTCATGACTGGAAATTTAACTACTCGAATCATTTTCTTTGATGGTCTAGTCCGAAATGGCATCCTACACTCTGTCCTTGAAGACTCCTAAAGCTAAAGGTGTTGGCATCAAGTACTGGAAACCAAAAAACAGGTTTTTCCAGTAAGTGACCAAAGATGAATTGGTGTTAAATTTATTTAACGCGTTTCAGTGGTTCTAGTTAAATTGCTCGAAAGACAATTGCTCGAAAACAATTGCTCGAATGAACAATTGCTCGAAAAACAATTGCTCCAACGAACAATTGCTCGAAAGACAACTGCTCTAACGAACAATTAACCGAACGAACAATTATTGTTCGAATAACCAATTGCTTGAATGATCAAATTGATCCAAGTGTCCAAATTGATATAATTTAGTTAAGTTAATTATGAAGTTGAACCACTTAAATTAGCTGCACCTAACCGTCCTGGTTTCTAACTAGTTATTTATAATAACTGTATTTCATATTTTCAATCGCTAATTACTTTCAATCATAATACTGTTTTTAAATTTTAATTTTTCTTATTTTTATTGAACAGGAATACTGCAAAAAAATTTTGGCACTACAATTTTCGATTTTTAGTCAGTCAATAGTTTCAGTGGACTCTGACGAGATGTTCTTGGGACTAGGTTAGGGTAATCTGGTAATCGTGCCACTTATCATTTTTTCTCCTTTTGGTAGGCATTATCTGGTAGACTTTTTTCCTCTTCTTTTATATTAAGCAATTATTGATTATTCGGAAATTGACTATTTGAGCAATTGGTCATTAGATAAATATTGTAGAAAGTCAAAAAATAATATGAAGTTAAACCTCTCCGATAAGCTTGTTTCTAATTAGTGATTGATAATAACTGTATTTTATTAATTCTATATTATCTGCAATTGGTCATTCGAGCCATTGTTCATTCGGTCAATTGTTCGTTCGAGCAATTGTTTTTCGAGCAATTGTCTTTCGAGCAATTGTTCATTCGAGCAATTGTTTTTCGAGTAATTTTTTTCGAGCAGTTGTCTTTCGAGCAATTGTTTTTGAGCAATTTACCGGCTATCGTTTCAGCATATGCAAGTGTATTTGAACATGTTCCAGCGTGTTCAACCTAAATTTCAACTCTTTACCAGTTTATGCAAACTGGCAAAAAAAGTATTTAATCTTGTTTTATAGCATTGTAGAACGCGTTCGAAAAAGTTTGAACACCTGTTAAAATTTACCAAATATTTAATACTAATCTTCCTTCGACAGACTCGACCCGACTGGTGTACCAGTAACACTGCCAACATCTGGCGGCAAATTGTTTATTAATTCTACAATTCCAGCACAGAATCCTGAAGATGTAACATTCAACATCAAAATTGAACCGAAACCACCAGTAAATCAGGTGATTACATGACAATTGGGTTAGATCTAATATTCTTATTTCCAGAAAATAAGATAAATGGAATTAGAAGATATAATATTTGTTAACAAAAAGGGCTGTAATAATCCTCTCAGATTTAAATTGAATTCGAATTGGGAATTTTAAAATCTATGTTGGATGGAGCAGTATTCCGAATTTCTGCATTAACTATTTTGTTATTTTGAAGCTTGTACTGAAAGTGAATATTAGGAATTATCAAAATTATATTCAATTTTACATTTCCTAGGTTATCCAACTTGTTGAAGGACAGACTCAGCTATTTGAGTACGAGAGAAAATGCGGAACAAAAAATACTGAATACCAAATTGTGGTAAGTGAACATTTATAATGTGGGCCCGAAAGCATGACCCATAAATAATATTTATGAACTCAAAACATAGTTATTTATAACTCAAACCCTAGTGATTTATAACTCAAAACATAGTTATTTATAACTCAAACCCTAGTGATTTATAACTCAAAACATAATTATTTATAACACAAACCCTAGTGATTTATAACTTTTATCAACAAAATAAATATTTTAAGATTGATATGACTATATGGATGAATCTAAAATTCTCTTATTTTGTGTTTTTGACGTTGTTCTTGCAATGACCGTATATGTTTTTACCCCAATTCCGAGTACTGTAAGTGTCCTTACATTAGGTTAGATAGACTATTTGTATATTGTTTAGGCTAATAAACAAAGATACAGTAACAAGCATTAACATAGTAAGAGTTTCAATTAGAAATTTCATTAAATTTTATTCAGTAATTAAAGTAAAATGGTTATCTGTATTGGGACACAGTATATGTTAATACATAAGTTCTTTTTAACGTTATCGTTTTATTCATTTGATAAGAATATCCTACAATCAATCATATGTTATTTCATGTTAAATTGTTTGGAATAATATTTTTATTTTGGTGTCCATTAAAATCCTACTTAAATTTGATATGTGAAAATTTCAAACAAACAAACCGAGTGTCCCAAAAATAATTATTTAATCAATTAATTATATCTTATAATATTAGTTAAACTCATGAAAATATTTAAAATATACTTTTTTCGCTTCACTTTGACTGTAATTTGAATATCTGTTCCAGGCCCCAACAGGAAAAAGGATTGAAATAGAGTTCCTCGAGTTCAACCTTGGCAACACAGATGCTATGGACACCAGTGCATGTGCCTATTCAAACTTCTTGCTCGTGGGAAGATCTGATGACTTATTCTATACCCAAGCGGTTCGATTCTGCAATAATTCCAAAGCTGCTGCATTTATGAAGAAAAATAGTACTGGTAACGTAATGTCTCTCTATCTAGAAAGAAAGTATGATGTAGAAGATAGTTTCAAGGCTATTTTGAAAGTTATTGATTAAACATGGATGAACTCTATTGGAAACTGGCTACTGTGCTTTAACTTATATAATTGAACAGACAACAACAATGTTTTAAACTTAATATTTGGCCATACAGTTACAGTGTTTCAACCTATAAATTTGAAAATACAGTTACAGTGTTTCAACCTATATATTCGAACATATAGTTACAGGGTATCAATCTATATGTTTGAACCTATACAGTATAAACTATACAGCTGTTTTATCCTTTATATTTTTCAGTATAGAGTTACCTGTTATAACATATATATGTTAAGCACTATTTTCTTTAGCATTGAAATTTATACGATATACAAATCTCTTATCAGTAAACCTTCTTTTTCAATCACCAAATTTGCTTCATTTAATTGATATTTTCATTCTTTCTTTTCATTAAAATTTAACACTGAACTGTTTAATTTCAGTTTTATTTTCTTTTAACCTAAAAGTCGATATTTTAATGAAATTTTTTTTCAAATATATAGAAAAAATATATTTGGCATTTTTTTTTCACTTTTTAATGTTAGCAAAAAATAAACTCTTCGCATCATTCACCAATTTCTATATTCAATAAACTACAATAAGTAAATCATAAATATAAAATAATTCTTTCTTCAGTCTTGATTAAAATTAAATATACAAAAATATTCCAAATTCTAATGAAAGTAGGTTGGTATCGAGTAAACTGGTTAAAGTTTAAAAAAATATTTTTAGAAGAGATATTAACTGTAAAAAGTAGACAGTTGTGAGTTCCTATTAATTTGTTTTTGTAAATCTGAAGGGATGACCAGTTTACCAAGTATTTGTCCCTACAATGTAACACGAGTTGCATCACAGGAGTACTGGAACTCATGTATTTCACCATATATCTTCCTCCCTTTTTCTAAAAAAAGAATGATTAACATTGCCTATTGTATACCAACCAACCAATAAATAAATATTGTGGCTGTTATCTAATGGCTGTTATCAATGATTGTGGAGACACTCCAATTAAGTGAAATAAAATAAAAATGTGAAGGAACCAAATGGATTGTCAATGAAAAATGAGTTCTCGATTAGTTTTTTAATCAAAACAACTCTGCAACAGACTGAGAACTTAGCAATATGTTGACAATTGAAAGTGCAAATATCCCAAAATTTGTGTATTTCTAAACTTCCCATGAATATTGGAAAAACAGACAATCGAATACATTAAGTTATTAAAATAGGTAGCACAATTATATGAATTGCATATTGTTTTCAGTCTAGAAATCGCTTAGTCAGCAATGAAGGGTAGCTTCAGTCGACACGGAGAAAATAAGAACGAGTGAATGTATGAGAGCATAATAATGTGAATTCAAATGATCTGTATACTGTAGAATTGCGCAATTAGGTAAAAATAATGAACTTAAAATTATGATCACTAAATGGTGGCTTAAGAAAGCATGTCGAAGTATAAATAGCGGATATTAATAAAAATGAATATATTCTAAAAAATAAAAGAATGAAGTTGTTAATCCATTTTTTAATCAAATCTCGTTCAGAACTAGCTAAAATAATGAATAAATAGTGAAAACAACAAATGCTTTAAATATGAGATCAGTTCAATAAAACGTAAAACTAATATTAATTTTATCATTAAATGCATTTACTAAATTTAAAATATAAAGAACATGAATAAAAGATATTGTGCAATTAAAATATATATTAGTAAAGTGAAGTAATCATGTCATCATATTATAATACCAGTCAAATTATTTAGTAAATAAAGAACATTCTTATATTTAATTAAATGAATTGAATAAAACTAAAGGAAATAAAATGTTGCGAAATCTTATTAGCAAAATATATTCATCAAACTAATCTAATTACTTTATTCAATTTATTATTTATCTGATTTATTCATTCAAAATGACGCATAGGAAATATTTGAAGGGAACTTGCAACAAAATGACCTAAAAAACTGAATTCAATTTTCATAGGTATTTCTATTAGCAACATTAATTAATAAATTTCATTAAAGATTTATATGGATAGTCATGTAATTTGTTATTAAAATTGGACAGTTATTGTTAAATTGATATAAGAAATATTATTTAAATATAATTTTATTTTTTTAGTGATACTATTTATCAATTTAATTAGTAAATACAATTGTTTCACGTAAAAAAATATGACATGTCTATCAATATCTTCACGAACACGATATCTATAAAATAGAAAATTCTATTGCAACTCCATCTCGCGTTGCAGGTTGCTAGACAAAAAACGATCACTCTTCCTTTTAAAAAAGAGGAGAATTGATTTCGGAAAGAAAGGAAGAAAGGAAGGAAGGAGTTGAACTAAACAGGGATATTTTAAAAAAAACCTCAATTTGATTGTATAATATTGAAAAAAGTTAGTTTTAGGGAAACGAGCTTGGGAAAGAAATTAATCTGATGATTTATTTCGTGCGCAGAAAATCGCCACTGGGAAAATTGCCACTGGGAAAAGGGCCACTGTGGGAAAATTGCCACCGGGAAAGCGGCCACTGTGGGAAAATTGACACTGGGAAGATTGCCCCTGGGAAAATTGCCACTGTGGGAAAACTGCCACTGTGGGAAAGCTGCCACTATAAAATATATTAACAATATATTAACTAATGGAAAAGATATTTTACTCTATAAAAAATACCGAACTGAATACAATAGTATTCGAATTTTATGAAAAGAAAATTTTCACTGTGCGTTCATCTTCCATTGACAAGTTGAAAAAATATTCAACCATGGAACGATCAATGAGGCACATTTCGGTTTGAAATATTTAAGCATAATTTAATAACTAATTGATTTGAGTTCTTTGACTTTTATTGTCTAAGACGTAACTATTTATTGTGAAACTGATGCAACATGTTTTGTTGTTTATCGTGAATTTAATGTATAAAGATCTTATTTATTATTGAAACTATAATGCAACAAAATTATATTTATTATTGAAACTATAATGCAAAAAGAATACAAGATTTTATTTATTATTGGTTTAACATCTTCAGGGAACAATAAAACACATTAAGCTAAGAATAAATTGCGTATCAACAATTCACTCAGATCGTATAATTTGTCAAAATGAGATGTAAACATTGCAAAAATTCTTATATATTAAATTCTAATCAACATTGCATTCAGTACCTATGATTTTTGTGATTTTCGAAAAAAAAATTCAGCTTATATTTATATATAATGTACACTGGCAATTTTCGCGGTGGCAGGTTTCAAACAGTGGCAATTTCCCTCAGGGGTAATTTTCCTGGTGGCAATCTTCCCACAGTGGCAGTTTTCCCACAGTTGCAATTTTCACAGAGGCAGTTTTCCCACAGTGGCAGTTTTCCCAGTGGCAATCTTCCAGAGGCAATTTTCCCAGTGGCAATTTTCCTAGCACCAATTTATTTAATCTGATAAAAGATTAACGAAAAGAAAATTCAAAGTTGATAATCAAAATATAAAATGATGTTTTGAAGATAAACGGAAAATTTAGGTAAATTTGAAAGTGATTTCAAAAATTTAAAAAGATTAAACAGAATAATAATTATTACATAGTTTTAGTGCCTCGGTCTTAAATATCTTTGCTAATAAATATACATCTTTTTGATGTATTTATTATTTTTGATGTTGCTTCATCAAAAAAATCGAGATTTTATGTAAATTATTTCATTGGTTAACCTCAATGTTTTATTTTTTATGCTAATGTGTTACATTTTATAACAATAATTATTAACAATAATTAGTTTTTAGAGATGAAGTAAAACAAAAGTATGTTGTTAAAAATATTATATACGGTAAAAGTTATTTTAATAACTCCCACCTGTTGATAAAAATTAAACAAACTAAGAAAAGTTTTGATCGAGAAAAGCAAAGGTACTAAATTTTGGAAAAAGGGGGAGCTATGTCGAGTCTACGTGTTATGATGCGTTTACCCTGTATTCTAGCATATAAACAGCAAGTGGTAAATCTCACGCATTCAGTGTTAATTTAAGTCTTGTACATAAAGTATCTCTTAGGAACCAGGACCTAAGATATATGATCCTGTTCTGCCTCTATCTATTATGTTAACCTGTGTTTTGTTTGGAGAATAAACTTGGATGTGACCCTCGTTACCTTTAACCAAATATAAAGGCATTCTAAACAAATAAGTTCTAAACGGAGAAGCGACAATTATTGTTCCTAAAGTAGGTAATTGTTATTAATTGGGATAAATGCTATTAACACGTGCAGGAGTCAAAAACTAGGTTTCCACTACATTGTGGGAGTTTAAAAATTCCACCATATCTGTACTAGTAACGCAATTGAGCTGACATTTTGTGTGGTTCATATTCATGGTTAGTACTACCAATTACAGAAATAAAATAGTGTGCCCACCGGTGGGCAATTCGCAATGTAAAGCTCCTTGCTCTACTGCACTGCGGAGTGCCCACCCGTGGTCACTGCTTGACATCAAAAAACGGCACGTCTGAGACTTTTTTTTCAATAATTCAAGATTGTAGATCAATATTTATTGTTTCTCGGTGATAAAAATGAAAATATTTTATTTATTTATTTATTTTATTTCTCAAATACCCTTACAGAATGTCCGAGAGAGCAACCGGGCAATTACTCTCCCGTTACAAAATATTAAGAATATTAATTTGAGAGCCCATAACCACATAATTGTGGTTCTAGGGCAACCTAAACATAAAGAAAGATTAAAGGTAAATTATTTCACAGGAAATTTAGGAATCTATTTTACATTCAAATTCAATTAAAAAAAAAAATGGATGGTATAATGAAAGAATAAAACTGAAACAAATGGAAAGGATTTCGTGGAATATCTAAACTGTTTGTTAAAGACTAGTTATTGTTTTCGTAGAGATCTATTAGATAATTCTTAAGAGTAAATTTGAAAACATTTAATGAATTTGCCATCTTCAATTGATCTGGTAATAAATTCCAGGATTTGATTGTACTATATATAAAACTCTGTTGTGACTTCTTTTTCTTGAAATCATAAAAATATTAATATATGTTGGCTGCTAAATTTTATGAGATGCGTTTTATGAGACGCGTCTTACTTACCATTTCATTTTTTTATGGTTTATAAAGAAACTTTGATAATCTTAATGAATTTTAATTTTCATGTGATATTCTGAATGATACTAGTTAAGAATAATATGCCTTTATAAAAGTTTCGCAAAATATGTTAGATGAATTCACAAAAGGAGTGAGCCAAAATGTTATCTATTATATGCCGTATTTCAATTTGGAGCATAAATTGTTAATTAATTGATAAAAAATTCTAACTATTAAACAAAAGTTATTCGATGAAAGAATTCGTTTCATTCATATCTGCGGTAGCTGCATACATAAACGAAAGGTTTTACAGACATGAAATTATATTTCTCGTATTTTTCGCTTTATATGGACATAATACGGTCTATTAAATGTTTAAAAAATGATCAGTTGCTTAGAGAATTGATCTCCTATATTAAAGCAATTAGAAGTATTGTTTTAGGGTACGGTTACTATGCATGCGTATTCGAGCGATTTTTCGCACTGACGATATCGTCAGAACTGATCGTCAGTGCGAGGTGGTTATTGGGGTCTAAAATATGTTTGTTTGATATAATGTTCGAGAAGATTTAATACATGTGTGGCTCTGAAATAATAGACGCAACGCTAATTTTATTATTATTTTCACAATTTCACTACACACAATTTTGAAATACCTAAATAGAGAAATGATGAGAATATTTTTATGTAATATAATTATTGAAAGATATTCCATTTAAAAAAAATTGAAATTGGACAAAGTAACAACCAATTCAAGCCTTTATATATAATTATATTATAATTAAATTAACTTTATATAATTAAATAATATCTGTATTATTTCCGATACCTAGTATCAAATAATATATTTCCAAAATGCATGGGTAAACAGTAATAGCAATCAAAAGTAAAAGAAATATACACAAAAATTACAGAAAGTTGTCGCAAGTCGCATGAAAAAATCAAACTCATTTGATCGCTGAAGTTAGTCTGACGACATCGTACGTATTCTGACGACCAAATCGCAGCCACTGTAACCACTCCCATTGGAATGCATGAATTTGATTTTCATCCGATTTCATCAGATGTCGTCAGTGTGAAAAATCGCTCGAATACGCGTCCATAGTAACCGTACCCTTATTCCAACAAATTATTTTAACTTTCTCAATTTTCATGCAAATTATTATAGGTAGTGCCATAATTATTGAGTTGCCAAATTTCCTGATTAATGATCATGATTACTTTCATTCACTTGTAAACTCAATACATATTAAAAAATAAAAGTAAAAAATATAAAATTTTCTCGTTTATATGAATTTTTTTCAAGATAATCAATATTTTCTAATGACCCACCGGTGGGTCACCCCGAAAACCCGCACTGTACTAGAAGCTGCAGTGACCCACCGGTGGGTCACACTGCACGCAACGTGTTAAAGGTGATAATTATAATTTAAAATGATAATTGTTTTGAAGGCTGATATTTGTTAAATAGCAAGACTTCGATTTATTGTAGGACAATAATATATTCTCAAAGGTAACGCTTTTTTTTTGAGAATATTTTTTTTAACGCTTTTTTTAGGTAGATCACAAACAAACTAGAAACACGGTACCTTAATCTGTATGCAGCAAATAGAGTTATCAACTCTTTGTCCTGTTCATATCATCACTTTCAATCGATGTGAGTTATATCACATTAATTGGCGTTTTTATCAATGTACTTTGGTAATTATATACTCCTCCATTTCTAATAATAAATAAATAAATAAAATAATTTGCATTAAATCAAATCAAACTGCGACATTAAAACTATTCAAACTATCTAGGTAAACATGTGTGCTGATTGTTATCAATAATTCAATGATATTTAGGTATATTATAAATATATTTTGCCAGTTGTTTAGTTACCTGTATCCGGGTTTAGAATAAATTTCCTTTCAGTAAATTTTTTTATCCTATATTGATGTATTTGATGCTCACCAACCTACAATATTAGAAAAGAAAAACATAGAAAAGTGGCTCGGCAACAATTTTTCTGTTGACAAATTGCACGATAATAAATTTTCCGGAAGGCAAATTGTCAACAGAAAATTTGTTCCTGTATGGAGCCACTTTTCAATATTTTTCTTTTCTATTATTGTAGGTTGTTGAGCATCAAACACATCGGTTAGAGAGAGATTGTATATTCAAATATGTCATACTACAAAGAAGAAAAAAACATTATTACAATGAGTAGCTGAACAGTAAGTAAAAACGCAACTATATTTTACACAGTAAAATATTAATTAATAAATCCAAGTAGCTCAATACAAAAATTATTTATTAATTTAAAATATATGTAGATAATAAGATAATGTAAGTTTATAAATATAAGTATACTTTACTCATATGTAAAATGGTTCCCGGAAAGAAGCCCACAGGAAAAATGCCCACAGGAAAATTGCACACAAGAAAAAATGCCCACAGAGAAAAATGCCCACAAGGATAAAGCCCACAACTACCTAACATTTATAATACAGAAAAACATAAAGGTGTTTTAAAGGTGCCCGGAATATTCTATTGAGGAAAATTCCACTGCGTAAGCTCTACTGAGGAATATTTCACTGAGGAAATTTTCACTGCGGAAAGTTCCACTGGGAAAATTGCACTGAGGAAAATTCCACTGGGAAAATTCCATTGAGGAAAATTCCACTAAACAAAAATACAATATCTAAATTAGTTTAGCTGAGCAGGTGATACTGTTGAATTAAGTTGATAGCTAGGTAACGTTTACTTCATTAAAATATTTATTTATCTTTGTTCATTGGTATACTAGTATAGTGTATAGGATAGTGTCTAACTAATAAGACTATGAATATTTGAACTAAATTTGTGTGAAACATTTTTGTGCAATTTCTATTCTTACATTATTTTATTAATGTGTTTTCCATGATGGAGTTGTACTGGTTAATTTTTTTTTTTTGCATTCTGCTTGGATATAAAGACGAAAATGGATTGACATTCCTACAAGAAATAGCACATTGCTTACATAGAAATATAATTCTCATATAAATACGAGGCAATTGACTCACGCTTGAAACGATCAGTGTATGGATTTGAAGACTGAAATTGATATCAAGACGGAGCTAGATTAATATTTCTACAGGATATAGCGCATACCTTACATTAATAAATTATTTTGTTGTATTATGTTAACTAAATTAACTAGTTTAAATTGTAGAATTTGTCCACATCATAAACTGATTGAACTCTTTGTGCTCATTGTCTTTCTGTTACAAGCTATCGTCTCGTATAACACATTTTCTTTTCCCCTACTTAAAACTCGAACTTTCATTCAAAATGGAAATTAACTTAACTATAATCAGATTTGCGGAACAAATTAAATCACTTAGAAAGGAACACTGTGATGAATATCACATAAACTTATATTATAATATGAAGATTATAATTTCTAAAGTAGGGGAAGATATTGTCATCAATGGGACACTGGGAACAATGAGAATAACTTTTTTGTTTGAGGGTAATTTTTAACAACTTCTTAGTAGTAAATTAGTCACACTTCAGTGCATACACTCGCATTGCATTCAGCGGTTATAGTGCAGTCAGCTCTGCGCAAAAGCGAAAACATGGTTTAGAGGTGGAAAACTACATTTTTCGTACTTCGTTTCAATTGTCATAAATTTGTTAATTTAACCTATATTGCTTTCGGCATTCTTCTATAATATTAAGTAATATGTAAAATATGATCATATGAAAGGATTGCCTTTATACATTGGTAGTTGGCGTAATTGGTGATCATTGGGACAACATATTTGGTTAACAATTAGACAGTGCCCCATTGTCAATCAAACTGTCTAGTTATTCCATATGAATCAATAAATATCTATTTTTGATACAATAATGTGAACTCTAGTATCAGGGCCTCTTGTAGAAACAGAACTTCCAGCTGACGCGATACTTTCTACCATAATCAAGGAGCATTTAGAAATCTGAGGTTATCACAAAGAACAGCATAGAAAACAAATTTCACATAATAAAAAAAAAGACGCCGCCTGATTATAACGGACCACTAAAAAGATAAGGGCTTCGAATTCACGACATAAAGTATCCGTAAACTCTTGTTCCTTGTCTGGTACAAAACTCTTATTCTAACTGATCATTAAATGAACCTAATAGGTGTGGGACAACATAGAGATAATTCGAAATTGAAATTCGACCAAAACTTCAATAATATAAAAGTTTGATGAACTGTCCCATCGTTCACCAGGGCATGTCCCATTGTTCACCAGTGCTGGTATAGAATGGGACAATTTTATTTTATTTAATTTTTTTCTAGTCACCAGAATATGTGATAGCATTCTAGTTAGTTTCGTTTTATAAAGGAATATCTATAGTACACATACATTTTTTGTTGTTCATATTTTGCCCATAGCAAATGGAATATCTATCTTTCCTCTGTTTTTTGTCCCATTGATGACCATCTTCCCCTATTGGCGTAGAAAATAAGCAGTACAATTTTTATATTTATTTATCTTCCGTGGAATTTTCCTCAGAGGAATTTTCCCAATGGAACTTCCTGCAGTGGAAATTTCTTCAGTGGAATCTTCCGCAGTGAAACTTTCCTCAGTGGAATTTTCCTAGAACCGTTTTAAATGGTGCTTGGAATTTTAGCCGCAAGAAAATTCGCCGTAGGAAATTTTGCCACGAGAAAATTTGCCGTGAGAAAATTCGCCGTAAGGAATTTTCGCCGTGAGAAATTTTCGCCGTAAATTTCATTTATAACTCTCGGCTTGAGAAGCCCAGACAAATAAAGTGATCACCACAATAATTGCTAGGGACCTTTTCCAACCCCCGTTAAAAAGATTCTGATAAGAAGAGAGAGCAGACTATATTTAGATATAAATACTATGTAGAATAGTGCCTTTAATTGATTCAGTTATATTTTAATTCAATTTTAGTAGGGGTTTAAGTTCGGCTTCGGAACTAAAGGCAATATCGCTGACGTCGGAAGGAAATTTAGTTCAAGGGACTGGAAGTAGCAATTAAAAAGGAAAGTGGCTTCGTGAACAAAGTCGCCTATCACCGTTGAAGATAAGGCTCATGGATGAAGAAAAGCTACTACTTGAATGCAGTCACCTTCCAAGGATTATGATGAAAAGGGACACAAGCACCGGTGACTAAACTCACGGATGGAAGAGGAAAATGAAGAGGCCAAAGTAAATTAAGAATACGAGACTACCTAATACAAAATCTAAGACCTCGTTTAGTTGAAGAATACAATCCTAGAGCTATCCTCTAAAATTGCAAGTATACGTTTCAAAAATTGATAAACGTATTAAAAATGAAAATAAAATCAGTTTTATTCGATGGACAATGAAACATAAAAGTTGATCGTGTAATTGCATTTGGAAAACAAGTTTGCCATTTGATTTCATGTAAAGTTTTATGACGTCGTTAAAATTAGGTTTAACAAAAAATAAACAACAAATACTTAATTTTGATTGTCCATTCAATTTTGCTTTTCTTTGTATGAAATAGTTATTGTTTGCTATCAAGTGTCTCGTTGAACTGTTGTGATTCTCTCATTTCTAACAATTAATGATGTCAAAACAAAGTTAGTAATCAAATCATACATTTTTTCATCATAGAAATTATCTGTATTCGTCATCTAAGTAACTATTAAAACTTTAAAAAGTAGAGTTTCGAGAAGTGCATGAGGTAGAGAGAGTTGCTAAAATGAGGTGCGTATCACATTCACAACCTCTCATTTCCGTTCATTAAACTGACGTGAGTGGGAGGGGCGCCATTGGTTTATATCACGGTATACAGAATATGCATAGTAAAGACAATAGAGTGAGAAGTAGTGACAATTTTGGTTTCAAAGTGTTGCTGTAATGACGTCACGTACACTAAACGTCTCGATTGTCACTACATATTCAATATATAGGGGCTTAGACACGACCATGGCACCACTTTTTGGCATCACTTGTGCCCTGCTATGCTACCTCCATCTTTTTATACACTCTGTGCACTGAAAACAAACTGTGCACTGAATGGCTGTTGCCGCTATGAGTGCTGGGCGAATTCAACATATTGGATCTCCGCAAATGGCATTCAATGCTGCCTACAAGCTACCATTTGGCAGGCTGCATGAAGTGCAGGCCGCAACCAATATGCAACAATTGCTGCTAGAGTATCATCGGCTAAGTCTATCAGTAATATACATAGTAGTACAGATGTGTACCAATATATAGTCAACATGTTGAAATTTTTGTTACATATATCACCATCTGAGGAGTACAACTGGTATGCCATGCCATCCAAAACCACTAGTGGTGTGTCACAGTTAACAATAATTGTTTCACAAGTTTTATTTATCATTTAAACACCCAGATAAAATTTAAGAGAGTGTCTTCGATGATTTAAGAGCGTTTATGGCAGAGAGAATTAAACGTAGACGAAACGACGATAAATTGCCGATAAATTCTCATCGGCAATTGAATTTATAAATTTATCGAATGATCTTCAACGAATCATGGTTGATTCTACTTCCTCGAATTAAAGAGGAGATTTTTTCGATGAATCTTTGGCGAGTTATGGAAGACTCAACTTCCCCGAATTACAGCAGGCAGCTCATAGATGTACCTTCGGCGAGTTATGGAAGACTCATCTTCCCTGAATTACAGCAGGCAGCTTGTAGATGCATTCTTCGGCGAGTTATGGAAGACTCATCTTCCCTGAATTACAGCAGGCAGCTCGTAGATGTATCTTCGGCGAGTTATGGACAGAGATGGGCGGGAAAGTACTTCCCAAGTACCAAGTAAAAGTACTAAGTAACAAGTAAGTACTTCAAGTACTACTTGAATTACTTTCTAAAAAGTACTTAGAATAATTACTTAGAAGTATTTTTTACAAGTACTTGTTACTTTCCAAGTAAAAAGTACTTTGCAAAGACATTTTTTCCTTTCAGTCAATATCCACTTCAACTACTTCATGTCCAGTGGATATGTCGCTGACTTCAATTCTCTATGAGACTACAGTCGCAGGAACGAGTCACGGCCACACCACTTCATTTCTTTCATTTTTCCATTTAATATGTATATAAAAATATGTAACATTAAACTAATAAAGCCAAACGTACATGTGTACCCTACATGATATAAAGTAAAAAATAAAACAAAATCGTAAATACCTTTCAAATGATAATTTTTATTTTTGTTTAACCCTATAAATTGAATAAATCTGCTTAAAATCATGCTTGAATTGCTAATAATATTGAGGTGATTATGTGAATTTTTTTTCGTATGAATCTTCCATGAGACGGCTGAAAATCGCACTTGAATCATCGTTGATTTAAAGACGGTTACAGTAGGTTATGCATGTGCTTCTTCGATGAATCGATGATCATCCTGCCTTATTATATGTGAACACAGGTCAAATGACCTTTTTTCTAATGCGGCGTTGAGAACCGCAAGTGTGAAGGGGCCAAAATGTTCTTTACTTATTGTGATAAAATGCATTAATGTATTGTAGCATGGATACTACATAAACTAGATACAACTAATATAAGCTGGTTATAAAGTATGAAATTGTATAGACTTTGTATTATTTAAAGGTCTTCTTCACTCTAAATTAAACTTTCTTTTGAAATGTTTTAAATTTGTACACCTAAGGTTATATAGCATAAAAAGTTAACAGAAAAAAAATTGATTAAATATTCGCTTCGGAATTAATTATATGAGAAATATTCACCCTCAACCGTCACTGTCAGACTTTCTAAGGTAATACTTTAGGTATTTAGGTACACATTCAGGTACTGAAATGTATTTTTCAGGTACTGAAATGTATTTTTCAGGTACTGGTATCTAGGTAGCCATTTATAACGATCTAAAAGTTTTGTATAACTGTTACTGTTTTGAATTTGTAAGCAATTGATCTTAGTGTTTCTTTGAGTGTATTTCGGAGGGTAGAATTTTTTTCAAGAGTAATTTAAAATTACATACTGTAGACCCAGACACAGGACAGGTTACTAGACAACTAGCAAACGATGGACAGGTAAAGTTCGTAGAATTGCCAGTACATGTAACGGAAAGATGTCCTCTATACCGAACAGCGTTCGTTGTATAGCGATACATTATTTAGTTTAGTTGGGATTTAAACTTTCTTTAACAGCATTTCAAGGAAACATTAGTGAAGGTAAACAATATCAGATTATTATTAAAGAAACATATAAATGAAAATCTTCTAATATTTATATATCTTATTCATATAAATGTACAAAATAATAAGGTAGGTATATTTGTAACGGTTCTAAAATATAGAATAGTTACACCTCATTATATTTTCTATAGAACTTTTCTAATCAAAGAAAATTTAATATAATAAATGTTTAACTAGATACTTGGTAGACAAATAAAAAATATGTTAAAGAATATAATTTAAAGGGGCCGTTGTAGCGATCTGCAGTTCGTTAGAACTAACAATTTTTGTCCTTTGTAGGGGATGTACGTTCAAAGATCGTCCGCTGTTAGAGCACCACACTGAGAAAAATAAACAACTCGAACTGATGCAATCAGGTGTTTCGAGTTCACCCTATGGCTTTGTCTCTAAAACGAGACACTTTAGTGCATCAAACTATAGTTTGGATGCACTAAAGTGCATCAGTTCGATGCACTTAGTGTCTTAGCTGAAAATGACGAAAAAATTATTTAATTAATTAATTTAATTAAAAACTCGAAACACCTGGGTGCATCAGAATTTCTCTGAGTGTACCTGTATACAATGCAACTAATTACCATAATAATCAGTGACAACAATCTGCACATATGTTTACCTAGATAATTTCAAAATGTTAAATAATTGGGTTTGGTTTAATTAACCGCCAATTATAAATACATGAGTATATAATTATCCCCATACATTGATAATAGCGTCAATTAATGTGAAACAAAAATCTATTGAAAGTGATGATATGAACAGGACAAAAAGTTGATAGCTCTATTTATTTCACAAAGATTACGGTACCGGTATAGTGCTGGTATAGTATATATCGCTTGTTTGCAGCAACAACGTCATAAACACAAAAACATGTATTTTAGAGTTATCCATATAGACATATAAATCATAAAATGCTGATTATTTTGGTAAAAAAAACATCATTGAAACTATAAAATGTACCGCTAGAGAGGCTAAATGTCCTAACGATATACCATTAAATGTACGTACATTACATGTACTAATATGCCTCTCCAGAAAAATAGCTTTTTTGAAGTTATGTCACTGTTCTCGCAAACAAGCGATATGATCTATAAAAATGTGTTTCTAGTTTAACTTGTGATCTACTTTAAAAAAATGGGTAACAAATTTATCATCTTCAATAATAACAATTATCATATTTAATAACAATTACCAACTTTAAGAACACTTACCAACTTCTAGAACAATAATTATCATATTTAGTAACATCACCTTTATTAAATATAATTAAATTTAACAGCAATTAATAACAATTATCATCTTTAAAACAGTCATACGGACAGCAGCTGCTTTGCGGACTGCGTTTGTTCAGTATTTAATTAATGGAGACCAAAAATTCCCTAGATTGATTTGTCGACTTGCAAAATGAATTTTTATCGAAATTTTATTTCGCTAAAAGTGTCAGCATATTTTGGTTCGCCGCGTCAGGTGACGTTCGAAACAGTTATTGTGATCAATTTGCTCTCTGCTTCCATATGAATTCAGAGAAAGTGGGAAAAAATGTTAGTGACACGTACGTCTGCCAAATAAGGTAAAAATATCACTATTTAACATGTTTTACATGTTTCGGGTAATACCATCCTTGTGGAGAGGCGGGACAACATGGTTTCGAGTTCACGCAAGTGAGATTTCGGCATCGCACATGGGGAATTTGAGTGATGACCTAGTTTCGAAAATCACTAGAATGGCGTTGCATCAATTATTAGCCAATTTTTTGATGCGTTAAAAGTTTGCAAAACTTCTCTTATTTATCACAAAAACTCGAGAAAATGTTATTCAAAAACAGTATTGTGACGAAATTCTATAGACCCCTTCCCTTTCTAGGAAATTACTTTTTACTTTTTCTCAAAGTACGTTCAAGACAAAAGATTTCGTAATTCTCATAGAGTTTCTAGTTCGGGGGGTTTCGTTTTTTTAGCTGCAACGACTATTCAAATCACTCTTCAATCACGATTTGTATACTTCAAAGCAAATTTTGAGGTGTTCATTGGTTTTTCACGTTCCATTTTGACTCAAAAGGAGAATATGACTGTGTTTTTCAATCAATGGAATATATTATGTTACCCAAAACGAGGAAAATTTTGCTACCTAAAATTAGTCTCGTGTACTTTTCTTCATTTCTATCAACCAAAGTAAACTGTTGCTCTCAAAGTTTGCTTATTTTAACCTAGCCCCTGGCGTGTGCGCGCCAGTTCTCACTAAAACTCTTATATAATCTCAACCAATTGACATTTCGATATTTTATCTTCATAAAAATCTATATTTGATATTTACACATCCATTGGTAAATGCTTAAGAAGAATTACTAAATAGTTCTATAAAAGTAAACAAGTAGTAATTACCTGATTATTTTCTACAGTTTAGGAAATAAGGTTAATTATTAGTAGAAGCATTTGAAACTCGTAATAATTACAGGTACGATATGTTCGTATTTACTTGAAAACAACAAATCACTTGAAATACAAAAAAGTTGATCTACTTACACATAAGTATATAATTATTTGAAAATAATATAGGTAATGTAATTGAGATAATAATTTTTGAGAGCCTGTAATTTATTACAGTGATTCTAAGATATAGATAAAATATTTGGATTAATACATGTTAAACATCAATATACATTATACTATATTGGCTATACTTAATAAATACGTATATAAGTGTTTTAATTATATGTATAGTCTAGCTACTTAAAATATAGTAAAACAAAATCAAAATTGAATATAATCATTGTGAATTATGTAAACAGTTTTAAAGATTTTTTCTTAGCATTAGATAGACAGACTATAAAGAAAGGATTGGCATACAACATATAACTCTTATAACAGATCGCTTCTGTAATTCGCTGATAGCAATAAAGTGGAGATGTGCTTGTAGCTTTTTCTAGATTGACGAGTTATTTTTGTGTATCAAAACTAAGAGGAGTTATCACCTAGAAGCTGATAGGGAAGAGGGAAGTAAAACCAGGAGGAGTTATCACCTAGAAGCTGATAGTGAAGAGGGAAGTGAAACCAGGAGGAGTTATCACCTAGAAGCTGATAGAGAAGAGGGAAGTGAAACCAAGAGGAGTTATCACCTATAAGCTGATAGAGAAGTGGGAAGTGAAACCAAGAGGAGTTATCACCTATAAGCTGATAGAGAAGTGGGAAGTGAAACCAAGGGGAGTTATCACCTAGAAGCTGATAGTGAAGTGGGAAGTGAAACCAAGAGGAGTTATCACCTAGAAGCTGATAGTGAAGAGGGAAGTGAAACCAATAGGAGTTATCACCTATAAGCTGATAGAGAAGTGGGAAGTGAAACCAAGGGGAGTTATCACCTAGAAGCTGATAGTGAAGTGGGAAGTGAAACCAAGAGGAGTTATCACCTAGAAGCTGATAGTGAAGAGGGAAGTGAAACCAATAGGAGTTATCACCTATAAGCTGATAGAGAAGAGGGAAGTGAAACCAAGAGGAGTTATCACCTAGAAGCTGATAGTGAAGAGGGAAGTGAAACCAAGAGGAGTTATCACCTAGAAGCTGATAGTGAAGAGGGAAGTGAAACCAAGAGGAGTTATCACCTAGAAGCTGATAGAGAAGAGGGAAGTAAAACCAAGAGGAGTTATCACCTATAAGCTGATAGAGAAGAGGGAAGTGAAACCAAGAGGAGTTATCACCTAGAAGCTGATAGAGAAGAGGGAAGTGAAACCAAGGGGAGTTATCACCTATAAGCTGATAGAGAAGAGGGAAGTGAAACCAAGAGGAGTTATCACCTAGAAGGTGATAGTGAAGAGGGAAGTGAAACCAAGAGGAGTTATCACCTAGAAGCTGATAGTGAAGAGGGAAGTGAAACCAAGAGGAGTTATCACCTAGAAGCTGATAGTGAAGAGGGAAGTGAAACCAAGAGGAGTTATCACCTAGAAGCTGATAGAGAAGAGGGAAGTGAAACCAAGGGGAGTTATCACCTAGAAGCTGATAGAGAAGAGGGAAGTCAAACCAAGAGGAGTTATCACCTAGAAGCTGATAGAGAAGAGGGAAGTAAAACCAAGAGGAGTTATCACCTATAAGCTGATAGAGAAGAGGGAAGTGAAACCAAGAGGAGTTATCACCTAGAAGCTGATAGAGAAGAGGGAAGTAAAACCAAGAGGAGTTATCACCTAGAAGGTGATAGTGAAGAGGGAAGTGAAACCAAGAGAAGTTATCACCTATAAGCTGATAGAGAAGAGGGAAGTGAAACCAAGAGGAGTTATCACCTATAAGCTGATAGAGAAGAGGGAAGTGAAACCAAGAGGAGTTATCACCTAGAAGCTGATAGAGAAGAGGGAGCCTCCTTGGCTTGACAGAGGTAATGGTAAACGCCCAGATGGTATTACTGTGTTTCCTTACATGAATGTAAAGAGTCTGATTTGGGTTTGCACATTTGTCGGGACACATCTCAATGACTCTACGGTTGAGGACCGATCAGCTGCTTAGGCTACGGAGAACCGTAAACGTCAGAAATACTCCGCCCTTGGCTATTGATATTGCATTGAAATATAATGAAAAACTACAATTATAATATATTTTGGTTACTATTATCTGGAAATTCAAAACGAAATACTAAAAGTAAGGAAAATAAATGTCTTCTTTACATTCTGCATGATATTAACGGAAAAAAACGAACTTATTAGCAGGCACCCTTATGAACAATCCACGCCCCGAATGGGTGCCAAGCACCCGATATCAAGAATCACTGTTTTAGAGGGTCGGGTCCACCCCTTCAAGGAACTCAACCCCTCACTTATAGTTAAAGAAGGTATTTTCTGTTCTGTAAAGATTTTATCCTTCTTGTTTTTAATGGACCTTTATTGTCACTTAAAAAATATCCCACAAGCCTTAAAATGAAAAAAAGGAACCTCTTAGATATTTCAAATTCAACTTCAGTGATTTTTTCCTCGATTTGGAGAGTTTATCCTCCAAAGACTAGGTTTTTCTTTTCCCATGTTGTTCATTTTGTCGGGAGAATCTGAGTCATGAGAAATTCCAACCTGAAAATCTCCATAATCATAATCAGCATCGTCAAGCTCAGAGTCCCAGTTCTCCTCATCTCTGACGAATTTCACTGCATTTGGGTTGCGATAAAGTGCATACTAGTGTTCTTTGTACCTAGCTACCTCTACGAATGGGACATTCGTTGGACCGCATATTGTTTCATTGATGGCATTTATTGGTCTATTTAATTTTGCAGATTGATTTTCAATAAATTTGCGAGTTCATTTGGTACCGTGTCACAAAAAACATTGTCGATTTTTTTATATATTGACCTACTAGATTATAATAGTTTAGTTTCTCTTCATCTTTTATATATAGAATAGAGTCAGCATTGCTCACTATGAACTCTTTCAACAATATCTTCTTAAAATAATTCGAATTTACCATTCTGTCCTGGTTTGGCGAATTTTTAATACAAAAGTAAGCTATGGCTATCGCGTAGAGCAAGCAGTGGCCGTCAGGAACAACATTGAATACCGTATAGTTATGGCAATTTTCTTTCACTTTATTTTCTTGATTAGCGTATACCATTGCTTTAGCATTTCTTCAAAGTTGCTATTTAAAGTTGCTATTTGAATTTGCTATTTTAATTTGCTCTTCATTTTTCTCTATCGTACACTATTAATCAATAATATTGAACTCTTTTATATTTTTTTAATCATCAAAATGTGGAATATTTTTCCCTTCTTCAGGTCCCTTCACCGCCTCAGAACTTGAAACACAGGCGCAGCAGAAGGCACTGAAGAAGATAGCAAGTAGTGCCAAGGCTCTCTTCACCCTTCACTCCTATGGACAACTTTGGATGCATCCTTTCGCCTACACTGAGGACATGCCTCCAGAGGTTGACCAGATGGTGAGAAAATTCAAAGGATTACTAGGTTGTACCAATTTTTTCAAACTAACAATATCTTTCTGCTTCTTCTGGCAAGGGCCTTAAAAAAATCTTTCCATTAAAAATTAGAAAGGGTTAAATTTTGACGTTTGTAAAGGGTCGCACAGAAATAGTTCACAGCCCTTGGAAAATCTTTTTTCGTCATCGGTAACATTTAATTAAACAAACCTTAATTAGTAGGTGACAACATCTTAAAGAGTTGGTAAATGTGTCTCAACAGTAGTCAATCAGGGACGTCACGTCTTATTCGATATTGGAATTTATATAAAATTCATTCATTATATAAAATGAATGAATTTTTTATATTGAATTGATCAGTTCTAACCAGAATCTCTCATTTTATTTGTCTCTTTTAGACAATTTCAACATTTATATATTAACAATAACTATTTAAATGATTTTTTTGTTCTAGCACTGTGACGTCACTGGTTGACCTCTTGATAATAATTAACATGTAATGTTTTTACCTGCCAGTTCCATACATTGGGGTAGAAAGGTACAGATGGGTCCCGCTTTAAAAATTGTTTCTAATTCCGAGACGTAATTTAAACTCTTGAGACAATTTCTTTCATTCTACCTCATAGAAAATTAGATGCTTAAGGAGTTATATTTACAAATGACTTGAATCTTACCCCGCTATTAGAAACATTTCTAATAGAGAGTCATGGTTTTGTTCATAAAAGATGGGCCTGCCTTTATTCATTATACGTAACACGGTCATAAAATTTACTCGTGTACTGTTCTATCAAATATTTTCAAGCAGAGATGGTTCCGGTGTAACAGGTTTACCTCTTGTTCCTATCTTCAAAATTTTTTATCAAGTTAAAGCCACAAAGAAAGAATTACCTCCGATGAGAAAAAGGTCAAATTTTACCTGCATATTGGTGTTTTTCAAGAATAAGTCCTTTCTATAAATATAAGCAGGACAATAGAACTCTGACGTCAAGAACACTTTGAACTGAGTGAAGGGCGGGAGAATAAATTATTTTCAGGTATTAGTTTTTTTTAAATTGAATTATAAAAAAATTAAATAGTCCTCAAGCTGAACTGTATTTGAAGGATGTTGTTCAAGTGATCCTTGGTATAGTTTATATTATTGTAATTATACTATAATGTAGGTACAAAATTTGGATTACCTCGTTTTCTAATAACAACAAATGGAGATAAATTTGTAACAGTACAAGGAGTATTTCTATAGCTACAGGCAGACCCCGCTTTTATTTCCAAAACACTGCTCACTGTAATAATAAATGGTAATAAGAGCGGGGTATGAGACTTCTTATTATATAATTATAACTACTTAAATAGTCCATACTCTATTAGTTAAAATAAATGAAAATGGTCAAGAATTGTCAACATTGTGTACATTGAAGTAACGAAAGCTATATGATAAAAGTTTGAAGTAGTGAATCAATTAAAAGTAATAAAATTCAACTCGCACTCACTGTATGCGAGTAAGTAATTAGTTTAATATTTTTATTTATATGATTGAGTTAAATTGAACAAACTGTAATTATTTGCACCGAAAAATATATTTGGCTTTAGGTATATATATTTAGTCCAGGCATCAATGGACAAAAGAGACTTGCCCAGACCCGGGATCGAACCGGGGACCTTTAGATCTTCAGTCTAACGCTCTCCCAACTGAGCTATCTAGGCATGAAAGTGATTAGCAAATGTTACTATCAGAAAAGCATAACCTTGATGATACAAATGGTTAATATGAATGCGAGAACACTTCCTTTGTGGCTCAGTCCATGAAAAAGTAATATTTTGAGGAGGTTTTACACGAATAAATGAACAATTTGTTTATACCAAGAATTATTTATTTTTTTATTTTAGTAGGGGTTTAACGTCTGCTTCGGAACCAAAGGCCATATCGCTGACGTCAAAAGGAAATTAAATACAAGGGACTGGAAGAAGCAGTCAGAGAGGAAAGTGGCTCCATGAACAAAGTCACTTACCACCGTCGGTGACAATGCTCATGGATGCAGAAAAGCTACTCCGTGAATGCAGTCACTTACCAAGGAATGTGACGAAACGGGACACAAGCACCGGTGGCTGCACTCACGGATGGAAGAGGAAAATGAAGAGGTGATAGTAAATGAAGCCTACGAGCCTACCTAACACAAAATCTAAGACCTCGTAGTTGAAGAGCATAACCCTAGCGCTATCCTCTAAAACTGCAAGTAGCGTTAAAAAAATGATAAGCATGGTAAAAATGAAAAAAGACAATCCATAATCCAAATTACAACAGTTCGGGGCCCAAGAGACGCCACCCCCCTTCTCTTCCATTCACCACAGACAGCTTCAGGATAGAGCCCCTGGGGGCTATACCAAGAATTAAACAATTCGGAAATATCAGAATCCACTTTAGGATACTAAATTTCGATATGAAGATTTCATTCTAACTTTGCCTGGAACTAATTAAAAACTTTACTGAGTAAGCTTCTGGTGGTGAAAAACATGTACTATTTTTGAACTTGAAACAATCTTTAACAACATTCAGTTCCCCCTCACAATATTTAAATGTTTCGATCTAATTCTCTACAATAACAGGGAACACACATTTAATGCACCTTTTTAACTTATAATATTGTAATGAGGAACAACATTGAATAAGATATTTTGCAAAATTTATTGTATGTTAGTTAGCTCTACAGTGGTTTATTAAATACTAGCAATTAGCTACATTAGAGAGGATAAACTAACTAGTTAATTAATTAAGTTTTGACTTTGTAATATGGTGTTGCCAGAAATGAAAGTACTAAGTAAATTTTACTGAAAAATTGAGCAATAAAAAAAGAGAACCAAGTAATACCACATATTCAAACCCATGCTAAGCTCTTGAGTAAAGATTTTTTAGCAAATAAAATTAGTCTACACAATATCAAAAATTAGACAAAAAAGTAACGAAAGAAAACAAATTTCAATTTAGCACCGAAAGTGTACAGAGTGATAATTATCAATAACATAGTTAATATATTTATTCTTGATGAGAATAATCCAGCAACCCATTTCAGAGGTGTGAAAGACTTCAGTTCAGCACCTTGGACCATCTTTTGACAAATATTGTCTAAATATCTTAATCCCTTTTCTGCTAATGTTCATCAATGTTTTCCAACAGGAAGCTGTTTCCAAAGCTGCCTGTGAGGCCATCTTCAACGTCCATGGTACCACCTATGAATATGAGAGCATTGGTGATGCCCTGTGTAAGTAGATTAGTATATCTATCGTCAATAAGCCTTTCGAAGAGAAACTGTCGGTGTCATTAAGTTTCGAGTCTCTAGTCGGTCTCAGAGGAAGATGAGACGTTGTAAAGATTCGAGTTGATGAGAACCTACGAAGACATGGTAATCTTCCCGACCTTAACCTAATCCCGACCAGGTAACTCAAGCCTGACCAGTAACCATTCGCTCTCAGAGTGCATAAATCCCACTGAGTTAGTGCGGTACTCGAACGTAGGACCTCACTGACATAGAGCGAACACTCATACCACTATGTTACCGATTGGACATGTGATATTTAAAAAAATATATTGTTTTAGTTTTGCAGTACAATTAATTCTCAAAAATTTTGAATTGAACAATACAATTATGAATAAATATTGGAAGTAGTAAATGGTCAAAGAAAATTCCCATTGATATTTTTCATCTGATCATTCGCCATACAGAAAAGGTAAAAAGAATTTCTTTCCTGCATCCAAACAGACGATAATAATTTATTTAGTAATGTGACTGATAGATTTAGAAAAAAAACTACAAGTAGTTTTGGGGCAAAAATGACGCTCCAAGTGGCATGACTAGACTTGTGACAATATGCTTTCAAAATCTGAGATCCCAAAAATATTATAGACTGAGAGAATTAAAGAGTATTGAATGGTTCTACACCAGCGGTATATAATATTCGATACCATTTCATTTCATCTGTGATATTCTTAAGATCTATGATTTTAAATGCATATTGTCACAACCCTAGTGATGACAATTGTGTTAGAGCATCGGTCATAGGGACATTTTTTGTATTCATTTCATGTTGACAGGTTAATTAGTTCATGTTTTTGTTCTGGTCAGGTGTGTCAACTAACAAAAAATTACAAATACCATTTATGCATGAAGAGTGAGAGGGAAGATAGTGAGTGTGAAGAAAGTGCGAGTGTGAAGAAAGTGTGAGTGTGAAGAAAGTGTGAGTGTGAAGAAAGTGTGAGTGTGAAGAAAGTGTGAGTGTGAAGAAAGTGTGAGTGTGAAGAAAGTGTGATCGTGAAGTGAATGAGAGTGATAGGGCACAATAATTTGTACATAACAATCGTACTAGTCGTTTACAATACGTGTTTTTTCACCCACATCACGTATTGTCCCAAATTCTACAAAGCGAAGGTTATCTGTGATAAGGTTGACAGGTAATATGTGGAATGACCCAAACTTCAGTTCTATGTACCACTGTTCACATTTTAATTACCATCTTCCTTTCTTTGTGGTTGGTACAAATGGTTTGGATAGCTGTCAAACGTCTTCTTTAATCTCCACATTGACGAGAAGATCCTGGTATTTACTTCCGTGTTAGAAATATCTGCGGTATGGTTATGTCACGCGCGTTTGACTGACCTGTATAATAGTTAAAGATTTCACTTCGCGATCTATTGATCTACTGTAAGTGCAGACATGGATCAACAATCGACTGCTGCGCGTTCGATTGATATATATTTTTATTAGTTTATGCATCAAGTTGTACATGTCATAAGTTACCATTAATGATAATGAAGTCGCTATCGATCGATGATTGCGCTAACGGTTGATCAATGGATCGCGTAGTGAAATCGGTCGATTTTGCAGATCAGTCAAACGCACGTACCATATTTAATTATTTACAATTTATATAGTACATTTTATAAGTACTTGTATTTGTAACTTTCAGGAATAAATTGTTTCATATTCAGTATAAGGATATTGGAAACAAATTTTCTTTACTAGATTACATGATAACAATGAATGTTATTGTTACATTAACATTCACATTTATTACTAGGGCTGGGACAATATGATCTTAAAACTATAGATCCCAATAATATCATAGACGAAGCGAAATAAAATGGTATAGACTACTATATACAGCTGGTTTAGAACGATTCAATACTCTTTAATTCTCAGTCTATAATATTTTCGGAATCTATAATTTTAAGAGCATATTGTCCCAGCCCTGTTTATTACTATTATAAAACCTACGAGAAATTCACAACAACAGCCAAGTTCGTCTCTTGTTGATGTTGTTGCTGAATTAATTCCGTGGTTCTGTTTTTAACTGCGATTATTTACCGCAAGAAATGTACACCAGACGCTGCTAAAATAACTGCGATGATATTAATACAGTTAACATTTAACACATTCATTCAGTATTATTTACCTAATTAGTTAATAATATATTAACGGAATATAGAATGACTTTTAAATAAATCAGACTGTTTAATTAATTGAATACCAACACTTTTTTCTCTGACAGTACGTAACAAATAGCGTCTTCAATATCCTCCTTTGTTAAATGTTTTGTATTATTTTCTTCATTTTATAGCTTCTCAAACCGCACACCGTGTCTTTTGTTCCTTTAATAACCAGTTCAATAAAATATCGATACTACCAAAACAATATCATTCAATTTTTCTTATTATTTAAATATAATATTTTTTACTTCACCAACCAGTGCTGATTATCTTCAGTATACTGTTAATTTGCATGTGCAAAGATTCTTTGGGTTATCAGAAAATCCTTGTTTCAAGGATTAGAAATAATCTTTAATGTTAGATAATATTAGATGATGTAACTAGTGTCAATTGATAATGTTAGAGCATGTAACTAGTAATATATCATGTAACATTTTAACTGTTGAAAATTAGATTAATTTGATGATAGGACATCAACATAAATTTTTCTTTATTCAAAATAAAACACATGGATGCTAAAGTAATTAATCTATAATTTAATTGATATCAACAGCTTACCAGAAATAAATAGCAAGTTGCCGGTTTCGAATGGGCGTGTCCTAGTGTAGCCAATCACAGGGCAGCATCGAATTGCGTGGGCGAACTTTGAGCCAAGAAATCCCAGCAACCAGAAGGGGGCGGAGCAAAGATTCAAATACCCTGTTTGAATCTCTACTCCACAATCATTCTGTTTTCAAACTCTGTATCGACAGGTTCTCTAGATATCTCAGTGGTGAAAAGTGTAGAAACTATACGACACGTCAAAATGGATAACTTTAATAATTCAACTAACAGTTTCTCTTACGAAACATCAGACTTTCTAGAAAGTTTTGGACCTGAGCATCAGATGGGATTTTCTTTGAATGCTGCAGTTAAGAAACCGGATTTAGAAGCTGTGTACGAGAAGTTTTCGACTGGCGCTGTGGAAATTATCCCGATTGCAAAGGGCGACAAACAGAAAAAGTCAGACAAGAAGATTTCTAGAAGGGGTATAGAAATAATACCCATTTCTAGGAGCAAACAAATTCAATCTAAATCGAAAAAATGTTCAGTCAAAATCACCAAAGAATCTGACAAAACACGTGAACCTGTAAGTACCTAATTTAATGTTGCATTCCCAGTAATTAGTTGATTAAAGGTAAATTTTCAAAGATTTAGTTCAAATTTACCAAAGAAATTACGTTAGTCTAGGACCTCTAGGTCATTAGCCAATTCTAAAATAAATAAGCAACCGGTAAATGAGTAACTATATTATGTATTTAATGATGATTTTAATAGTTCATTATATTTGGAAATCTGTATAGGTAGGAATTCGATAAAAGTGATGAGTGCTTTGTTATCTATTTATAGAATTTTTAAACTTTGTTACCTGTCAAAAATCTTAGATATTATTTCACCAATTGAATCAAACTTAAAATAAATGGAATATTGAAAATAACTAATCTTTTTAAACAGGATTATTAATAACCGGAAAAATGCTGGGCAAAATTTTGTAATAATTTTATAACATCTTCAGTAAAATAAATTGTTCGAACAAATTTCAAAAATTGCCGATTTTACTTCTGAAATTTAACCTCCTTGAAATTTAACTACATGTACTTTTATTGGAGGAAACTTCTAATATACTTCAACTGTGTCTGGATAAAAATATAATTTAATCCTTTGAAAACCATAACCGTCATAGGAACTAAAAAAAAAATATTTTAATCATATTCTTCCAATGAACATATATAGGTTGGTCACAGTATGCCGCCCCATAAGATCAAGGATGATAAACAAACTGGTTTCGAATTTATAGGCTCCATTGTCAAGGCAATTAAAGTATTATGAATATGTTCGTAAATGTACTTTTGCAGATACGATTTCTATTTATATATGATATTTAAATAGCTGTTGTATATTCATTTTATGGACAAAGTATGTCAGATATGCAGAACCTGGTATAGAGGGTAGAGTGAAGTCACGTTATGGTTGCCAGAGGTCGCTAGACTCTATTAGAGTTGTACAAGTTTGCATGAGATGAAAGATTAATCCAGTTTTTTATTGACCATTGATTCAAGAGTTAGGAGATATAGTGATACATATATTGTAGAGCTTTTATTGATAATTTCTTATTTCAGACCAAACGCTTCTGCTCGACGTGTTCAGAAATGGTCCTAGTCAACGAGCGCCTCTTCAATAGCTGTGGCTGCAAATCATACTGCAAAACATGCTATGAAACTAATCAGAAATTCTCTGACTGCAATCAAAAACTGTAAGTATTGTATTTTGAAATATCCTTCAATATTTAAAAAGAATTGATCATCAAATGTTGACATTCCTAACTCTTTAAAAGAGAAAATTGGTAATATTGAAATCTTTTGCTATTTTGACGACAACAAATATATATTTGTTTCCATGTATTTGTAGAACATGTTTTAATTAATATACATTCAAATTAATTAGTTTCGAAATTACAAAATGTAATTCCCTGTTGACAGTACAAGAAACCCTTCAGACAAAAATCCGAAATATCAAAATGTCTCCTTCACTGAGTCTTTGACAGTGCATATGTCCCGTAATGTCAGATTATTAGCCAAGTTCATGGATTGTTAGTCTCAGTTAGTCGTTTTTCCTGTCATTGAAGTCTCTAACTCAGTCCATATACAGAGTACAGTTAAATTAACGAGTAAAGGGGCCTTTACACGGTAAGTGCTCAGTGCCACTTTGTGGTGACACTGCTCTATGCCACGCCCACTTTGCTACTTGCCCCACCCTTTTTGGCAAAACTTTGTGGTGACCAAGCTATCGCTCTGAGAGCGAACGCTCACCACAAAGTGCCACTGTCTGTCAGTAGCAATTGCCAGACAATCAACAACTCCTTTCATTTGCCTAGTTGAAGAGCACCCATGCCTATGGAAAATAAAATCTAAAGATTATAAACATAAAACAATAACAGCGTTACTGTTTAATAGCATATTAGATGCTAACCACGATACTAAAGTGTCAGTGCCCACCAAAGCACATTCTGCTCGTGTAAAGGCGCTGAGCTAATTGGTGGGCAGTGTGGTGAAAAAAGTGTGGTGAATAGTGGCACTGACCAGTGCTCGTGTAAAGGCCCCTTTATGAAGTATCGGTTCCATCATAACTCAAGTCACTTCATATCTCGGGTGCACTAGAGAGTTTTCTATATGATTAAAATCTTTGTGAAAACTATGGACTTTGACGAAGTTTTTCATTACGCAAATTATTTTCTGTAATTTAAACATGTAAAAATACTTCATAACTCAAGTGCATTTCCTTATTCATGAAGATAAGTTAGAACTACATTATTTATGTCATCTTTGACAAACATTAATCATCTATCAAAAGTTTATGTGCAATTATGTTAATGTTACAAAATAATAATTTATTCTTCCTCTACAGGTTCTGCGTGCATTGTGACAATCAATTTATGAAGGATTTCGATGAGAATGTCAAGATCAATAGTTCTAAAATTATAAATATTCTAATGCATTATCACAACAATATAATTATCAATTCCGTGAGTGCATTAGACTTCGTATTTAATACGTCCAATATAGACGAAAGAAATGTTAAATCAATGGTATACGCTAATCAAGAAAATAAAGTGAAAGAAAATTGCCATAACTATACGGTATTCAATGTGGTTCCTGACGGCCACTGCTTGCTCTACGCGATAGCCATAGCTTACTTTTGTGTTAATAATTCGCCAAACCAGGACAGAATGGTAAATTCGAATTATTTTAAGAAAATATTGTTGAAAGAGTTCATAGTGAGCAATGATCAATGTATTTTCTTTTTGGAAGATGAAGATAAACCAGCCTATTATAATCTAGTAGGTCAATATATAATCAATAAAAACTTCGATAATTCAGTGTGCGATATGGTTCCAGACCTACTGGCTAAATTATTAAATATTAATCTGCGAATTCATTGTATTGCGAATAAACCAATAAAATCTATCGTTCAAAAAGAATGCGGTGCAACAAGTGACCCATTCGTAGAGATAGCTAAATACAAAGAACACTACTATGCACTTTATCGCAAACCCAGTGCAGGGGAATTTGTCAGAGAAGAGGAGGAGAACTGGGACTCCGAGTCAGAGGATGATGAAGATTCTTCTGATTATGAAGATTTTCAATTTGGATCTTCGCATGAGGCATATTCTCTCGACGAAGACCACCATAGCGCAGCATCCTATGAGAATTGAGGTTTTAGTTACTCTACTGGTGAATTCGTTTTACGTGCCAAAAGTCCATATTTAGTAAGTAATTGATTTTTTTAATTAGCAATGAAGGCAGTCGATAAGCAATTTTCCAAAAACCGTCCTACGTTTAGCTTTATAGTTTATTCCCAATATTGAATCCTGTGAATCTATCACTAGTCTAGTCAAATTCTTTCGACAAAAATCTGCTATGAGTTATAAAGGTTGAAGTTTCTCTGCATTTGCAATACCTTCTTAATGGGCAAATAAGCAATAGTAATCGCGTAGAGGAAACAGTGGCCATCAGTTATCACATTAATTACCGTATATCCAGAACATTTATCTTTTTACCACTTTCTTGTTAAGTGTACGTTATTTTTCATCATCTGACATTATAAATTGAGAGTCCGTCACGAAGCCGCTAGCAAGATTGCTAACTCCTGCAATAATGGAGGATCTTCTGAGATTTCATAACTTAATTTGAAGTCTGCATCATTTGTTATGATAAACTATTCTATAATTCTCAGTCATTGAGTTATTACTATTTGAAGTTTATTAGAAGCATTTTATGTATAAGCTTGAATTGGGTATAGTCATCCACACATTCACATGTATACTCGTTATTTTAAATATGTACAAATTCTATCGCAAATTATTCTAGGTAATTATTATTTTCTGTTGAAATATGAAAATATATATTTAAATAATATAAGTGTTTTATTGGTCACATTCCAAATATAAAAGAGAAACTAAAAGATTTTAGATCACTTGAAAAACAGCTATGAAAGTTTACCATTTTCAGATTCATATGAATTAAATAATACCTATTTGATTTTGGAACATTTAGAATGTACTATTTGATAATTAGGGTTTTAACAATACTCTTTTTGAATGCTTTATATTTTCTGGAAAAATATTTAAAATTTATTCTTATATGCTTTACAATATGCTTGCTATTCTTTTTATTTTCAATTATGCTTCTTATGCTTAATTCATTCAAATGCTGTAATTAGATTAATAAACATGATAATGGATATTATCAAGCCTCAATTAAATCATGTTTGGATAATAATATCATGTTCTTTGAAGAGTTTAAATAAATCATTTTAATTGAAATCAAAACACATGGAACTGTACATCGTCTGAAAAAGTTCAGTTAATAAAACTGTTAGTTTCTGAAATTTAATTAAATCAAACTTTTCGCTATTGAACTTGAGTGGGATATATCCCAATCATGTTGGCATGTAATGTTATGTGGAACGGTCTGTTAAAATACTTACATACTTGCTTTCTCATGTTGTATATTTTGAAAGAAAAATATTTTATAAAAAACAAAAAGAATTTATTTTTTATAAAGAGAAAATTGTTTATATAAAATATGCTTAAGAATATGTTTGTATGCGAAAAGTATACAAACATATTCTTAAGCTGCAAGTTTAATGTATAGTATTGTTGTAAGAGATATTCATGAAACCATCTGGCTTTATTATCAAAGATATTATACTACAGTAGATACACCACTCCCAAATTTCAGTATTAAAAGTGTGTTGAGGCGCCATCTGGATTTGAATGCGGGAAAAAGAGAATCAACAACATTTGATGTTGATCAAAACGATGAAAGTTTCAGAGTTCAACTGAGTAAAAATAGATTTCAGAATAACTTTTCTGATCATTCAGTACAGTCGTATAACTTCTGCCATTATACTGGAATTTTCAATGTTTTGATCAACGCCAAATGTTGTTGTTAGATGGCGCTTTTTAAAACAGGAATTCCTAAGAGTGGTGTACCTTACTGTATCATAATATTTAAAAAAAACTTAACTCACAAAATAAATTTAGTTAGAATTATTCATAAATTTGACCCGAAACATGCGCAGATTTTGAATTGAACTTAAAAAGTTAATTTGATTTTTTCTAAGGTTGTTCATAAGAAAGCAGGAGATATAGTCCTACTCTGGACCCTGACGAATTGTATACTTAATAAACTAAAAAGTTAAAATTTCGTCCTTTTAGATCAAAAACTGATTTGAATTCAGAAAATTTAAATGACGAGGAGAGTACCGTTAGCTAAACCATGCGTCATGCCCATGATTGGAAATTTTAAACCATTTTTAGGGTAACTTTTATTGTTTAGGTAGGGAGTTTTTATATTTGCCTTTTTATTTTTATATTTTAATTTTATATTTTAAATAAATTAGTTTCTCTTTAATTTCTCAAACGTTTGTCTAGGGACACTTTAACACTGGTAAGAATCTGTGCGACTATTTTTACTCCCATTTTAGATTTTATAGAACCCTTTGTCTCATTTTATAGTTTTTAACTTAAGAGGTTCTTTTAAAGTTTTAATTAGCTTATGTGATGTGATATACATTTAAAGTTTTAAATAGTTTACCATATTCATTTCTACTTAAAATTCATGCCATAATTTTTATCTAGTTCTATGCCAAGTTTCTGTGCATGGCAAAACACTCAATTTTTTGCCAATCATTTTTTAACTTTTAATTTTCTCTCGTCTTATTGATGTTGAACCTTTAGTAATTTTAGTTTTTTGTTCTTTAATCTTTGTTCTTTTTAGATTAATAAAAAGGCAGCCCAATAGAGCATCTATGGCTGCTGGAACTTGTGGGTGTCCCACGACACCATTTATAAAATAAGATTTATTCAAAAAATATCACTACGCCTCTGTCCAACAGAACACTGCTCCTTTACAGGGTGTCCCAGAAAAAAGGAAACCCATTTTCAAATTAGTTTATTTTAGAAAATATTAAAACTATAAGAATTCTGAAAACACTGTTTTATACGTTTACTTTTTCTGCATCCCTTGTGAAAAATTAATAATGTTACAACAAAAATTAAAAATGCTGCAGCAAATTTAGCAGAAGGAAAAAAAGTGCTTGCGCGAGGAAGTCCTCATTTTTGGTCCGTTGATGATACCAACAAACAAAACAAAATTTGTTAGTTTGTATTCATGATACAATGGATACCTATAATAAAATCAGGAATTTTTAATTTTAACACGGTAATTTTTATTGCATATTTAAAAACCCCAAAATGCAACTCTCAAAATAACAACGAGTTTTTGTGGTGACAAGTTATTTAAGAACTGGAAGCTTTAAACTGGTTCAACAAGATTTTGAACAACGCTTTCCGGAAAGAGCTTCGCTAACTAAGAAGACCATACGGACAAATGTTAATAAGTTCAAAACTGAAGGAACAACTTCGAATTTAAACAGAGAGCGATCGGGTTGCAGGGGAACAGAACAAACAAGGGAAAACATTAATCGTGTTCGTGAAAAGCTAATTGAGAATTCAAAAATATTAACGAGAAGGAACGGGTTGGACATCAGTAAAAGCACATTTAACCGGATTGTTAAAAACGATGTAAGGTATCATGCTTACAAGATTCATGTACGGCATGAACTATTAGAACCGGATTTACCTCGCCGCCTAAATTTTTCAAATTGGTTTCTGCAAAAAAATGCTCGCTTCGTAGAAGACATCGTGATTGGTGATGAAGCAGCATTTCATATGAATGAAGGAGTCAATAATTATAACATTCGCCAGTATGCACCCAGAAATAATACTCCAAATTTCAACTTCGACGTAACAATGTGCAGGGAGAAAGTTTCTGTATGGATGGGAATGTGTGGAAACGGACGACTTATGAGCCCTATCTTCTACGAAAATAATATGAATGGAGATAAATACTTAAACCTAATTACAGAAAGAACAATTCCTGAGCTGCATCAAATTTACCCAAACAGATTTAATAGGCTATGGTGGATTCAGGATGGTGCTCCAGCACATAGAAGTCGTGCAGTTCAAGAATTGCTACATGATAATTTCAACGATCGCATTATTGCACTGAACCATCCAATTGAGTGGCCGCCCAGTACACCTGTATAACTGAAAAATAGTAACTCTAAATTTCATAATGATTAATGAATAGCATGACCAGGTGAATAAAGAAGTTCATTTTTAATGGTTAAACGGTCAGAATCATAAAAAATGACCTTGGCTAAAATTTGAACAATTGTAGAGAAACATCTCTTAATTTTAGGAATTATGGGATATATTCTCGTTAAGAAGCTGTGTTTATCATAACCTCAGTTACAAGGAAAGCGTTTGTTGGGAGCGGAATGAAGTAGAGAGCTGTGAGTGTGAGCTGAGTTTGTGTAGCGTAAAATAGCAAGGTTCATAGACTATAACAGGTTAAACGAATGGGGGAAAAAATTGCCATTGAGAAGACAACATTTTCTGTCTTCCTTCTTGAATATCTCTTAAACAGTAGATTAAACTTGTGCGTGAGTCAGAATAGAATTCTTTAGAAATTAATAATCTATCGAATGGTATGAAAAATATTTCAAAGAAATGGTTCTTACCACTGTTAAAAGAACAAAAAGCTAACTGCTATTCACGTCGTTGTCCGTTGATTAATGGGCACTGGTCAACATTTTCATCCGCTTTAATTACTGTAGCTAAACGCCTAAAATAAGAACAAACATAATATTGCAATAATAAAATAAGAAATAAACAATGTAAAATGTCAATTATTTGTAACTTTCATAGGTTTTATTCTAAAGAAAAAGTTTCACATAAAGAATTTGTAGACTCAGCTCTTAGTAACATTTCGTACTATTTCTATTCGTTTAACTTGTTATAGTCTATGAACCTTGTAAAATAGGTACCGAGGATGACGTCACAAACCGTACATCGATGTTGTTTTAAGTCGACTTCAGTACCTACCTTTATATACTATTAGTCTTGATATGAACGAAGTTGATTAAATAACAACAAAAGTTAATTCCGAAACTTTAATAAATGAAATTTGAGGTTTTTTACACACAGCAGTTGAAAAATATACGGTTATTTAGCTCTTTTGTGCTGTATCCGGAGCCATGACATTGAAAATAACATAGTTTCGGCTTATATTTTTCATGTATTTCAAAAATGAATAACAAAATAGACTGCTAGTTAATTATTTCAATGACACATGTAGGTATTAAATTCCCTAAACTTTCACCTCGAAAGACTATAGCATAGACCCAATCTTGAGAGATATTTGGAAATCTAATAAGTTAAATCTACTATTTGTAAATTACCTTTTGTTTCATTATTTCCGTTCCATAAACTGTTTTGCTGAACAAAACAGTTTTCAGAACAGTTTAACATCAGCTAAAGCAATTATAGACTGCTACATATTATCTCTTAATTTTATCTTACTTTTTACCTATAATTATATGCATTGATTTATCCATAATATTTTTGCGTGATCTGCGCATTTTTGTTTTTATGTTTCAACTCACGAGAATTTGCATTAGTCCCCCACCCTCAAGAGATTCCATAGAAAACTATTTATATTTTCACTTAGTCTGGCTGACTGATCTATTTGTGCTACTCTAGGATATTAAATAGGTTATAGGAAATTTATTGTCTAGTTTTATTGAGTATAATTTATTTGTAATAATTAATGATTTAAAATTAAAAACATACGCGTATTAAATACATTTGGTTATAAATAGGATCAAAATTTCTTTTTAACAGAGCAATTTTTTGCTCTGGAATACTTTTGGTAAGGTACTAAATTATCAAGTTATGGGTACGTTCTATATTTTCGGACACGTCAGAAAAGAAAATATAATAATTATTATTACTTACCTTTTATTCTAATTGGTATCATGAATACCAATTGAAATAAAGTTAAAATGATTATTCTATAGAGATTTTTACGTGTTCGAAAACACGGAACCGTGCGATAACACGGAACTTGCCCTTAAATGGGACATATGTTGAATTTCTGAACCAATTGCTTCTAATAAACTCATCTGGATTATAATATTGACGTTTCTTTTAGTTTACCGTGAAATAATCTCGAAAATTGTCTGTTTTCTATATCTACGAACGGTAATTATATAGAGACATGTATCGCAAAATTATAAAAGCGGGATGTAATTAAAACTGGGCCTGCCTGTACTACACGCAGATAGAAGCTCTTTGCATAAAGTACAAGGGAATATAACAAGATGGAGACAATGACAAGTTATTCGAAAACTAAACAACTATGATTAATTCATCATCTCAAGAGGCACGACTGCGAATAGTTGCTGCCGATTATTACTTCTTGGCGAAATATCTTAATGAAGAACATAGAAAGTACAGAACTACGTTCAATATAACATTCCATCCTGATCATGAGTTGGAAATGAGAAGAATGATCACTCATGCCCAATGTTTATCGGTAATGAGTCTTGCAAATTATGTGTCCGAAGATTATTTTACTTATGTGAAGAGAATGCTGATGAGCAGCTTATTGTGCTGCAGAAAAATCGTCGTGTATAGGAATAACTTCCAAATAGAACACAATTACGCCAATAGTTACGAAAATGAAATAAAGAAAAGTCTCTGACCTGGAAACCATCATAAGAATATTAGCATGCAACAACTTCGTCCAAATGTGAGTATAGTAGGAAATATAGATTCTTTCTTTATTATATTTAGAGTTCTTAAGTGATAATTTTTAAGTTCATAGAATTCAATCAATTAAAGGAAGTGTACGAGTAAACATTTGTTAATATTGCAATAAAGAATTAGGATATTTCTTTTTCATCGTAGCCGTTATACTTCTTATCAATACTTAATTAATGTTCATCTATCTTATGTTAAATGTTTCATAAGAAAATTAGACTAATCCTTCCTTTAAATGTATTTTAAAACCTAATAATGAAAGAATGAATTTAGAATTTTGTTTTTAGATCTGCTTTGTTCATTTCAATAATAAAAACTGAGCAAGTAAAGATAACGGACCACAGTCAGTTATCTTGACTAGCTTCAATTCTGGTCCGTTAACTTTACTGTTAAATTTTTGAATAATTGGAATAAGAATATAATTTTGGAATCATAAATACAATGCATAAAAGGATATAAAACTCTCCTATACGTATTTAAAGAATTTTAAAACTTTGATACCTGTCAGAAATTCTAGATTTTATTTCACCAATTGAATCAAACTTTTAAAGAAATTGGAATAATAAAAACTAACTAACAACCATTAGACTTCGTATTCAATACTGCTAATTAAAACAAAGATGAAAATAAGGTACAAGATATTGTCATAGATATACGGTATTCAATGTTGTTCCTTATGGCCACTGCTTGCTCTACGCGATATAGATCTATAGTACTATGTGTTAGCCTATAAATAAAGTGTTTGTGACTGTGATGAAAGTTTTGAGTAGTGAGTTTATTTAAGGTTTTAAAATTCAACCATAGCTTAACTCTCACTTACAGTATAAGTGAGTAATAAGAGATACTTAAATTAGATTTCTATAATTATTGAGTCGCATTAATTAAATGTTTTTTGGTAGTAGGGTACTAAGTTCCAAGTTATTGGTTGGGTCTATATTTTTGGACACGTCAGAAAAGAATATAATCTTTATTATTTAACTTCTATTCAAATTAGCATCATGAATACCAAATTAAATAAAAGTTGAATAATGATTACTATGTCAAGATTTTTAAATGTTCGAAAAAAAGGGGAACATGGGATAACACGGAACTTACCCTAAGATGAGACAGGTTCAATTTCTGAACCAAATGATTCTAATAACCTCATCTGGATTATAATATTGACGTTTCTTTTAGTTTACCGTGAAATAATCACGAAAAGTGTCTTTTCTATATCTAAGAACGGTAATTATATGGAGACATGTATCGCAATATTATAAAAGCGGGGTGTAATTACACGCAGATTAAAGTTCCTAGCGTACTGTTTACGAGAATATAACCAGATGGAGACAATGACTTGCGAAACTTCCTATTTATAACTAGAAGGCATTTTCCCGAAATAATGAACTGTCTTTTCTTTAGTACTCATTATACAGAATATTGATGAAGAAAGCACATAGTCTTACATAATTAAACTGGCTACATAACATTTATTCATTATTTTTTTCGTGGGTTGAAATCCCGATATTGATTTTCATAAAAGGTCATACATACATAAAGAGGATTATTATTCGATTTAAATGCATTTATATCAAAATGATCAATCTAATCACAAGTTAAGCATTTACTAATCATTTTTTTTCTGAATGAAAATAGTGAGAGAGACTTTTGTAGCCCATCGTTGGAACACCTGACTCCGTGAATACCTGTCGCTGAACATATTACTGCAAGGACTCTACGGGAATTATTGAAGATATCACTGAAAATCAACGAACAAATTGGAAGTCTTTATGTTTGGAAATTCCATTTTATAGAACTGTTGATAAAAACAGATGTTTCAGCCTCTCTATAGTCTATATATAGATATAAATTACGTGAAAAATACAGGCTTGATTTGGCAACGGTAAAGTTAAACCTTTAATATTTAGAGACTTTTCTAATCAAATATCTGTGACAATTGGTATTCATCTATCAAAAACCTATGCAATTCTATAAATATGTAATTCATTCTTACACTACAGGTCCTGAGTGCTCTTTAAAATTTCGAAGCACATGATCAAGAAACTAATGATATTTTATAATGCTATAGATATCAGCTCCGTGAGTGCTTTTCAATTCCTGATGCCAGATGATGATGAGCAAGATGTATGTACTCAGAACCAAGGAAAATTAGAGAGACTGTGTCCAGGATACCAAGTAACTCTTGTGCAACCTGATTGACACTGTTCGCTACACGGCATCACTCTCGCTTATTTATACACTAAAGAGTTGGAACACATGGACCGATTGGTAAAGATTTTATTTAAAAAATTCGTTGAAAATAATGAGAATTAAACAGGTTTCATGACAGGGGATGATATATTATTGAAATAATCCTGGCAGGTTTAACAATACTTATCGTCTAAATTATTCGATTCTGAAATTGGGGATATGGTGCCAGGTAAACTCTCGAAACTTTTAAGATCAATTTTTGAATACATAAAATTTATTCAAATTTTACAAAAGACACCATGAAACTCAAAAAGGTGAAAAGGACAAACAATGTGTAGAGATTGCTATATATGATAAACAGTACTACGCCTGTTCTTCTACTAATAATCCCAATGATTATGGTACTAAATTTCTCTAATTGACTGATGATGGCAACGACTCTGGTCATTCTTGCTAAAGTTACATTAATTTCAAAATTTTCGTAGATGGAAATTATATTATTAAAATGAGTACATTTCTAATCCGTACACAGACGTCAAAATGAAAAATTATATTAACTTTGACCAGCAGTAATCATCTATCAAAAGCATATGTGCAATCATGTTAATGTTACAAAACAATAATTTATTCTTCCTCTACAGGTTCTGCGTGCCTTGTGACTGTCAATTTATGAAGGATTTCGAAGAGAATGTCAAGATTAAAAATTCAAAATTTATAAATATTCTAATGCATTATCACAACAATATAATTATCAACTACGTGGGAGCACTAGACTTCGTATTTAATACGTCCAATATAGACGAAAGAAATGAAGCAATGATATACGCTAATCAAGAAAATTAGGTAAAAGAAAACTGCCATAACTATACGGTATTCAATGTTGTTCCTGATGGCCACTGCTTGCTCTACGCGATAGCTATAGCTTACTTTTGTATTAATAACTCGCCAAACCAGGACAGAATGGTAAATTCGAATTATTTCAAGGAGTTAAAATTGTGGGCAATGCTGAAAATATTCTATATGTAGATGAAGATTATCCAATCTATTATAATCTAGTAGGTCAACACATAATTAATAAAAATTTCGGCAATGTTATTGTGCCATGGTACCAGATATACTTGCTAAATTATTAAAAATAAATCTGTGAGTTCATAGTATTGGAACTAGACCAATATAAACTACAAATGAAACAATGCGGTGCAATGAGTGACCCATTCGTTGAGATAGCTAGGTACAAAGAACACTACTATGCAATTTATCGCAGGGAAATTTGTCAGAGGGGGGGGGGGGAGAAGAGAACTGGGACTTTTCCGTGAAAAATTGAAAATTCCTAGTGCCTAGATTCTAAATTTAAATTAAATGACCAATATGACCCTTTCCCCACGGTTAGTCATAATAAAGTGGGTGCCACAGTCCTACTTTCTACTCTTGATGTCAAAACTAATTGTATGCTCCATTCAACTAAAAAAAGTTATTTTTGTCCTTAGAGTCAAATAGCAGGTGGACTTCAGGAAATAAGAAAGAAAAGTAGATTACTGTTAACTAAACCATGTATAAAAGGAGTTAAATTTTTTTAAGAAATGACCTAATGTCTCTGTGCAACAAATGTTACTCCTATACTAGTCAACGGGAAAAAAGTAAATCTAAATTTCATAATGATTAATGAACAGGTGAATGACGAAGCTAATATTTAGATGATAAACTCTCATATTTTAGAAAAAAGATTGATGCTGAAATGTGAACTATCGAGAATACTTCTCTTCATTGAGATTTATTCCCATATGGAAACTGACTTTATTATAACTTTAGTCTGAAGGAGAGTGTTTTCAGTACATGTTCTCTGTATGGAAGGTAGGAGCGGAATGACACAAGTAGAGAGCTGTGAGTGTGAGATGCGTTTGTGTAGCGTAAAAATAGGTAGTGAGGATAATTTCGTCACAAAACTTTTATCGATGTTATTTAAAGTAGACTTCAGTATCTATACAGACAGGCCCCACTCTTATTATCAAATCATGACTCCTATTTACCACCAAACGGTTATTAAAGCGAGAAAGTAACAAGAAATATATAAGTATCACTTCTTGATTATGCATCTCATTTTCTATGAGTTATAATGAAAGAAAATTTGTTTTAGAGGTAGAGTACTATATAAGTCTATTAATAAACAGTTTTTCAGTGTTTGTGACTGTGATAAAAGTTTTTTAAGCAGTGAATTTATCAAATGTATTAAAATCCAACAATTGCTTAACTCTCACTTATAGTAAGAGTAATAATGGATACTTAGATTTTTAAATTTATGGAGTCACATTGAACAAATGGTAATTTTATGCTCTGAAATATTTTTGGTAATTGGGTGTAGTGTAGATAGAGAAAGTTTTATTTGTCTATTCGAAATGTTTTTTTTTTTTCGAAAAATTCAAACCATGTTAAATCTGTTTAACTCTTAGATTATTTATTAATATGCACTTGCCTTAGAGTTATGATGAACTACTCTAGAGAGAGGAAGTGTTGCAGCGATTGCAGGACGCTAAGGAAGACTGTAAAACCTTATTTTGTTTCAGTTATACCAGTTCTCCATTAGAATCTGTTCAAATTATATTATTTCACCATTAAACTGACGCTAGATTGCCAGTCACGTGACCCAAAAATAAGGATTTTAGCGTCCCGCAAGGCGCGATATTATTTTGGCCACTGACCCACCACTTGGTACTTGCATTATTTTAATAATTTAAGTTTGAAAAACTCTTATTTTTTTAACTTTAAACTAACCCTCTTTAGTCACATTGTTTTTTTTTGGAGGGTCCGAAATTAATAATTTTTTCTTGAAATAATTCAGGGTTGAACATTTTTCATAGAATTTAGCACTTCTCTTTTCCAATTGGTTCAACGTATTAATTAATGTACCACGTCTGACTTAAATATTCACCAATGATGCTTTTTATTCAGGGTAGAACCTCCATGTAGGAACACAATAAAACAATAGAATAAGCTGTGAATTGTCAGATTCATGTACCTACTACGTCGCTGTGTCCACCATTTAGAAGTAGGTAATAAGATCTGCCTAGATTCAGTCAGTCTATCTGTAGTCTCCAGCAGCTACCAACTCTTAATCAACTTAAGTTATTCTAAAACTAAACAACCATGATTAATTCATCAGCTCAAGAGGCACGACTGCGAATAGTTGCTGCCGATTATTACTTCTTGGCGAAACATCTTAATGAAGAACATAGAAAGTACAGAACTACGTTCAATATAACATTACATCCTGATCATGAGTTGGAAATGAAAAAAATGATCACTCATGCCCAATGTTTATCGGCAATGAGTCTAGCAAATGTTGTATCCGAAAATTATTTTACCTATGTGAAGAGAATGTTGATGAGCAGCTTATTAAGGAGGTCGTACTACCGTACGCTCCTGTGGTCTATAGTAATTGGTTCAAATATGTATGCATATCCAAGGGCGGAGTCTGGAGTATTTATGACATCCCGGCAACTAATCCGGCCTCAACCACCGAATCATTGAGGTGTGTCCCGACAAATGTGCAAACCCAATTCAGTCTCTCTCTATACATGTAAGGAAACACAGTAATACCATCTGGACGTTTACCATCACCTCTGTCAAGCCCAGGAGGCTCAAAAACTGAAAGGAATTCTACTCTCTGCAATTCCCGTTTTACAACATTATTCATTGCCGCATACTTGGGTGATGCCTCTGTATCAAGATGTACCCAATGACTGAATGGGAATTGCATTCAACCACACTTTACACCACAAGTAGGTATGACGTCACCATGGAAGAATTTTATGGTTTATTTAAATAGTGTTGTGTGATACATCGTAACAACGATAGTGCTTTCATCGATAATATACGGATAATATACGATAAGGGCCGCGCAACAACCTTCGCAAGGTATTACCAACAGCTATAGGTCTGATGCCACCATCCTTTTTAGTTAAAGCGCACTATGTGGCCCCATAAAAAGTTAAAGCAAAATCAGAAACTTCTCTTAAAATTGCATTCACAAAATCTGTCCAATTGGTTAAAACTCCTACTACATCCTTTGCAGATGTATGGGACAATAGCGTCTTATAATGACCTGGCCTGAGGTCCTCCGGCAAAACCAGGAGCAGGTCCTCCGGCAGAACCAGGACGGAAAGAATTAAAAGCCTTCCAGACATCCTCCTCCGAAGCAATAGGCAAAATTAGAGAATTATCTGGAGGCTCTGGCATCATCAAATCTTGTGAGGCAGGCGATTGTTTAGACCTCATCGTTCTGACTCTGACTGTCTCTTCGTTTCGTTAGGCCAGTCTATCCGAAGATGACCGCTCACGAACTGTTTCACTCAAGTCACCATCTGCGAACTTAGCTGCACTATTTTCTTCTATATTCTCATATAAAAGCTTTGACTTCATTATAACCTCGGTCTGAAGGAAAGTGTTTTCAGCACATGTTCTCTGTATGGAAGTTAGGAGTGTAATGACACAAGTAGAGAGCTGTGAGTGTGAGTTGTGTTTGTGTCGTGAAAAATGGTAAGTGAGTCCATACTAATAAGTAAAAGTATTTAATACTTGTTTGTTTCGATCATTATTGATTACAAATAAAATTCTGAGGTTGTTTAACCCCTCTCATTCAAATTACTTATTTTAAAAACAATAGTATATAAAGATACTGAAATCAATTTTAAATAATATCGCTATACGTTTTGTGACGTCATCAATCTTACTCACTATTTTTACGCTGCACAAACTCAGCTCTCACTCACAGCTCTCTATTTGTGTCATTCCGCTCCTACCTTCCATACAGAGCACATGTACTGAAAACACTCTCCTTCAGACTGAAGTTAAAATGAAGTCAAAGTTTCTATAGTTTAATTCATTCTTTGGATATTAGGTTTTAAAATACATTTAAAAGAAGGATGCGTCTAATTTTCGAATGAAATATTTAACATAATATGATAGATAAACATTAATTAGTTATTGATTCGAAGTATAACGGTTATACACTGAAAAAGTATATCCTAATTGTTTATTGCAATATTAACAAATGCTAGATTTTATTCGTACATTTCCTTCAATTAAGTTATTGAATTCTATGAACTTACAAAATGATAACGAAAGAACTAAATAATTGAAAATAAATTTATATCCTACTATACTCGCATTTAGACGATGTTGCTACATGCTAATATTCTTATGGTCACCAGGTCAGAGAGACTTTTCTTGATTTCATTTTCGTAACTATTTGCGTAATTGTTTCCTATTTGGAAGTTATTCCTATACACGACGATTTTTCTCTAGCACAATAAGCTGCTCATCAGCATTCTCTTCACATAAGTAAAATAATCTTCGGACACATAATTTGCAAGACTCATTACCGATAAACATTGGGCATGAGTGATCTTTTTTATTTCCAACTGATGATCAGGATGGAATGTTACATTGTAAACCTCGTATAGGTCTGTGGCCTGGGCCCATCTACATTCTTATCAACCTCAAATACTATGGCAGAAGAATTTGGTGATGGGAGTAATCTCAACATCAGTTGTCACAGAATGGGTTGGTGATGGAGTTTTGTCAATTTCCATAGTCCCTTTATTATTATTATTATTCATGTCCAGGGTTACCTCTTCAGGCTCACGGGTCTGTGGCCTGGGCCCATCTAAAGTCGCTGGCTTGGACTTATTGTTGATCTAAAGTCAACAATACAATCCAAGTCTGGCTCATCCAAAACTGGCTCAACTGGGGTCACATGGGTTCTCTCCTCGACCCGAGACTTAATCCAATCTACATCCTTCACCAGTTGGCCCTTTAGAACATTAAACTCTTGGCGGAGTCTCCCGGGGGACTCTTGCACTCGGGGCTGAATGTCACCCCCTTCGAGTTCTGGAAGCTTGGAGGAAAAATCCCCCAGCTTCTTGTCTATCCTTTCACTAATCTTCGTTATATCTGCCTGAAGGGCAACATTCTGCTTCCTACACTCTCTATCTGTGTGATTGCTTAGCTCACAAAACGAACAGATGGTATGCCTGGTGAAGTTTGCGGAGAAACCCTCCTCCTAATCAATGACCCACCTCTTCATCCTACACTGGGAACACTAAAATTTCTGTTTCTCCGGACCATTTTTTGTCGGGTACCAAGAGTTTCTGGTCCCAGCAGTAAAGTATCCACTGCTCCATCCTTAAGATAGGACATTGTCGCTAAAGAAAACTAAAATAACTGAACTCCAATTAATTAAATAAACACCCAGTCAGAATAACTGAATTAACCGAATGAATTACATATTTATAAAACTGCATAAGTTTTTGATAGATGAATACCAATTGTCAACAGATATTTGATTAGAAAAGTCTAAATATTAAAGATTTAACTTTACCGTTGCCAAATCGAGCCTGTATTTTTCACGTAATTTTTATATATAGACTATAGAGGCTAAAACATCTGTTTTTATCAACAATTATATAAAATGGAATACATTTCCATTTTCTAAATTTCCAAACATAAAGACTTCCAATTTGTTCGTTGATTTTCAGTGATATCTTCAATAATTCCCGTAGAGTCCTTGTAGTAATAATATGTTCAGCGACAGGTATTCACGGAGTCAGGTGTTCCGACGATGGACTGGGTACAAAAGTCTCGCTCACTATTTTCATTTTGAAAAAAAAAAGATTAGTAAATGCTTAACTTGTGATAAGATTGATCATTTTGATATAAATTCATTTAAATCAAATAATAATCCTCTTTATGTATGCATGCATGACCGTTTATGAAAATTAATATCAGGATTTCAACACACGAAAAAATTAATAAATAAATGTTATGTAGCCAGTTTAATTATGTAAGACTGTGTGCTTTCTTCATCAATATTCTGTATAATGAGTACTAAAGAAAAGACAGTTCATTATTTCGGGGAAATGCCTTCTAGTTATAAATAGGAAGTTTCGCGAGTCATTGTCTCCATCTGGTTGTATTCTCTTAAACAGTACGCTAGGAACTTTAATCTGCGTGTAATTACACCCCGCTTTTATAATATTGCGATACATGTCTCAATATAATTACTGTTCGTAGATACCTAAAGAAAAGACACTTTTCGTGATTATTTCACGGTAAACTAAAAGAAACAGTAATATTATAATACAGATGAGCTTATTAGAAGCAATTGGTTCAGAAATTGAACCTGTCTCATCTTAGGGTAAGTTCCGTGTTATCCCATGTTCCCATTTTTTTCGAACATATAAAAATCTCGACATAGTAATAATTATTCAACTTTAATTTAAATTTGTATTCATGATGCCAATTTGAATAGAAGTTAAATAATAAAGATTATATTCTTTTCTGACGTGTCCGAAAATATAGACCCAACCAATAACTTGTAACTTAGTACCCTACTACCAAAAATATTTCATAGAGCATAAAATTGCTGTTTGTTTAATGAGACTCAATAATTATAGAAATGTGATTATCTATTATTACTCATTTATACTTTTAGTGAGAGTTATGCTATGGTTGAATTTCAAAACCTTCAATAAATTCACTACTTAACTTTCATCAGTCACAAACACTAAAACACTTTATTAATAGGCTTACATAGTACTCTAGCTCTGTATCGCGTAGACAAAGCAGTGGCCATCAGGAACAACATTGAATACCGTATATCTAAGGCAATTTCTTGTGCCTTATTTTCCTGATTAGCGTATATCATTGCTTTAGCATTTGTTTTGTTTTAATTAGTAGTATTGAATACAAAGTCTAATGCTCTCACGGAATTGATAATATTATTGTTGTGATAATGCATTAGGATATTTATCAATTTTGAATTTTGACATTCAGTTCGAAATCCTTCATAAACTGACAATAAATACAATAAGCTGCTCATCAACATTCCTTCACATAGGTCAAATAATCTTCGGAAACAACATTTGCTAGACTCATTGCCGATAAACATTGGGCATGAGTGATCATTTTTCTCATTTCCAACTCATGATCAGGATGAAATGGTATATTGAACGTAGTTCTTTACTTTCTATGTTCTTCTTTAAGATATTTTGCCAAGAAGTAATAATCGGCAGCAACTATTTGCAGTCGTGTCTCTTGAGAAGATGCATTAATCATGGTCGTTTAGTTTTCGAATAACTTCAGTGGACGAGAGTTGGTAGGTAGACTGACTGAATCTAGGCAGATCTTACTACCTACTTCTAAATGGTGGACAGAGTGACGTAGTGCAGAAATCTGACAATTCACAGCTCATTCTTTTGTTTTATGTTCCTACATGGAGGTTGTACCCTGAATAAGAAGTATCATTGGTGAATATTTAAGTCAGACGTGCTACATTAATACGATGAACCAATTCGAAAAAAGAAGTGCTAAATTCTATGAAATATGACCAACCCTGAATTATTTAAAGAAAAAATATTATTATCGTTTCCAACCTTCCAAAAAAAAAAAACCATGTGACTTAAGAGGGTTAATTTGAAGTTAAACAAATTAAAAGTTTTATGAACTTTAAATTAAAATACTGCAAGTACATATTAATAATAATTCTAAGAGTTAAACTGATCTAACCTTGTTTGAATTTTTCGAAAAAAAAACATTTTAATTAAGACTAAAAAAAACTTTGTCTATCTACCCAACACCCTATTACTAAACATATTTCGGAGCATAAAATTACTGTTTGTTCAATGTGACTCAATAATTATAGAAAGTATCTATAATTACTCTTACTATAAGTGAGAGTTAAGCTATGGTTGGATTTTAAAACCTTTAATAAATTCACTAAACTTTTATCACAGTCACAAACACTGAAAAACTGTTTATTGATAGGCTTATATAGTACTCTAGCTCTAAAACAAATTTTCTTTCATTATAACTCATAGAAAAGGGGATGTATAATGAAGGTGTGATGATTATAAATTTCTCTTTACTTAACTACTTTAATTAGTTCGGTGATAACACTGAGTCGTGATTTGATAATAAAAGCGGGGCCTGCTGAAGATATTGAAGTCCACTTTAAATAAATAAAATCGCTCGTGTTACAGTCTCTGTCCTTGTGTTCCAACTCTTTAGTGTACAAATAAACGAGAGCGATGGCGTGTAGTGAACAGTGGCCATCAGGTTGCACAAGAGTTACTTGATATCCTGGACACAGTGTCTCTACCTTTCCAAATCCAAATTAGGCCGACAGCCCCATCGGGGTCTGGCTTCCCTCCCGGTTCTCAAACTCGACATCTCTCCAGGTGCCTGGCCACGTTGGCATAAGACAACGTCCGCTCATAGACGCTGCACACTGCCACCCTCCCCCTGGTTTCAGCTGTCGAACCCTCATTATTACCCCCTCTCTTAGGCCTACATCCTATAACATTCCTAGCGTAATTACTCATGGATACCTCCGTCCCACACCCACCACATTCCCTCCTACCTAAACCCCTACTAGCGGCCAATGTACAGCTAACGTCGTGGTTTTTCCTAGCCCCCTCTGTCTGCAAAACCACCCCACACCTCCTACATCCAAACGTCACCATTCCCTCCACTGCCCGATGCATTCTCTTCTGATGTCCAGTTAATCCCCCCTTTGACTTGCATACCTTCCCACATCATTCATATTTCCCCCTGCCTATGTTCCTACTTGAGCGAACTCATTCGTCCCCCATTATACTCAATTACTCATGCTCGCACTGTCTCTCCTATACATCCAAATGATCAATCCTCTCATACACCTCATCCTTCCATACATCTCTATCGCTGCACAATCTCTCTACATCCGTCGAATCAATTGCTGCCTCTTTCAATAATCTCTTCCAATACGACAGCCTTTTCTTCTTCCCAGGCACCTTTCTCACCTCTTCATATTCCTCATAATCATCTGGCATCAGGAATTGATAAGCACTCACGTCGCTGATATCTATAGCATTATAAAAGATCATTAGTTTCTTGATCATGTACCTTGTTTCAGCATTATTTAATTCCGGCTTGCTACAGAGCACGCAAGACCTGCAGAGGAAAAATGATTCATTATGTTGTATTCATATATTTGTATAGATTTTTGGGTGACAGGAATTTTGCCCGACGGAATGTTCCCCGTGGATTATATATTTCTATTTTTATATTGGTGAATTGTAAATTAAATGTTTAAAATGCGAGATGAAATTTACATAAATATGAATCAATTTAGTGTAACTTTAACATATTGTACTATAACAAATTTTATTTAACTAATGTTAAATAGCCCCGAAATTGAAAATAAAATGAATTCGAATTTACTGAAAATAATTACAGAACGCCTTATAAATTTAACTGTAATAAAATAATATATAGTTTGCTATTTTTAAAATATTGTAACTTATTTAACGAACTATGAATTATATTAATAAGTTAATATGTTTTCAATCATAGTTTTCAGTCTTGCGTTTAGTATTTAACATATTTGGTGTCTTTTCCACGTGAACTTTATATTATCGACACCATTGTGAAAGGGATATGACAACTGTTCTAATTGAGCAACCTTTCGTATCAATTATATGGGTAAATACTTTTTACACTACACAAACTCAGCTCACACTCACAGCTCTCTACTTCATTCCGCTCCCAAAAACACTTTCCTTGTAACTGCATGAGGTTATGATAAACACAGCTTCTTAACGAGAATATATCCCCTAATTCCTAAAATTAAGAGATGTTTTCTCTAATGTATTCACATTTTAGCCAAGGTCTATTTTTTTATGATTTTGAGCGTTTACTCTCTAAAGATGAACTTCTTTATTCACCTGGTCATGCTATTCATCAATAATTATGAAATTTAGTTACTGTTTTTCAGTTATCAAGGAGTAGTGTTCTTTCAGTCCAGAGTAGAACTCTATCTACTGCTTTCTTAAAAACAACCTTAAAAAAATCCAATTAACTATTTAAGTTCAATTCAAAATCCACGCATGTTTCGCTGCAAATTTATGAATAATACTAACTAAATTTATTTTGTGAGTTAAGCTTTATAATAATATTATTATACAGTAAGATAGACCACTCTCGGGAATTCTTGTTTTAAAAGGTGCCATCTATATTTGGAAGAGGAACTAAAGCAACAACAACATTTGGCGTTGATCAAAACATTGAAGGTTCCAGTGTCCATGAAGAAGTTCTACGACTGTACTGAATCAACAAAAAAGTTATAATGAAATCTAGTTTCATCAGTTGAACACTGAAACTTTCAATGTTTTGATCAACATCAAATGTTGTTGATTCTCTTTTTCCCTCATTCAAATCCATATGGCGCCTCAATGCACTTTTGAAACTGAAATTTGGGAGTGGTGTATCTTACTGAAATATAAATCTTCGATAATAAAGCCAGTTAATTGGTTTCATGAATATCTCTTATAATAATACTATACCTTCAACTTAACAGATTACGATGGAGTAACTTCTTTTTATTGTTGTTAAGGAACAAAACTTCCCATTGAATCAACAAATGGTTTATTATCACTAGGGTTGTGACAATTAAATATTCTTGAGCATTTTTGAAATAAGTAGTATTCTCTTTATAAAAGAAATTCTCTTCATGAGTAAATATTTTTCATTAAACTATAAAAAAATCTGTTCTGAGATACGCTATATAAGCAAAAATTACCCAGATACAACTAAAAAAAATATACAACGACAATAGAAAGCAAGTATGTAGGTATTTTAACAGACAGTTGCCCCTAACAATACATGCCAACATGATTGGAATATATCACACTTAAGTTCAATATTGAAAAATTTCATAAATTAATATTACAAGATGTGTTTACATTTACATAACTATTCAACGTTACTTAGTTAAAATTCAAAACTACCAGTTTTATTAACTGAACTTTTTCAGACTATGTACAGTGTACACATTGAATCCATGTATTTTGATTTCAGTTAAAATGATTTATTTAAACTCTTCAAAGAATTCCATTGCACTCAAACATGAGATTATCATCCAAACATGATTTAAGGGGCTTGCTAGTATCCCTTATGTTGTTAATTAATCTAATTACAGCACTTTTATGAATTGAGCATAATGAGCATAATTGAGAATAAAAAGAATAGCAAGCATATTTTAGAAGAAAATAAAGCATATTTTAAATCATAAAATAATAAATTAGGAGAATATGGAGAATATTTTTCCAGAGAATGAATATAAAGCATATTTCAAAAAGAATTTTGTTACAATCCTAATCATCACATGAATATCAAATGTTCCAATATCCAAATATGTAATTAAATTCAGATGAATACGAAGATTGTAAACTTTCATAGCTGTTTGTCAAGCGATCTAAAATCTTTTATATTTGGAATGTTCTTAAAAATCAATGAATTTAGTGACCAATAAAACACTTATATTATTTGAATATATATTTTCATATTTCAACAGAAAACGATAATTACCTAGAATAATTTGCGATAGAATTTGTATATATTTAAATTAACGAGTATACATATGAATGTGTGGATGACGATACCCAATTCAAGCTAATACATAAAATGCTTCTAATAAACTTCAAATACTAATAACTCAATGACTGAGAATTAAGTCATGAAATCTCAGAAGATCCTCCATTATTGCAGGAGTTAACAATCTTGCTAGCGGCTTCGTGACGCACTCTCAATTTATAATGCCAGATGATGAAAAATAACGTACACTTGATAAGAAAGTAATAAAAGTAAATGTTCTGGATATACGGTAATTAATGTGATAACTGATGGCCACTGTTTCCTCTACGCAATTACTATTGCTTATTTGCCCATTAAGAAGGTATTGCAAATGCAGAAAAACTTCAACCATTATAATTCATAGCAGATTTTTGTCGAAAGAATTTGACTAGACTAGTGCTAGATACACAGGATTCAATATTGGGAATACACTATAAAGCTATACGTAGGACGGTTTTTGGAAAATTGCTTATCGACTGCCTTCATTGCTAATGAAAAAAATCAATTACTCACTAAATATAGACTTTTGACACGTAAAACGAATTCACCAGTAGAGTAACTAAAATCTCAATTCTCATAGGATGCTGCGCTATGGCGGTCTTCGTCGAGAGAATATGTCTCATGCGAAGATCCAAATTGAAAATCTTCATAATCAGAAGAATCTTCATCATCCTCTGGCTCGGAGTCCCAGTTCTCCTCCTCCTCTCTGACAAATTCCCCTGCATTGGGTTTGCGATAAAGTGCATAGTAGTGTTCTTTGTATTTAGCTATCTCTACGAATGGGTCACTTGTTGCACCGCATTCTTTTTGAACGATAGATTTTATTGGTTTATTCGCAATACTATGAATTTGCAGATTAAAATTTAATAATTTAGCCAGTAGGTCTGGAACCATATCGCACACTGAATTATCGAAGTTTTTATTAATTATATATTGACCTACTAGATTATAATAGGTTGGTTTATCTTCATCTTCCAAAAAGAAAATACATTGAGCATTGTTCACTATGAACTCTTTCAACAATATTTTCTTGAAATAATTAGAATTCACCATTCTTTCCTGGTTTGGCGAATTATTAACACAAAAGTAAGCTATGGCTATCGCGTAGAGCAAGCAGTGGCCATCAGGAACCACATTGAATACCGTATAGTTCTGACAATTTTCTTTCACTATATTTTCTTGATTAGCGTATACCATTGATTTAACATTTCTTTCGTCTACATTGGACGTATTAAATACGAAGTCTAATGCACTCAAGGAATTGATATTTATATTGTTGTGATAATGCATTAGAATATTTATTAATTTTGAACTATTAATCTTGACATTCTCTTCAAAATCCTTTAAAAATTGATTGTCACAATGCACGCAGAACCTGTAGAGGAAGAATAAATTATTATTTTGTAACATTAACATAATTGCACTTATTTATTTGATAGATGATTTCTGTTTGTCAATGATGACATAAATAATGTAGTTCTAACTTGTCTTCATGAATAAGGAAATGCACTTGAGTTATGAAGTAGTTTTACATGTTTAAATTACAGAAAATAATTTGCGTAATGAAGAACTTTGTCAAAGTTATCCATCAAAGACCATAGTTTTCACAAAGATTTTAATCATATAGAAAATTCTCTAGTGCACCCGAGATATGAAGTGACTTGAGTTATGATGGAACCACTACTTCATAACTCGTTGATTTAACTGTACTCTGTATATGGTCTGAGTTAGAGACTTCAATGGCAAGAAAAAAGTCTAGCTGAGACTAACAATCCATGAACTTGGCTAATAATCTGACATTACGGGACATATGCACTGTCAAAGACTCTGTGAAGGAGACATTTGGATATTTCGGATTTTCTGTCTGAAGGGTTTCTTGTACTGTCAGCAGGGAATTACATTTTGTGATTTCAAAACTAACTTATTTTAATGCATAGTAATTAAAACATGTTCTATAAATACATGAAAACAAATATATATTTGTTGTCGTCAAAATAGCAAAAGCTTTCAATATTACAAATTTTCTCTTTGAAAGAGTTAGGAATGTCAACATTTGATGATCAATTCTTTTTAAATATTGAAGGATATTTCAAAATACAATACTTACAGTTTTTGATTCCAGTCAGAGAATTTCTGATTAGTTTCATAGCATGTTTTGCAGTATGATTTGCAGCCACAGCTATTGAAGAGGCGCTCGTTGACTAGGACCATTTCTGAGCACGTGGAGCAGAAGCGTTTTGTCTGAAATAAGAAAAATTATCAATAAAAGCTCTACAATATTATGTATCACTATATCTCCTAACTCTTGAATCAATGGTCATTAAAAAACTGGATTAATCTTTCATCTCATCCAAACTTTTACAACTCTAATAGCGACCTCTGGCAACCATAACGTGACTTCACTCTACCCTCTATACCAGGTTCTGCATATCTGACATGACTTTGTCCATAAAATGAATATACAACAGCTATTAAAATATCATATATAAATAGAAATCTTATCTGCAAAAGTACATTTACAAACATATTCATAACACTTAAATTGCCTTGACAATGGAGCCTAAATTCGAAACCAGTTTGTTTATTATCCTTAATCTTATGGGGCGGCATACTGTGACCAACCTATATATGTTCATCGGAAGAATATGATTAAAATATATTTTTATTTAGTTCCTATGACTGTTATGGTTTCCTCCAATAAAAGTACATGTAGTTAAATTTCAGAAGTAAAATCGGCAATTGTAGAAATTTGTTCAAACAATTTTTTTTACTGGAGATGTTATATAATTATTACCAAATTTTGCCCAGCATTTTTCCGGTTATTAATAATCCTGTTAAAAATATTGAGTTACTTTCAATATTCCATTTATTTAAAGTTTGATTCAATTGGTGAAATAATATTAAGATTTTTGACAGGTAACAAAATTTAAAAATTCTTCAAATAGGTAACAAAGCACTTATCACTTTTATCGAATTCCTACCTTTACAGATTTCCAAATATAATGAACTATTAAAATCATTATTAAATACATAATATAGTTACTCATTTACCGGTTGCTTATTTATTTTAGAATTGGCTAATGACCTAGAGGTCCTAGACTAACGAAATTTCTTTGGTAAATTTGAACTAAATCTTTGAAAATTTACCTTTAATCAACTAATTACTGAGAATGCAACATTAAATTAGGTACTTACTACAGGTTCACGTGTTTTGTCAGATTCTTTGGTGATTTTGACGGAACATTTTTTCGATTTAGATTGAATTTGTTTGCTCCTAGAAATGGGTATTATTTCTATACCCCTTCTAGAAATCTTCTTGTCTGACTTTTTCTGTTTGTCGCCCTTTGCAATCGGGATAATTTCCACAGCGCCAGTCGAAAACTTCTCGTACACAGCTTCTAAATCCGTTTTCTTAACTGCGGCATTCAAAGAAAATCCCATCTGATGCTCAGGTCCAAAACTTTTTAGAAAGTCTGTATTTCGTAAGAGAAACTGTTAGTTGAATTATTAAAGTTATCCATTTTGACGTGTCGTATAGTTTCTACACTTTTCACAGAGATATCTATAGAACCTGTCGATACAGAGTTTGAATACAGAATGATTGTGGAGTAGAGATTAGAACAGGGTATTTGAATCTTTGCTCCGCCCCCTTCTGGTTGCTAGGATTTCTTGGCTTAAAGTTCGCCCACGCAATTCGATGCTGTCCTGTGATTGGCTACACTAGGACACGCCCATTCGAAGCCGGCAACTTGCTATTTATTTCTGGTAAGCTGTTGATATCAATTAAATTATAGATTAATTGCTTTATCATCCATGCGTTTTATTTTGAAAGAATATCAGATTTTGACTGAAATTTCGATTTACACTTTTCCAAAATAACTATTTTATTGAAATATTATTTTCTATTAAATATTATTAATTCTATCATAATGATTCTATCTGCATAATATAACATTAAAAAACACGTACAAAATTACATAGTTAATCAAAAAAAATTTAGGAGATAAAAAAGTTATATATTATATATAAGTCAAAAGATTTTGATAACAATATATTATGTTCATGAATTTTTTTGAATATCATATATATAAAAAGTAAATTAATACAGACAAATCCGCTTTAATTACACATAGCTTTTATAATAAAAGTGGTAATAATAGCAAGGCATGTCTCACTGTTATTACCTACTGTTCGTAGACATAGATTACAGAGAAAAAGGTTTGATGTGATTATTTTACGGTAACGACAATTAATAAACATGAATATTATTATTCACATGGGTTATTACTTATTAGAAGCAATTAGTTCAGAAATTGAATGTGTCCCATTTTAGGGTTAGTTCCGTGTTATTTCACGGTTCCATATTTTCGATCCCGTGAAAATCTATATATAATAAACTTAGTTTAACTTTATTTTCAACTGGTGTACCTATCCATGATATCTATTAGACTAGAAGTTAAATAAAAAGGTTCTTACTTGTCCGAAAATGTAGAACCAACCAATGACTTGGAACTTCTTTCAAAACTATTTTACAGAGCATAAAATTACGGTTTGTTTCATGTAACACAAATATGAAATCTAAGTGTCTATTAATTACTCACCTATACTGAGTGAGAGCTAGTTAAGCTATATGGTTTATTTTGAATACCTATATTATAAATTCACTAAACTTTAAAATTTTCACATGCACAGAGCAAACACTACTTCTTGCAACAAATACTGGAACACTTTTTAATAGGCTTAGTAGTCTAAATTTAAATACAGTTTTCTTTCATTGTAACTCCTAGAAAATGAAATTTTTTTTCAAGGAGTAACAATAATTATAAAGTTCTTGTGACTTTCCCCGTTCATATTACCATTTGATATCCTTAACTAATCATTATAAATATTTAGTAATAAGACTGAGTCATGAATTGGTAAAAAAAGCAGGGCCTGCCTGTACTGAAATATTAATTTACGCTAGATTTGAAGTACAGGTAACACTCGAGTTTAAGATATCCCCAACCTTTGTCATTTTTTTATCTCATTATTTACGAAATTGCCTCATCTCTTACGATAACACATTTCCTTTATTTTTTTATATTTCGTCACATCAAAGTTCCTAATATCAAACTACAGATGGTCTTCTATTCTAATTTCACCTGTAAATTAACTGTTGTCAATCTAGTTCCTGTTGTTCCTTCTGAACCCATATTGCATTCAGCGATTGTTAATTGCGATCATCGCGTAGTGATTATCGCTGAGTACTAGTTCAATGGTATTCCTATGGAGCTGTTTTACAACAAGCAATTACTGCTGAGCTATAATGCAATGTATTCTTATTGCTGGACGATTATCGCTGAGCGATGATTGTAACAATCGCTTCATGCAAAACGAACATTTATTGTTTCTAAGCGATTATTCACTTGTATATAGAATAGTAATCGAGATCTAATAGAGCATGTCTCCTGAGACAACAATTTACAATGTTTCCAATGTAGTAAATCTTGAAGATTTCTCAAAGATTTTACTTCTGGTTATTAAATAAAATTAGCACAGTGTAAGGTTGAGTTTTTTTATTTATAATTGTTTAAACCATCCCCAGTTTACGTAATTACCTTCGCTTTTACGGGACGGGGTTAGTGCATATCTTCCAATTAAAATCGAGAGTTACCTGTATTTAGAAAGTAAATCTTGAATATAATTTCATTTAATCCTTTATGTCAAAGAGAACGTTTAAGTCCCCTTTGCAAAATGATGTATATGTGCGATACTTCGGAGATATTTTCCTTAAAGGTCCCATCCAAGCAAATTTTGTATTGCTTTAATCAACTGAGCTAATGTTACTTTAACATTTTTCTGCAAACCCTATCAAATTTGATAGCATATTTTTAATTATATGCGCTTTAAATATTTTCACAATTAGAACTCTACAATACCTATTTTACTTCAGACTTGCTAATTTTCAGTCTAAAGAAAAGGAATGTACTCCATTTGTTTGGATTATGCAACTAGGTATTAGTTATAAGAAATTCATTTAATATTCGTGTAAAGGTATATAATTGTATAAACTTATTATAGAAAAGTTTTTATGCTTCGGCTAACAATTTAAATCTAAAACAAACGCATAACAATCTTTGTTTAATTATAAAATTCGAATTGGAAATCAAAACTAAGAGTGTACAATCTCTTTCTTTAGAGTCAGGTTAGGGTTTCGGACAGTTGTTGCACACAGAGTATTAACTTTTAAAAGCATATAGAAAAATATATACCTAACTGAACTTATACAGTTAGCAGATTAATGATCCTAAACCTTAGTTCTTCTATAATATTTAATATTAACTCTTTTTTTTTCAGAGGTTGGCGAAAACCTTTAAACGACCGATTAAGGGGACGGTTCCCGCTATTTTAGATCTACCAATAATACTCGTCGATTGAGCTGAGTTTTTGACATAAGGTGTAAAGTGAAAAATAATCTTATGCTATCATCTGAATTTTTTTTTTTCGCAAAAAGTGAAAAATAGCGGGAACCGTCCCCTTAAACGACGTGTAGGTACTTACTTATGCTTTTATTTACTAAGACCAATATCTGATTTGTTGAGAAAAAATTAACTATCTTTCATTCTTTTATAGTTTAATATGTTTAATTTGCCTATAAATTTATATAATATTATAAGAAGAATTCAATTTAATTTCAAATTAATTCAGGATGGTGAATTGAACACAACAATTGAAACTGATACAGATATTTATTTATTAAAATACTAATATCTCTCTCACAAAATGAATAGTTGTAGAAATACTTTTTCATTTTATTCAACAGTATAATTGATAAATAGCTTTAGTTATTTAGAATCAAGGTATGGCCCCAATGGCTGCCGTTATTCCGGCCCATGTCTCCGTTGCAGTAGAAATAATCTGGTCCTCTGGGAGCATGAAGCCATAAGTTCCGTTGTCTCTGAGTTCCAGAGCGTAGGAGTGAATGATGCCTGCAGAGTAACTGTAATCTACGGTGTTACCAGAAGCCAGGTCTGAAACAATAAGGAAAGAACAACTGTAATCTACGGTGTAACCAAAAGCCAGGTCTGAAACAGTGAGAAAATAAGGAAAGGACAACTGTAATCTATGGTGTTATCAGAAGCCAGGTCTGAAACAGTTAGGAAATAAGGAAAGGACAACTGCAATCTATGGTGTTACCAGAAGCCAGGTCTGAAAACCCTAACAAATACAAAAAGAACAATTATTGCAAGTAAATTAACGAATATTAGTCTGGCTCTTTCCAATGTTGATCCATTATGACAAAATATTTATTTTTTGAAGAATTGTAAATTGAATTATATAGGAGGAATTTATCACTTTTAATTGTGTAAAATGTGTTGAAACCACTCTGGGTAAGGAACCCGTATCGCCTAAATTCATATTTTTCTGTTGAAGTTGTGAACAAGAGTTTTTTTGTGACTGTACCGTGAGTTTCTGAACAACTTTTGTCTAATACATCTTTTGAAATTCACGAAAACCCTCCCCCCCCCCCCTCCTCCCAAAAAAGAAGTATTTTAAACTCGTAACTCTTATGAATATTTTGGGTAGAAGCAAACCGATTTCACCATCACATTCGTAGACTCCCACTCTACCATTCTATGTGACTTCTTTTTTTGAATTTGTTTGTAAAAAAGAAAGGATACACTAGTTTTTCTTAAAATTAAAAAGGTGAGAATTTAAAAAAAAATATTTGAATTATGCAAGAAAACGACAACACTTCTAGACTGATTTGAGTTCTGATGTTTTACCATCTAATGCGGGAGAACAAAAGGAGTCTTTTTATGAAAATAAAGCTACAATAGGAGTATTTTTCATAGTGCAATGTGGATAGTGGAGAGAGTGAGAACAGAGTGAAAGATGGAAAATGGAAAGTGCTTCTTCCTGCTCACTAATTACTTGTCTGTAAATGTAATTAAAACCCTAATCATGATCTAGAGTGCCTAGAGTCGCTAGACTATTAGTCTTAAGGGATTAACAAAGATTATTTTTAATCCTTGAAACAAGGATTTTCTGATATAACCAAAAGAATCTTTGCACATGCGAATTAACTATATACTGAAGATAATCTGCACTGGTTGGTGAAGTAAAATATATTATATAGAAATAATAATGAAAATTAAATGATATTGTTTTGGTAGTATCGATATTTTATTGAACTGGTTATTAATGAAACAAAAGTCACGGTTTGAGGTTTCTAAGCTGTAAGATTAAGAAAATAATACAAAACATTTAACAAAGGAGGATATCGAAGATTCTGTTAGTATGTACTGTCAGAGAAAAAAAGTAGTGTGTTGGTATTCATTTAATTAAACAGTCTGATTCATTTAAGTAATTTTAGATTACGTCAATATATCAATAACTAATTGAAGTAGAAAAACTATGAACGAATGTGTTGAATTTAAAATATTAATATCATCGCAGTTATTTTAACAGCGTCTGGTGTACATTTATTGGGGTAAATAATTGCAGTTAAAAACAGAACCACGGAATTAATTCTACAACAACATCAACATGAGACGAACTTGGCTGTTGTTGTGAATTTCTCGTAGGTTTTATAATAGTAAGACAATATGCTCTTAAAATTATAGATTCCGAAAATATTATAGACTGAGAATTAAAGAGTATTGAATCGTTCTAAACCAGCTGTATATAGTATTCGATACCATTTTATTTCGTTTCGTCTATGACATTATTGGGATCTATAGTTTTAAGATCATATTGTCCCAGCCCTAGTAATAAATGTGAATGTTAATGTAACAATAACATTCATTGTTATCACGTAATCTAGTAAAGAAAATTTGTTTCCAATATCCTTATACTGAATATGAAACAATTTATTCCTGAAAGTTACAAATACAAGTACTTAAAAAATGTACTATATAAATTGTATATGTATATATCTGCAAAATCGACCAATTTCACTGCGCGATCCATTGATCAACCGTTAGTGCAATCATCGATCGATAGCGACTTCATTATCATTAATGGTAACTTATGACATATACAACTTAATGCATAAACTAATAAAAATGAATATCAATCGAACGCGCAGCAATCGATTGTTGATCCATGTCTGCACTTGCAGTAGATCAATAGATCGCGAAGTGAAATCTTTGACTATTATACAGGTCAGTCAAACGCGCGTGACATAACCATACCGCAGATATTTCTAACCTGGAAGTAAATACCAGAATCTTCTCGTCAATATGGAGATTAAAGAAGACGTTTGACAGCTATCCAAACCATTTGTACCGACCACAAAGAAAGGAAGATGGTAATTAAATTGTGAACAGTGGTACATAGAACTGAAGTTTGGGTCATTCCACATATTACCTGTCAACATTATCACAGATAACCTTCGCTTTGTAGAATTTGGGACAATACGTGATATGGTTGAAAAAACACGTAATATAAACGACTAGTACGATTGTTATGTACAAGTGTGCCCACTCACACTCATTCCCTGCACACTAACACTCTCTTCACACTCACCCCACTCACACTCTCTTTCCACCCACACTCTCTTTCCACCCACACTCTCTTTACACCCACACTCTCTTTACACCCACACTCTCTTTACACCCACACTCTCTTTACACCCACACTCTCTTTACACCCACACTCTTCACACTTCACGCGTAATTGGTATTTGTAATTTTTTATTAGTTGGCACACCTGACCAGAACAAAAAGATGAACTAATTAACCTGTCAACATGAAATGAATACAAAAATGCTTCTATGACCGATGCTCTAAACACAATTGCCATCACTAGGGTTGTGACGATATGCATTTAAAATCATAGATCTTAAGAATATCACAGACGAAATGAAATGGTATCGAATACTATATACCGCTGGTGTAGAACCATTCAATACTCTTTAATTCTCTTAGTCTATACTATTTTTGGGATCTAAGATTTTGAAAGCATATTGTATCAAGTCTAGTCATGCCACATGGAGCGTCATCGTCTTTTGGTCCCAAAACTACTTGTTTTTTTTTTCTCTAAATCTATCAGTCACATTACTAAATAAATTATTATTGTCTGTTTGGATGCAGGAAAGAAATGCTTTTTACCCTTTTTGGGTAGTTACCAAACGGTAACTAAAGCGAATAAAAGTAACAAGAAATTTATAATTGTCACTATTTTCAATTTATTTTTCAATCTTATCTATTCATCAATCTATTTTTCAATTTTATTCAATTTATTTTTTTAATTTACCTATTTTTCAATCTTTTTTTAACCTATTATTTAACCTATTTTTAAATTTATTAATCAATTTTTTTTAATAATTTTATTTCCAATTTATATATTTTCAATTTATATATTTTCAGTTTTTTTTATTTATAATTTATTTTCAATTCTCAATTTACTTATTTCAATTTATTTTTCAATTCTCAATTTACCCATGTTCAATTTATTTTTCAATTCTCAATTTACCCATTTTCAATTTATTTTTCAATTCTCAATTTACCCATTTTCAATTTGTTTTTCAATTCTCAATTTATTTCTGAATTTATTTTTCAATTTATTTTTCTATTCATTTTTCAATTTTTTTTTTCAATTTTTTTTCAATGTATTTTTCAACAATTCTCAAATTATTTAGATATTTAATTTATGTTTTATTTATCGGAAAATTCCACATTTTCAATCATAAAAAAATATTTCCACCATATATGACCGAAAAAGTGGAACTGTCCGATAATTCAGAACTTACCCTATAGAGTATAGAGTCTCCCACAAGAATTTTTTATATATATATTTAGATACGTATCCCACTTTCTAACTCTGTAAGCCGCAAAGTGGATGTAGAGCGTAGTATTATTATATTATTTAATTTAGTATTTTGTGGTTACGATAATTGCCGGAAACGACGGAAAGGACGTATGGGCGTGTAACATTTTTTAAATTAGATTTAATGATAAAATTTAATTTAATAGTAAGATATGATTTAAAGATAATATATAATCTAAAAATAAATACTTTTAATCGAAAAGACTAGGATACCGTTTAATATTTATATTCGAAATTTTCAGTAAATGATTCAATGAAAAATATTTTTTTAGTGTATCATAAATTTTGAACTGTAATATTATTGTCTATCGTCGGACATTCTTAACAGAAATCCAGACGATAATGCCTGAATAAATGATATTATATAGTACAGTAAGTATATTCACCGTAATAAAAAGGGCAAATTTTGCAATAGAACATTCCATCCTGATCATGATTACGGAATGAAAAAAATTGATCACTCATGCCCAATGTTCATCGGTTATGACCCTAGTTAATGAAGTTTCTAAAGATTATTATCTTAATGTCATGAGAATGTTGATGAGCAGTTTGTTATGTTTAAGAAATATAGTCGTCCATAGGAATAAGTACCAAATAGAACACAATTACGCCAATAGTTACGAAAATGAAATAAAGAAAAGTCTCGTGTGACCTGGAAACCATCGTAGGAATTTTAGCATGTAAAAACTTCGTCCAAATGCGAGTATAGTAGGAAATATAGATTCTCTCTTTAATATATTTAGAGTTCTTTCGTGTTAATTTTATAAGCTCATAGAATTCAATCAGTTAAAGGAAATGTACGAGTAAAATCTAACATTTGTTAATATTGCAATAAACAATTAGGATATACTTTTTTTATCTAAATAATACAAGTATTTTTCGTCATCTTCGTAGCCGTTATATTTCGTATCATACCTAATTAATGTTTATTTATCATATTATGTTAAATGTTTCATAAGAAAATTAGACGCATCCTTCCTTTAAATGTATTTTAAAATCTAATATCCAAAGAATGAATTAAAATGCACAGATTGGGAATTTTGTTGATAGGATCCGCTTTTTTTTTCAATAATAAAAACTGAGCAAGTAAAGATAACGGACCACAGTCCGTTATCTTTACTTGGTACAATTCTGGTCCGTTATGTTTATTTTGTTATATTATTAAATATTTGAATAACTGAAATAATAATATAATTTTGGAATCATAGATACCACGCATTAAAGGATTTGAAACTCTCCTATAACTATTTAAAGAATTTTAAAACTTTGTTACCTGTCAGAAATCATAGATATTATTTCACCAGTTGAATAAAACTTTTTAAGTAAATGGAATATTAAAAACTACCTAATCTTTTTAAACAGGACGAATTGGTAACCGGATAGACGCTAGGCAATATTTGTAATATTAAATAATAAATTTGTAATCTTGAGTAAAAAATAATTTTTCGAACAAATTTCTACAATTGCCGATTATACTTCTGAATCTCAACCTCCTTGAAATTTAACTACCATGCATTTTAGTTGAAGGAAACTTTTAACTCTTTAACTCTGTCTGTAGATCAAAAAAGAATAATTCATCCTATGATCCTTTATAAACAATAATAATAGGAACTAAATATAAATCTATTGTAAGTAATGGTTTTCGATGAACAACAATGATAGATTGGCCACAGTATTTACGAATAGAGATAATAAACAGCTGATGTCAAGGCAATTAAAGTATTACGAATATATGAATGTACTTTTGCAGATATGATTTCTATTTATATGATATTTAAAAAGCTGTTGTACATTCATTTTATGACACAGAGTGTTATGTTATGTTATCACGTTATGGTTGCCAGAGATTGATAGACTATCTGAGTTGTAAAAAGTATTGAGGAGATGAAAAATTAATCCTGTTCTTAAAGAACATTGATTCAAGAGTTAGTAGATATTTTAATACATATATTTTAGAATTTTTGATATTTTTTTTCTTCCTTCAGACCAAACGCTTCTGCTGTACGTGCTCAGAAATGGTCCTAGTCAACGAGCGCCTCTTCAATAGCTGTGGCTGCAAATCATACTGCAAAACATGCTATGAAACTAATCAGAAATTCTCAGACTGCAATCAAAAACTGTAAGTATTGTATTTTGAAATATCCTTCAATATTTATAGAAAATTTGAACGTCAAATGTTGACCTTTCAAACTGTTTTAAAGAGAAATTTGAAAACATTGAAAGTTTTTGCTATTTTGACAACATATAATTTGTTTTCTGCGGTAAGTCTGTTTTTATGTATTTAAAGAACATGTTTTAATTACTATCCATTCAAATTAATTAGTTTCGAAATCACATAATGTAATTCCCTGCTGACAGTACAAGGAACCCTAAAGGAAAATCCGAAATATCCAAATGTCTCCTTCACAGAGTCTTTGACAGTGCATATGTCCCGTAATGTCAAATTATTAGCCAAGTTCATGGATTGTTAGTCTCAGCTAGTCGTTTTTCCTGCCATTGAAGTCTCTAACTGAGTCCATATACAGAGTACAGTTAAATTAACGAGTTATGAAGTATTGGTTCATTCATAACTCAAGCCACTTCATATCTCGGGTGCACTAGAGGGTTTTCTATATGATTAAAATCCTTGTGAAAACTAGTCTTTAATGGATAACTTTGACGAAGTTCTTCATTACGCAAATTATTTTCTTTAATTTGAACATAGAAAAATACTTCATAACTCAAGTGCATTTCCTTATTCATGAAGACAAATTAGAACTACATTATTTATATCATCATTTATATCAGTATTATTTATACTGTAGCTTCGGAATAGAGAAAACTTCTCAACAAAAAGGCTTGATGGATATCCCACACCCGCAACTGAGAGAATATGAGGTCCAATTGTTCTTTCCTCCTAAAATTCTCCGCATGAATACCAAGGTTACTTAATGGCGCACCCAACAAGGAGCAATTGTCCTAATGAACCACCCTGATATTTGAAAGTACAGCCCGGAACAACAATTCTGTATCATCAGGGGGCATTATCATTGGTCATGGTCTGCTCACATTTCGCGCTATTAACTTCAAGTCCTATGGCACTTAACTCATCTATCAAGGTTTTCACATCCTCAAACTCTCATAGGTGCATCTTCACGGGCTGGATCGTCTAATTACGAAGCATTGAACTCCCGACTCATCCCTGCTATCCACCTTGTCTATTCTAAGAGCAAACATAGCCGGTTCAAAAGAGTCACCCTGCTGGATACCTGTCTCAGACCTCAGCACCTCTTCACAAAAAAAAAAAAGCTGAAGGCGAAGAATAAGCTTGCCAAAGGAGTCTATATAGATCCGGCAGACGGTTACAAACCGGTCATAATTCGCTACCAAGAGTGTGATAAGGGACATGCACCAACCTTCGCTAGGTATTACCAACAGCTATAGGTCTGACGCCACCATCCTTTTTGGTTAAAGCGCACTATGTGGCTCCATAAAAAGTTAACAAAGCTAAATCAGAAACTTCTCTTAAAATTGCATTAACAAAATCTGTCCAATTGGTTAAAACTCCTACTACATCCTTTGCAGATGTATGGGACAATAGCGTCTTATAATGACCTGGCCTGAGGTCCTCCGGCAAAACCAGGAGCAGGTTCTCCGGCAGAACCAGGACGGAAAGAATTAACAGCCTTCCGGACATCCTCCTCAGAAGCAATAGGCAAAATTAGAGAATTATCTGGAGGCTCTGGCATCATCAAATCTTGTGAGGCAGGCGGGTGTTTAGACTTCATCGTTCTGACTGTCTCTTCGTTTCGTTAGGCCAGTCTATCCGAAGATGACCGCTACCATCTGTGAACTTAGCTGCACTATTTTCTTTTATATTCTCATATAGAAACTTTGACTTCATTATAACCTCGGTCTGAAGGAAAGTGTTTTCAGTACATGTTCTCTGTGTGGAAGTTAGGAGTGGAATGACACAAGTAGAGAGCTGTGAGTGAGAGATGTGTTTGTGTCGTGAAAAATGGTAAGTAAGTCCATACTAATAAGTAAAAGTATTTAATACTTGTTTGTTTCGATCATTATTGATTACAAATAAAATTCTGAATTACCTTTTGAGGTTGTTTCACCCCTCTCATTCAAATTACTTATTTTAAAAACAATTGTATATAAAGATACTGAAATCAATTTTAAATAATATCGCTATAAGTCTTGTGACGTCATCAATCTTACTACCTATTTTTACACTACACAAACTCAGCTCACACTCACATCTCTCTACTTGTGTCATTCCACTCCTACCTTCCATACAGATAACATGTACTGAAAACACTCTCCTTCAGACTGAAGTTAAAATGAAGTCAAAGTTTCTATAGTTTAATTCATTCTTTGGATATTAGATCTTATAATACATTTAAAGGAAGGATGCGTCTAATTTTCGAATGAAATATTTAACATAATAGGATAGATAAACATTAATTAGTTATTGATTCGAAGTATAACGGCTATACAATGAAAAAGTATATCCTAATTGTTTATTGAAATATCAACAAATGCTAGATTTTATTCGTACATTTCCTTTAATTAAGTTATTGAATTCTATGAACTTACAAAATGATCACAAAAGAACTAAATAATTAAAAAAATATTATTTCTTACTATACTCGCATTAGGACGATGTTGCTACATGCTAATATTCTTATGATGGTCTCCAGGTAAGAGACTTTTCTTGATTTCATTTTCGTAACTATTGGCGTAATTGTTTTCTATTTGGAAGTTATTCCTATTCACGACGATTTTTCTCAAGCACAATAAGCTGCTCATCAGCATTCTCTTCACATAAGTAAAATAATCTTCGGACACATAATTTGCAAGACTCATTACCGATAAACATTGGGCATGAGTGATCATTTTTATTTCCAACTGATGATCAGGATGGAATGTTACATTGTACCAAAATTTGTACTTTTTATGTTCATCATTAATAGCGCCATCAGGTTGCACAAGAGTTACTTGGTATCCTGGACACAGTCTCGCTAACTTTCCTTGGTTCTGAGTACATACATCTTGCTCATCAGCATCTGGCATCAGGAATTGAAAAACACTCACGGAGCTGATTTCTATAGATCAATAGTTTCTTGATCATGTACCTTGTTCCAGCATTATTTAATTCCGGAATTTTACAAAGCACGCAGGACCTGTAGTGTAGTCACAAGGAAACGGGATCACACAAAAGGCTCCTTTCGCCCATCCGAGGGTGATCCCAGTGCAGCAAGTGCACACTTTTGACTCTCCCTCAATCCCCTCATCCCATGCATCAAATCTAGAACTTGTTGCACAGGCTTCACCACCATAGAAGTCAGGGTTATAGACTCTATGATGGATCACTCACTCCTTACCTGACCCCTAAGAAACACACCATCTCTGAGAGATGTGCTCCTATTCGGGGGATCAGGATTTACCAGATTAGTTCAACCAAACCCCCACCACACACACGCGAGCGTGCATGTGGAGGCGGTAAGACCTTAACCTCCCTTGCCACGGGAAGGCTCTGGGATTGCTCTCAACTTAAAGAAAGGAGTTATATTAATCTACGAATAATCCTATCGACGTTCCTTTTGAAGGACTCGACAGAGGGTGCATTCACCGCCTCACTGGGAAGGGCATTCCATACACTGCATACCTTCACTGTCATCAAGTCACGGAACTTGTAACTGCGGAATCTTGGCACTTCTAATTTGTAACCATGATTTCGGGTGGGGTTCAGGTTGAATGAGAAGATCGATGTCGGGTCAAGGGTGCTATGACCCCGAATGATCTTGTAGGTCTCAATCAACTGACCACGGAGACGTCGTTACTCAAGAGTTAGGAGGTCCAGGTCAATCAGCCGCCTCTCATATCCCTTGTTCCTGATCTCAGGCACTAACTTGGTCGCTCGGGCTTGATTCCTCTCCAAGCGCTCCACGTCGCACCTATATGTAGGAGACCAGAACTGGACTGCATACTCCAAATGCGGTCGAACCAACGTCTTGTAGAGGGTCATCACCGTCTGTTTATTTCGGTGGATAAAGACCCTCTTAATGTAGTCTAGCATCTTTTGAGCTTTCCTCTCTGCAGCAATACATTGGGCTCCAAACTTAAACTCAGAGGTCATAAGGACCCCTAAATCGAGCTCCTGCTGAGTTGGAGAAACAAAAGATCCTAGGAGACTGTAGTCGGCGCAGGGATTTTGCACCCCAACATGTAGTACTTTACATTTTCCTACGTTCAAGGGCATCTGCCACCGCTCCGACCACTCTCCGATCCTCGTCAAGTCTCTCCTCAGCTCTTCCACTGCATTAGGATCGGTTGCGTCAACACCCAACTTGGTGTCGTCTGCAAATTTGCTCATCTTAGAGATGATACCATCATCAATGTCATTAATATAGATGAGGAACAGCAGAGGTCCTAAGACTGATCCCTGAGGCACACCACTGGTCACTGTAGACCACTCGGATGGTATGCCTCCGACCACGACTCTCTGCCTCCTATTGCACAGCCATGCCTCGATCCAGTCAGCAACCTTGCCGAAAAAGCCGAGTGCTCTTACCTTCGTCATCAGTCTCCGGTGTGGAACTTTGTCAAAGGCCTTCTGGAAGTCGAGATACACGACATCCACAGACCCAGACCTGTCATAAGTACCGAAGTCGGTATGGTAAAACTCAAGCAGATTCGTGAGACACGACCTACCTGCTCTAAATCCGTGTTGAGAACCAGTCAGCAGCTCGTTACGCTCCAGGTGATCTACAATCCTATCCTTGATCATGGTCTCTAAAACCTTGCCTGAAACTCACGTCAAACTCACGGGCCTGAAATTGCTGGCCTGATCCTCTGGTCCCTTCTTGTGAATGGGACATACATTCGCTGATCTCCAGCCAAGCGGTACGTCACCAGTCTCTAACGAGATCCTGAAAACCTCGTATAGGTGGGGTGCCAAAGCAGCCGCCACGTATTTCATCACCTTGGGCAAGAAATCATCAGGACCTGGGGACTTGTGGGGGTCTAAATGAGTAAGTTTATCATGCACTTCTTCCTGAGTGATGATGACTTCCTCTAATTGATCCTCTCAGTCGAATGTTATGACAAGAGGTGGCAATCTGACATCTTCCACAGTGAAGACACTGGAGAAAAACTGATTAAATTCCTGGGCAATGCCAAGATTGTCAGTTACCAAAAGTCCAGTCGGGGTCTGCAAGGGCCCCAGAGGCTTTCGAACCTTGTTACGATTCACATAGCTGAAAAACTCCTTGGGGTTATCCTTGCAGGCAAGTGCTATTCTCTGTTCCTCACTAGCTTCAGCTTGACGGACCAAACGTTTCACTAATCGTCGCTGTCTAGCCAAGAGGTCAGATACCTGTGGATCTGCCTGCATAGCACGATACAACCGCTTTCGTACAGCAATTGCAGCAGCTAGCATTTCCGTGAGCCAAGATGGGTTCACTCGGGCCGACCCTCCAATTCTCTTGAGAGGTCAAGCATGGAGGGTCAAGCTGAAGCATGGAGGTCAAGCTGAACAACCTGTAGATCAACAGCAAACAGAGGGTAATCAGCCCTCCTAAGATTGAGTCGTCGACTGAAGCAAAGACGCTCCCTATCAGAACCGACTACAACCTAAAAAGAGACTTCCCCGTGATCACTACCTACAAGTCCCATATTTACCTCAACATTCCTAACGCTATCCTCATCAGTGGTAAACACAAGATCAAGGGTATTCCGTCCTCTAGTAGGAACCCGGACCATCTGAGTGAGGAAGCAGTCGTTCGAGAACTCTATCAACCGCATCCCCTCAGCTCCCGCTACTACATGGTTCCAGTCCAGAGGACAATTGAAATCCCCTACGAGTAATGTGTTACCCTGAACCAAAGCTGAAAGGTCCCTATACAGTGACTCGTCGGAATCACGTGGGAAGTGGGGAGGCCTGTACACAACAAGTACCGTCAACGGTGGCGTGCATCCCTTAATCTCAGCTCCCACCAACTCGTGGGCCGAGACGTTCCGCACTCCAATCGCAGTCAAGTGGCTCCTCACATAGAGTAACACTCCCCCACCCAATCTACCTACTCTATCCTTATGAAAAATGGCATAACCTGGGAGGAAATACTCACCATCATAATCTCTACTACCGGTATCAAGCCACGTCTCAGTTATCGCAATCACATCATAGTCGGATGTTGCAACCATAGCTCTAAACTCGAGAAACTTATTCCTAATCGAGCGCGCATTGAGGAGGACTACTTGGAGTCCCCCCACCCGGTGCCTGCTCACTCGGGTTAATCGTCGTTTCCCGACGGACCTGGGACTGGCGGTGGACTGTCGGAGGGTGGCATATCTCCTTCAGATGCTCTCCGAGTCTTCTTCCGCACTCGAGGCCGTGCTGCGGGACTGGTGTCCAAATCTGGGGACATAGGGGTCACGCTCCTCTGCCTCTTATCATGTCGAACTGGTGAAGGTGTTTTATCAACCTCTACAACTATGGCAGAAGAATTTTGTGATGGAGTAATCTCAACATCATTTGCCACAGAATGGGTTGGTAATGGAGTTTTGTCAATTTCCATAGTCCCATTATTATTGTTATTGTTCATGTCCAGGGTTACCTCTTCAGGCTCACGAGTCTGTGGCCTGGGCTCATCTGAAGTCGCTGGTTTGGGTTGCCTACGAACTTTAGGAGCGCGTTTGAGGTGTTGGGACAGCATCCAAGCGTACAGCCTTGAACCTTCGTCAGAGAAGTGACATCCATCTCTGACAAAGAGCCTGTCCATCCTGAAGAATTTGTCCCAAAAGTCAATAAACTTTATACCCATCTTCCTACAAAGGTCTCCAAGTCTCCTGTTAAACTCCCTACAGTCGTTGTATGCTCTACCTCCGAAGTACATGCGAGGGATGATCCCTACAACTACACACCGGCCGGCCTTGGGCCGTGCAACCTTCAGGAGGTAGCTGTAGTCCCTCATCAGTGCATTTACATCATACGGTGCCATATCCTTCCGGAAGAAGTCGTTTCCTTCTATGGATAGAACGAGGGTATTCTTGGAGTCTGGGTTCAACTTTTTAACCTCGTCGATGATTCTCCTAACCCCAGCACCGTGGTAAGCACTACATGCATAATTGGAGCCTAAACCCATACATAGTCCTACGAAAAAATTTGCTGTAGAGTTCCCAACTTGGGAGTCACCCATCAATAAATTGTAGGGCTCCACCACCTGTCGGCTTCTACCTTTCCTATCCCTTCTTCTCCTCCTACGTCGGGACGAAGATTTCTCCTTGGTGGGAACCGTATTAATAGTGGGCAATTCCTGGGAGATAATTTGGGGTCTCTGATCTCTAATTGCAGAGACTAGTGTGACACTAATCCCCTTAGGACCAGTGACTACCTTACGGAACATGTCATCAATGTAGCCCTCAGTCCCTCGGGGGGAGTCAACAATACAGTCCAAATCTGGCTCATCCAAAACTGGCTCAACTGGGGTCACATGGGTTCTCTCCTCGACCCGAGACTTAATCCAATCTACATCCTTCACCAGTTGGCCCTTTAGGACATTAAACTCTTGGCGGAGTCTCCCGGGGGACTCGTGCACTCGGGGCTGAATGTCACCCCCTTCGAGTTCTGAAAGCTTGGAGGAAAAATCCCCCAGCTTCTTGTCTATCCTTTCACTAATCTTCTTTATATCTGCCTGAAGGGCAACATTCTGCTTCCTACACTCTCTATCTGTGTGATTCCTAAGCTCACAAAACGAACAGATGGTATGCCTGGTCAAGTTTGCGGAGAAACCCTCCTCCGAATCAATGACCCACCTCTTCATCCTAAACTGGGAACACCAAAATTTCTGTTTCTCCGGACCATTTTTTTGTCGGGTACCAAGAGTTTCTGGTCCCAGCAGTAAAGTATCCACTGCACCATCCTTAAGATAGGACATTGTTGCTAGAGATCTAAAATAACGGAACTCCAATTAATTAAATAAACACCCAGTCAGAATAACTGAATTAACCAATGAAGTCAAACCAATTAAACCAATTAGCTGCTCAAAATAATCAACTAACTATATATCTAATAACGACCCAGTGATATACCGTCCTATAACCAAGTATAACCGATATAAATATACCAGATATACTCAATCAAACACAATATAAAACTTATCCACAAATAACCCAACACTAATAATGAATTAACAACAGCTGATTAAATAAACAGCCAGTCAGAGTAACTGAATTAACCGAATGAATTACATATTTATAAAACTGCATAGGTTTTTGATAGATGAATACCAATTGTCAACAGATATTTGATTAGAAAAGTCTCTAAATATTAAAGGTTTGACTTTACTGTTGCCAAATCAAGCCTGTATTTTTCACGTAATTTATATCTATATATATATAGACTATAGAGGCTAAAACATCTGTTTTTATCAACAATTATATAAAATGGAATACATTTCCTTTTTCTAAATTTCCAAACATGAAGACTTCCAATTTGTATGTTGATTCTCAGTGAATTTTTCAATAATTCCCGTAGAGTCCTTGCAGTAATATGTTCAGCGACAGGTATTCACGGAGTGAGGTGTTCCAACGATGGGCTACAAAAGTCTCGCTCACTATTTTCATTTTGAAAAAAATGATTAGTAAATGCCTAACTTGTTATAAGATTGATCATTTTGATATAAATGCATTTAAATCAAAAAATAATCCTCTTTATGTATGTATGACCTTTTATGAAAATTAGTATCAGGATTTCAACCCACGAAAAAAATAATAAATAAATGTTATGTAGCCAGTTTAATTATGTAAGACTGTGTGCTTTCTTCATCAATATTCTGTATAATGAGTACTAAAGAAAAGACAGTTCATTATTTCGGGAAAATGCCTTCTAGTTATAAATAGGAAGTTTCGCGAGTCATTGTCTCCAACTTGTTGTATTCTCGTAAACAGTACGCTAGGAACTTTAATCTGCGTGTAATTACTCCCCGCTTTTAATATTGCGATACATGTCTCTATATAATTACTGTTCGTAGATACCTATAGTAAAGACACTTTTCGTGATTATTTCACGGTAAACTAAAAGAAACGTCAATATTACAATACAGATGAGGTTATTAGAAGCAATTTGTTCGGAAATTGAACCTGTCTCATCTTAGGGTAAGTTCCGTGTTATCCCATGTTCCCATTTTTTTCGAACATTTAAAAATCTTGACATAGTAATCATTATTCAACTTTAATTTAAATTTGTATTCATGATGCTAATTTGAATAGAAGTTAAATAAAAGATAATATTCTTTTCTGACGTGTCCGAAAATATAGACCCAATCAATAACTTGTAACCCTTCTACCAAAATATTTCATAGGCATAAAATTGCTGTTTGTTTAATGAGACTCAATAATTATAGAAATCTGATTATCTATTATTACTCATTTATACTATAAGTGAGAGTTATGCTATGGTTGAATTTTGAAACCTTCAATAAATTCACAACTTAACTTTCATCAGTCACAAACACTAAAACACTTTATTAATAGGCTTACATAGTACTCTAGCTCTATATCGCGTAGAGCAAGCAGTGGCCATCAGGAACAACATTGAATACGGTATATCTATGGCAATTTTCTTTTACCTTATTTTCTTGATTAGCGTATATCAATGCTTTAGCATTTGTTTTGTTTTAATTAGAAGTATTGAATACAAAGTCTAATGCCCTCACGGAATTGATAATTTTATTGTTGTGATAATGCATTAGAATATTTATCAATTTTGAATTTTGACATTCAGTTCGAAATCCTTCATAAACTGATTACTATAAATTATTGCTAACTATAAAAAAATAGTAAAAACCTCTGAATATACAGTTATATATTAATGAAACTGTCATATGCAACAGATGAAACCTTTATACATCGTATAATTAAGCCCTAATAACACTTTCAATGACAAAATGACCTGCACGGTCCACCGAGGAAGTTCGTTTTTGCGGTCCACCTAGTGTTAAAGATTAGTTAGTTTTTAATATTCCAATTTCTTTAAAAGTTTGATTCAATCGGTGAATTAAAATCTATGATTTCTGACAGGTAACAAAGTTTTAAAATTCTTTAAATACGTATAGGAGAGTTTTATATCCTCTTATGCATTGTATCTATGATTCCAAAATCATATTCTTGTTCCAATTATTCAAATATTTAATAATATAACAAAGTAAACATAACGGATCAGAATTTAACCTAGTAAAGATAACTGACTATGGTCCGTTATCTTTACTTGCTCAGTTTTTATTATTGAAATGAACAAAGCAGATCCTATAAACAAAATTCTCAATCTATGCATTTTAATTCATTCTTTCATTATTAGGTTTAAAATACATTTGAAGGAAGGATTAGTCTAATTTTTCTTGTGGAACATTTAACATAAGATAGATGAACATTAATTAAGTATTGATAAGAAATATAACTGCTACGATGAAAAAGAAATATCCTAATTGTTTATTACAATATTAACAAATGTTGAATTTTACTCGTACATTTCATTTAACTGATTGAATTCTATGAACTTATAAAATTAACACGTAAGAACTGTAAATATTAAAGAATCTATATTTCCTACTATACTCGCATTTGGACGATGTTGTTACATGCTAACATTCTTATGATAGTTTTCAGGTCAGATAGACTTTTCTTTATTTCATTTTCGTAACTATTGGCGTAATTGTGTTCTATTTGGAAGTTATTCCTATACACGACGATTTTTCTCAAGCATAACAAGCTGCTCATGAGCATTCTCTTCACATAGGTAAAATAATCTTCGGAAACATAATTTGCAAGACTCATTGCCGATAAATATTGGGCACGAGTGATCATTTTTCTCATTTCCATCTCATGATCAGGATGGAATGTTATATTGAACGTAGTTCTGTACTTTCTATGTTCTTCATTAAGATATTTCGCCAAGAAGTAATAATCGGCAACAACCATTTGCAGTCGTGCCTCTTGAGAAGATGCATTAATCATGGTTGTTTAGTTTTCGAATAACTTAAGTGGACGAGAGTTGGTAGGTAGACTGACTGAATCAAGGCAGATCTTACTACCTACTTCTAAATGGTGGACAGATTGACGTAGTGCACGAATCTGACAATTCACAGCTCATCCTTTTGTTTTATGTTCCTGCATGGAGGTTGTACCCTGAATAAGTATCATTGGTGAATATTTAAGTCAGACGTGCTACATTAATACGATGAACCAATTCGAAAAAAGAAGTGCTAAATTCTATGATATATGACCAACCCTGAATTATTTCAAGAAAAAATTATTATTATTGTTTCCAACCTTCCAAAAAAAACAATGTGACTTAAGAGGGTTAATTTGAAGTTTAAAAAATTAAAAGTTTTCTGAACTTTAAATTAAAATACTGCAAGTACATATTAATAATAATTCTAAGAGTTAAACGTATCTAACCTTGTTTGAATTTTTCGAAAAAACATTTCAAATAGACAAAGAAAACTTTGTCTATCTACCCTACACCCTATCACCAAAAATATTTCGGAGCATAAAATTACTGTTTGTTCAATGTTACTCAATAATTATAGAAAGTATCTATAATTACTCTTACTATAAGTGAGAGTTGAGCTATGGTTGGATTTTAAAACCTTTAATAAATTCACTAAAACTTTTATCACAGTCACAAACACTGAAAAACTGTCTATTAATAGTCTTATATAGTACTCTAGCTCTTAAACAAATTTTCTTTCATTATAACCCATAGAAAATGGGATGTATAATGAAAGTGTGATGATTATAAATTTCTTTTTACTTAACCATTTTAATTAGTTCGGTGATAACACTGAGTCGTGATTTGATAATAAAAGCGAGCTCGCTGAAGTTATTGAAGTCCACTTTGAATAACCTCGCTTTACGTCTTGTGACGTCATTATCCACACTACCTACTTTTACGCTAAACAAACGCATCTCACAGCTCTCTACTTGTGTCCTTGCACTCCTACCTTCCACACAGAGAACATGTACTGAAAACACTCCTTCAAATAGAGGTTATGACAAAGTCAAAGTTTCTTTATGAGAATATATTTCATAAACCTTAAAATGAAGAGAAGTTTTCTCGATAGTTCAAATTATAGCATAATTTTTTTCTAAAATATGAGCGTTGATAATCTAAATATGAGCTTATTTATCCACATTGACATGCTGTTCATTATTTATTTTTATATTTAAATACTCTGTTTTTTCCGTTGTCAAGGAGTAGTATTTGTTGCACAGAGACATTAAGTAATTTCTTAATACTTTTTAACCCCCTTTCTACATGATTTAGTTAATTATACTTTCCTTGTACTTTCCTTCTTTAGTTCCTGAAGATTTGTGAAATAGCTATTATCTATATCAGTGGTTCTTAAAGTATTTTCTCGCGCACCCCTTGCTTTTCCCATGCACCCCCTGAGCATTGTATTGCATTGAAAAAAATTGAAAAGCTACAATTATAATATATTTGGTTAGTATGATTTGAAAATTAAATATGCATATTGAAAAAGTAAAGAAAATGTATTTACACAATGTGAAATTATTATTTTTTTAGGTAAGGAAAATTGAAATCCATTTAAAATTAAAGAAAACCATATAAATTGTGATAATAATGCAGTAAATTGCATTGTAGTTATATAAATATTTAGAAAATGAACAGTTGTAATCTAATAAAATAAAAAGCCACATTGATAATTAGGTGTTTATATCAGAAAATTTGTATACTTTTACATATCGCAAGATTTTGAGAAAAATATACTTCATGTATATTCTGCATGATATTAATAGCAAGAACAGAACTTATAAACAACAGCCATCTCATGCACCCCCTATAAACAATCCATGCCCCAAACTTCCAAAGGGGTGCCGCGCACCCCAGGTTAAGAACCACTGATCTATATAATTGCTTTAGCTGATGTTAAACTGTTCTGAAAACTGTTTTGTTGAGCAAAACATAATATGGAACGGAAATAATGAAACAAGAGAAGTTAAAAATCGTAGATTTAACTTATTTGATTTCTAAATAACACTACACTATGGTTGTTTGAGGTGAAATTTTAGGAAATTTAATACTTTCATATGTATATGAAATAATTAATTAGCAGTCTACTTTGTTATTACATTTTTCAAATACCTGAAAAATATAAACAGCAACGATGCTGTTCTTCACGTCATGGCTCCGGATCCAATACATAAGAGCTAAAATACGGTAATGTGTCTGCCGTTTGTTAACGTGTCTGTTACATTTAAATTAACAATATATTTTTTAACTGACTGATGCGTGTAAATTGATCTCAAAATCCTTCTATACTAGAGTTTTGGATTTAACTTTCGAGGTTATTTCATCAATTTCGTTTGTATCAATAATAATAGTATATATAGGTACCTATTTTTACGCTACACAAACTCAGCTCACACTCGCAGCTCTTTACTTCATTCCGCTCCCAACAAACGCTTTCCTTCTAACTGAGGTTATGATAAGCTAAGCTACTTTACGAGAATATATCCCCTAATTCCTAAAATTAAAAGATTTATTCTCTAATGTATTTAAATTTTAGTTAAGGTCTTTTTTTTCTTATGATTTTGAGCGTTTACTATCTAAATATGAACTTCTTCATTCGCCTGGTCATGTTATTCATCAATAATTATGAAAATTAGGGTCACTGTTTTTCAGTTATCAAGGAGTAGTGTTCTGTTGCACAGAGACATTGAGATATTTTTTGTATAATCTTCAACTCATTTTATACATGGTTTAGCTAACAGTACTCTCCTCGTCATTTAAATTTCCTGAATTAAAATCAGTTTTTGATCTAAAGGTTGAAATTTTAACTATTTTTAGTGTATTAAGTAAAATTCAGTTCAGAGTAGAACTGTATCTCCTGCTTTCTTATGAACAACCTTAAAAAAAATCAAATCAATTTAAGTTCAATTCAAAATGTACAAATGTTTCGTTGCAAATTTATGAATAATACTAACCTAATTTATTTTGGGAGTTAAGCTTTATAAAAATATTATTATACAGTTAGATAGACCACTCTCGGGAATTCCTGTTTAAAAAAGCGCCATCTATATTTGAAAGAGGAACTAAAGAACCGACAACATTCGGCGTTGATCAAGACATTGAAAATTTAGGTATCCTGGCAGAAGTTATACGACTGTACTGAATCAACAGAAAAGTAATTCTGAAATCTATTTTTTTCAGTTGAACTCTGAAACTTTCAATGTTTTGATCAACATCAAATGTTGTTGATTCTCTTTTTCCCGCATTCAAATCCAGATGGCGCCTCAACACACTTTTAAAACTGAAATTTGGGAGAGTGGTGTATCGTACTGTAGTATAATATCTTTGATAATAAAGCCAGATGGTTTCATGAATATCTCTTACAACAATACTGTACATTAAACTTGCAGCTTACGAATATGTTTGTATGCTTTTCGCATACAAACATATTCTTAAGCATATTTTATATAAACAATATTCTCTTTATAAAAAAAAAATATTCTTATTATTAAATATATTCTTTTCATGAGTAAATATTTATCTTTAACTATAAATAAATTCTATTCAGAGATACGATACATACGCAAAAATTACCACGATACAATTAAAAATATACAACATAATAAAGCAGGTATGTAAGTATTTTAACAGACTATTCCACATAACATTACATGCAAACATGATTGAGATATATCCCACTTAAGTTCAATATTGAAAAGTTTTATTAACTGAACTTTTTCAGACGATGTACAGTTCCATGTGTTTTGATTTCAGTTAAAATGATTAATTTAAACTCTTCAAAGAACATGAGATTATTATCCAAACATGATTTAAGGGGCTTGATAATATCCTTTATCATGTTTATTAATCTAATACAGCACTTGTATGAATTGAGCATAAGAAGCATAATTGAGAATAAAAAGAATAGCAAGCATTTTTTAAAGCATAGTAGAATAAATTTCAACTATTTTTCAAGAAAATATAAAGCATATTTCAAAAAGAATATTGTTAAAACCCGAATTATCAAATACATTTCAAAAGCTCCAAAATCAAATAGGTATTATTTAATTCAGATGAATCTGAAAATTGTAAATTTTCGTGGCTGTTTGTCAAGCGATCTAAAATCTTTTAGTTTCTCTCTTATATTTGGAATGTTCTTAAAAATCAGTGAATTTAGTGACCAATAAAACACTTATATTATTTAAATATATATTTTCATATTTCAACAGAAAACGATAATTACCTAGAATAATTTGCGATAGAATTTTATATATTTAAATTAACGAGTATACATATGAATATGTGTATGACGAAACCCAATTCAAGCTAATACATAAAATGCTTCTAATAAACTTCAAATAGTAATAACTCAATGACTGAGAATTATAGAATAGTTTATCATAACAAAAGATACAGACTTCAAACTAAGTCATGAAATCTCAGAAGATCCTCCATTATTACAAGAGTTAACAATCTTGCTAGCGGCTTCGTGACGGACTCTCAATTTATAATGCCAGATGATGAAAAATAACGTACACTGGACAAGAAAGTAATAAAAGATAAAGGTTCTGGATATACGGTAATTAATGTGATAACTGATGGCCACTGTTTCCTCTACTCGATTACTATTGCTTATTTGCCCATTAAAAAGGTATTGCAAATGCAGAGAAACTTCAACCATTATAACTCATAGCAGATTTTTGTCGAAAGAATTTGACTAGACTAGTGCTAGATACACAGGATTCAATATTGGGAATAAACTATAAAGCTAAATGTAGGACGGTTTTTGGAAAATTGCTTATCGACTGCCTTCATTTGCTAATTAAAAAAATCAATTACTTACTAAATATGGACTTTTGGCACGTAAAACGAATTCACCAGTTGAGTAACTAAAACCTCAATTCTCATAGGATGCTGCGCTATGGCGGTCTTCGTCGAGAGAATATGCCTCATGCGAAGATCCAAACTGAAAATCTTCATAATCAGAAGAATCTTCATCATCCTCTGGCTCGGAGTCCCAGTTCTCCTCCTCTTCTCTGACAAATTCCCCTGCACTGGGTTTGCGATAAAGTGCATAGTAGTGTTCTTTGTATTTAGCTATCTCTATGAATGGGTCACTCGTTGCACCGCATTCTTTTTGAACGATAGATTTTATTGGTTTATTCGCAATACTATGAATTCGCAGATTAATTCTTAACAATTTAGCCAGTAGTTCTGGAACCATATCGCACACTGAATTGTCGAAGTTTTTATTAATTATATATTGACCTACTAGATTATAATAGGTTGGTTTATCTTCATCTTCCACAAAAAAAATACATTGAGCATTGTTCACTATGAACTCTTTCAACAATATTTTCTTAAAATAATTAGAATTTACCATTCTTTCCTGGTTTGGCGAATTATTAACACAAAAGTAAGCTATGGCTATCGCGTAGAGCAAGCAGTGGCCATCAGGAACCACATTGAATACCGTATAGTTATGACAATTTTCTTTCACTATATTTTCTTGATTAGCGTATACCATTGATTTAACATTTCTTTCGTCTACATTGGACGTATCAAATACGAAGTCTAATGCACTCACGGAATTGATATTTATATTGTTGTGATAATGCATTAGAATATTTATTAATTTTGAACTATTAATCTTGACATTCTCTTCAAAATCCTTTAAAAATTGATTGTCACAATGCACGCAGAACCTGTAGAGGAAGAATAAATTATTATTTTGTAACATTGACATAATTGCACATTTACTTTTGATCGATGCTTTCTGTTTGTCAAAGATGACATAAATAATGTAGTTCTAACTTATCTTCATGAATAAGGAAATGCACTTAGTTTTGAATTATTTTTCTATGTTTAAATTACAGAAAATAATTTGCGTAATGAAGAACTTCGTCAAAGTTATCCATCAAAGACCAGAGTTTTCACAAAGATTTCAATCATATAGAAAATTCTCTAGTGCACCCGAGATATGAAGTGACTTGAGTTATGATGAAACCACTACTTCATAACTCGTTGATTTAACTGTACTCTGTATATGGACTGAGTTAGAGACTTCAATGGCAAGAAAAAAGACTAGCTGAGACTAACAATCCATGAACTTGGCTACTAATCTGACATTACGGGACATATGCACTGTCAAAGACTCTATGAAGGAGACATTTTGATTTTTCGGATTTTTTGTCTGAAGGGTTTCTTGTACTGTCAGCAGGGAATTACATTTTGTGATTTCAAAACTAATGAATTTGAATGTATAGTAATTAAAACATGTTCTATAAATACATGAAAGCAAATATATATTTGTTGTCGTCAAAATAGCAAAAGCTTTCAATATTACAAATTTTCTCTTTAAAAGAGTTAGGAATGTCAACATTTGATGATCAATTCTTTTTAAATATTAAAGGATATTTCAAAATACAATACTTACAGTTTTTGATTGCAGTCAGAGAATTTCTGATTAGTTTCATAGCATGTTTTGCAGTATGATTTGCAGCCACAGCTATTGAAGAGGCGCTCGTTGACTAGGACCATTACTGAACACGTGGAGCAGAAGCGTTTTGTCTGAAGGAAGAAAAATTATCAATAAAAGCTCTACAATATATGTATCACTATATCTCCTAACTCTTGAATCAATGGTCGATAAAAAACTGGATTAATCTTTCATCTCATGCAAGCTTCTACAACTCTAATAGAGTCTAGCGACCTCTGGCAACCATAACGTGACTTCACTCTACCCTCTATACCAGGTTCTGCATATCTGACATGACTTTGTCCATAAAATGAATATACAACAGCTATTTAAATATCATATATAAATAGAAATTGTATATGCAAAAGTACAATTACAAACATATTCATAATACTTTAATTGCCTTGACAATGGAGCCTAAATTCGAAACCAGTTTGTTTATCATCCTTTATCCTATGGGGCGGCATACTGTGACCAACCTATCTATGTTCATCGGAAGAATATGATTAAAATATATTTTTATTTAGTTCCTATGACTTATGGTTTTCAAAGGATGAAATTAATTTTTTATCCAGACACAGTTGAAGTATATTAAAGTTTCCTCCAATAAAAGTACATGAAGTTAAATTTCAAGGAGGTTAAATTTCAGAAGTAAAATCAGCAATTGTAGAAATTTGTTCAAACAATTTTTTTTACTGAAGATGTTAAATAATTATTACAAAATTTTGCCCATCATTTTTCCGGTTATTAATAATCCTGTTTATAAAGATTAGTTATTTTCAATATTCCATTTAATTTAAGTTTGATTCAATTGGTGAAATAATATTTAAGATTTTTAACAGGTAACAAAGTTTAAAAATTCTTTAAATAGATAACAAAGCACTTTTCACTCTTATCGAATTCCTACCCATACAGATTTACAAATATGATGAAGTATTAAAATTATTATTAAATACATAATATTATAGTTACTCATTTTCCGGTTGCCTATTTATTTTAGAATTCTGATTTGGATAATGACCTAGAAGTCCTAGACTAACGTAATTTCTTTGGTAAATTTGAACTAAATCTTTGAAAATTTACCTTTAATCAACTAATTACTGGGAATGCAACATTAAATTAGGTACTTACAGGTCCACGTGTTTTGTCAGATTCTTTGATGATGTTGACAGAACATTTTTTTGATTTGGAATGAATTTGTCTGCTCCTAGAAATGGGTATTATTTCTATACCCCTTCTAGAAATCTTCTTGTCTGACTTTTTCTGTTTGTCGCCCTTTGCAATCGGGATAATTTCTACAGCGCCAGTCGAAAACTTCTCGTACACAGCTTCTAAATCCGTTTTCTTAACTGCAGCATTCAAAGAAAATCCCATCTGATGCTCAGGTCCAAAACTTTCTAGAAAGTCTGATGTTTCGTAAGAGAAACTGTTAGTTGAATTATTAAAATTATCCATTTTGACGTGTCGTATAGTTTCTACACTTTTCACCACTGAGATATCTATAGAACCTGTCGATGCAGTGTTTGAAAACAGAATGATTGTGGAGTAGAGATTAGAACAGGGTATTTGAATCTTTGCTCCGCCCCCTTCTGGTTGCTGGGATTTCTTGGCTCAAAGTTCGCCCACGCAATTCGATGCTGCCCTGTGATTGGCTACACTAGGACACGCCCATTCGAAACCGGCAACTTTCTATTTATTTCTGGTAATTAAGCTGTTGATATCAATTAAATTATAGATTAATTGCTTTAGCATCCATGTGTTTTATTTTGAAAGAATATCAGATTTTGACTGCAATTTTGATTTACACAAATAACTATTTTATTGAAATATTATTTTCTATTAAATAATATTAATTCTACCATAAGGATTCTATCTGCATAATATAACATTGAGTCGGTGTATATGTACAAAATTACATAGTTAATTAAAAAAATTTAGGAGATAAAAAAGTTATATATTGTATATAAGTCGAAAGATTTTGATAACAAAAAATTATGTTCAGGAATTTTTTTAGATATAATTTATTTAAAAAGTAAATTAATACAGACAAATCCGCTTTAATTACACATAGCTTTTATAATAAAAGTGGTAATAATTGCAAGACATGTCTCACTGTTATTACCTACAGTTCGTAGACATAGATTACAGAGAAAAAGGTTTGATGTGATTATTTTACGGTAACTACAATTAATAATCATGAATATTATTATTCACATGGGTTATTAGAAGCAATTAGTTCAGAAATTGAATATGTCCCATTTTAGGGTTAGTTCCGTGTTATTTCACGGTTCCATATCTTCGATCTCGTGAAAATCTATATATAATAAACTTAGTTTAACTTTTATTTCTACTGGTGTACTTATCCATGATATCTATTAGACTAGAAGTTAAATAAAACAGTTCTTACTTGTCTGAAAATGTAGAACCTTCTTCTTTCAAAACTATTTTACAGAGCATAAAATTACGGTTTGTTTCATGTAACACAAATATGAAATCTAAGTATCTATTAATTACTCGCCTATACCGAGTGAGAGCTAGTTAAGCTATATGGTTTATTTTTATTACTTATATAATAAATTCACTATACTTTAAAATTTCCACACAGAGCAACAACTAGTTCTTGCAACAAATACTGGAACACTTTTTATTAGGCTTAGTAGTCGAAATTTAAATACAGTTTTCTTTCATTGTAACTCCTAGAAAATGAAATTTTTATTTCAAGGAGTAACAATAATTATAAAGTTCTTGTGACTATCCCCGGTCATATTACCATTTGGTATCCTTAATTAATCATTATACACATTTAGTAATAAGACAGAGTCATGAATTGGTGAAACAAAGCAGGGCCTGCCTGTACTGAAATATTATTTACGCTAGATTTGAAATACAGGTAACACTCGAGTTTAAGATACCCCCAACCTTTATCATTTTTTTTATCTCATTATTTACGAAATTGCCTCATCTCTTACGATAACACATTTCCTTTATTTTTATATTTCGTCACATCAAAGTTCCTAATATCAAACTACAGATGGTCTTCTATTCTAATTTCACCTGTTAATTAACTGTTGTCAATCTAGTTCCTGTTGTTCCTTCTGAACCCATAATATTGTTACCAAGCTTTTATTCACATATATACTGAATAGTAATCGAGATCTAATAGAGAATGTCTCATGAGACAACAATTTAGTATGTTTCCAATGTAGTAAATCTTGAAGATTTCTCAAAGATTTTACTTCTGGTTAGTAAATTAAATTAGCACAGTGTAATGTTGAGTTTTTTTATTTATAATTGTTTAGACCATCCCCAGATAACGTAATTACCTTCGCTTTTACGGAACGGGTTTGTTCATATCTTCCGTTAAAATCGAGAGTTACCTGTATTTAGAAGAGTAAATCTTGAATATAATTTAATTTAATCCTTTATGTCCTAGGAGAACGTGTAAAAAAGATGTATTTGCGCGATACTTTGAAGATATTTTCCTTAAAGGTCCCATCCAAGCAAATTTTTTATTGCGTTAATCAACGGGGCTAATGTTACTTTAACATTTTTCTGCAAACCCCATCAAATGTGATAGCATATTTTTAATTATATGCGCTTTAAAGATTTTCTTAATCAAAACTCTACAATACCTATTTTACTTCCGACTTGCTAATTTTCAGTCTGAAGAAAAAGAATGTACACCATTTGTTTGGATTGTGCAACTAGGTATTAGGTATAAGAAATTCATTTAATATTCGTGTAAAGGTATATAATTGTATAAACTTATTATAGAAACGTTTTTATGCTTCAGCAAACAATTTAAATCTTAAACAAACTCATAACAATCGTTGTTTAATTCTAAAATTCGAATTGGAAATCAAAACAAAGAGTGTACAATCTCTTTCTTTAGAGTCAGGTTAGGGTTTCGGACAGTATTAACAGAGTATTAACTTTGAACTGAATTTATACAGTTAGCAGATTAATGATCCTAAAACCTTAGTTCTTCTATAATATTTAATATTATCCCATAAACTCTTTTTTTTCGGAGGTCGGCGAGAACCTTTAAACGACGTGTTGAGAAAAACCTTTGGTTTTATTTACTAGAACCAATATCCAATTTGTTGAGAAAAAATTCACTATCTTTTATTCTTTTATAGTTTAATATGTTTAATTTGCCTATAAATTTTTATAATATTATGAGAAGAATTCAATTTCAAATTAATTCAGGTTTTGAAGGTTTAACAATTTTTTTTTATCACAGGATGGTGAATTGAACACAACAATTGAAACTGATATAGATATTTATTTAAATACTAATTCCTATCTAACAAAATGAATATTTGTGGAAATACTTGTTAATTTTATTCAACAGTATAATTGATAAATAGCTTTAGTTATTTAGAATCAAGGTATGGCCCCAATAGCTGCCGTTATTCCGGCCCATGTCTCCGTGGCAGTGGGAATAATCTGGTCCTCTGGGAGCATGAAGCCATAGGTTCCGTTGTCTCTGAGTTCCAGAGCGTAGGAGTGAATGATGCCTGCAGAGTAACTGTAATCTACGGTGTTACCAGAAGCTAGGTCTGAAAACAATAAAGAAAGAACAGCTGTAATCTACGGTGTTACCAGAGGCCAGGTCTGAAACAGTGAGAAAATAAGGAAAGGACAACTGTAATCTATGGTGTTACCAGAAGCCAGGTATGAAAACTGTAACAAAATACAAAAAGAACAATTATTGCAAGTTAATTATCAAATATTAGTATGGCTCTTTTCAATGTTTATATTTTGAAGAATTGTAAATTGAATGTTAAAGGAGGAATTTATCACCGTTAATTGTGTGAAATGTGTTGAAAACCACTCTGGGTTAAGGGGACCGTATCGTCTAAATTCAAATTTTTCTGTTGAAGTTGTGAACAGGAGAGTTTTTTGTGACTGTACTGTGAGTTTCTGAACAACTTTTTGTCTAATAAATCTTCTGAAATTCACGATAACCCTCCCCCAACCAAAAAAAGAAAAAAGATATTTTTAAACTCGTAACTCCTTATGAATATTTTGGGTAGAAGCAAACCGATTTCACCATCACATTCATAGATTCCCACTCTACCATTCTATATGACGCCTTTTTTCGAATTTGTTTTTAAAAAATAAGAGAATATAGTAGTTTTCCTAAAATTAAAAAGTGAGAATTTAAAAAAAGAAATTGAATTATCAAGAAAAGAACAGACTGATTTGAGTTCTGATGTTTTACCATCTAATGCGGGAGAATGTAAGGAGTCTTTTTATGAAAATAAAGCTAAAATTGGAGTTTTTTCATAGTGCAATGTGGATAGTGGAGAGAGTGAGAACAGAGTGAAAGATGGAAAATGAAAAGTGCTACTTCCTGCTCACTGATTACTCGAGTTCAAATGTAATTAAAATCCTAACCATGATCTAGAGTGCCTGGAGTCGCTAGACTATTAGTCTTAAGGGATTAACAAAGATAATTTTTAATCCTTGAAACAAGGATTTTCTGATATAACCAAAAGAATTTTTGCACATGCGAATTAACAATATACTGAAGATAATCAGCACTGGTTGGTGAAGTGAGATATATTATATTTAAATAATAATAAAAAATTAAATGATATTGTTTTGGTAGTACCGATATTTTATTGAACTGGTTATTAATGAAACAAAAGTCACGGTTTGTGGTTTCTAAGCTGTAAAATTAAGAAAATAATACAAAACATTTAACAAAGGAGGATATTGAAGACGCTATTTGTTACGTACTGTCAGAGAAAAAAGTGTTGGTATTCATTTAATTAAAAAGTCTCATTCATTTAAAAGTAATTCTAGATTACATTAATATATTATTAACTAATTAGGTAAATAATACTGAGTGAATGTGTTAATGGTAAACTGTATTAATATCATCGCAGTTATTTTAGTAGAGTCTGGTGTACATTTCTTGGGGTAAATCATCGCAGTTAAAAACAGAACCACGGAATTAATTCAACAACAACATCAAACAAGAGACAAACTTGGCTGTTGTTTCTTTTTTTTATAAGGTTAATAAATGTGAATGTAAATTTAACAATAACATTTATAATTACTATCGTATAATCTAAAAGAATATTTGTTTCTAAAATCCTTATACTGGGTGAAACGGTGAAACAATTTATTCGTGAAAGTTACTAATAGAAGTACTATATAATTTGTATATAGTTATATATGCCACGCGCGTTTGACTAATCTGCAAAATCGACCGATTTCGCTGCGCTATCCATTGATCAACCGTTAGCGCGATCATCGATCAATAACTTATGAAATGTACAACTTGATGCATAAACTAACGCGCAGCAATCGATTGTTGATCCATGTCTGCTCTTACAGTAGATCAATAGATCGCGAAGTGAAATCTTTAACTATTATACAGGTCAGTCAAACGCGCATGACATAACCATACCGCAGATATTTCTAACACGGAAGTAAATACCAGGATCTTCTCGTCAATGTGGAGATTAAAGAAGACGTTTGACAGCTATCCAAACCATTTGTACCGACCACAAAGAAAGGAAGATGGTAATTAAAATGTGAACAGTGGTACATAGAACTGAAGTTTGGGTCATTCCACATATTACCTGTCAACATTATCACAGATAACCTTCGCTTTGTAGAATTTGGGACAATACGTGATGTGGGTGAAAAAACACGTATTGTAAATGTCTAGTACGATTGTTATGTACAATTGTGCCCTATCACTCTCATTCACTTCACGATCACACTTTCTTCACACTCACACTTTCTTCACACTCACACTTTCTTCACACTCACACTTTCTTCACACTCACACTTTCTTCACACTCACTATCTTCCCTCTCACTCTTCATGCATAAATGGTATTTGTAATTTTTTGTTAGTTGACACACCTGACCAGAACAAAAAGATGAACTAATTAACCTGTCAACGTTGAAATGAACACAAAATGTTTCTTTGACCGATGCTCTAAACACAAATGTCATCACTAGGGTTGTGACAATATGCATTAAACATAGAATAGATCTTAAGAATATCACAGACGAAATGAAATGGTATCGAATACTATATACCGCTGGTGTAGAACCATTCAATACTCATTAATTCTCTCCGTCTATAATATTTTGGGGATCTAAGATTTTAAAATCATATTGTCACAAGTCTAGTCATGCCACAAGGAGCGTCATTGTCTTTTGGTCCCAAAACTACTTGTAGTTTTTTTTTTCTAAATCTATCAGTCACATTCCTAAATAAATTATTATTGTCTGTTTGGATGCAGTAAAGAAATGCTTTTAACTCTTTTTGCATGGCGAATAATCTGATGAATGGGAATTTTCTTTTTACTTCCAGTAATTAATTTATAATTTTATTGTCCATGTCACAAATTTTGAAAACTAATTGTACTGCAAAACTTAGCCAATATATTTTTTTAAATGTCACATGTCCAATTGGTAACATAGTGGTATGAGCGTTCGCTTTACGTCAGTGAGGTCCTACGTTCGAGTCCCGCACTAACTCAGTGGGATTTATACACTCTGTGAGCGAATGGTTACTGATCAGGCTTAAGTTACCTGGTCGGGATTAGATTTAGGTCGGGAAGATTACCATGTCTTCGTAGGGTCTCATCAACTCGAATCTTTACAACGTCTCATCTTCCTCTGAGACCGACTAGAGACTCGAAACTTAATGACACCGACAGTTTCTCTTCGAAACGATATTGACTATAGGTATTCTAATTTACTTACACAGGGCATCACCAATGCTCCCATATTCATAGGTGGTACCATGGACATTGAAGATGGCCTCACAAGCAGCTTTCGAAACTGCTTCCTGTTGGAAAACATTGATGAACATTAGCAGAAAAGGGATTAAGATATTTAGACAATAATATTTGTCAAAAGATGGTCCAAGGTGCTGAACTGAAGTCTTTCACACCTCTGAAATGGGTTGCTGGAATATTCTCTTCAAGAATAAATATATGAACTAAATTATTCATAATTATCACTCTGTAAATTTGCAGTGCCAAATTCAAATTTGTTTTCTTTCATTGCCCTGTTGGTTACTTTTTGATATTGTGTAGAATAATTTTATTTGCTATAAAATCTTTACTCAAGAGCTTAGCATGGGTTTGAATATGTGATGTTACTTAGTTCTCTTTTTTTATTGCTCAATTTTTCAGTAAAATTTATTTAGTACTTTCATTTCAGGCAACACCATATTACAAAGTCAACACTTAAATAATTAACTAGTTAGTTTATCCTCTCTAATGTAGCTAATTGCTAGTATTTAATAAACCACTGTAGAGCTAACTAACATACAATAAATTTTGCAAAATATCTTATTCAATGTTGTTCCTCATTACAATATTATAAGTTAAAAAGGTGCATTAAATGTGTGTTCCCTGTTATTGTAGAGAATTAGATCGAAACGTTTAAATATTGTGAGGGAACTGAATGTTGTTAAAGATTGTTTCATGTTCAAAAATAGAATTTTTCACCACCAGAAGCTTACGCAGTAAAGTCTTTAATTTATCCTTCTTGTTTTTGATGGAAAAATATTGTCTTTGGCTTTTTAAACAAAAAAAATTAATTCCAGGCATAGATAGAATGAAATCTTTATGTAGAAATTTAGTATCCTAATGTGGATTCTGATATTTCCGAATTGTTTAAATCTTGGTAAACAAAACCTCCTCAAAATATTACTGTATCATGGACTGAGCCACAAAGGAAGTGCTCTCGCATTCATATTAACCATTTGTATTATCAAGGTTATGCTTTTCAGATATTAACATTTGCTTATCGCTTTCATGCCTAGATAGCTCAGTTGGGAGAGCGTTAGACTGAAGATCTAAAGGTCCCCGGTTCGATCCCGGGTCTGGGCAAGTCTCTTTTGTCCATTGATGTCTGGACTGAATATATACAGGTAACTCCCGAACTGTCTCCTGAGATGGGACCGGCTAATAGAGATGGTGGATAAATCGAGATACCATATTTGGTTTGAAAGAAAATGTGAACCTGTTCTTTTAGAGAAACTTTATGGTTTGTTTTATTTTTCTTATCGGGGAAAATTAGTAAATAATTTAATGCTCTTTTACCTAACTATCTTATTTGTTTCACCTTGTTACAAAATTTTCTTTCGATTTTTTCTTACAAGGAATATGGCAGAATAGACGACGAACGCTAAAGGTGGATAAAGGAAGACGGTGGGTTCTAACCGAGGCAAACAAAACAGTATATATAGAGAGAGTAACTAATCGAGATGGGTATAAATCGAGAGTAACTTGTATAATGTGAGAATGTTTCTGCGGTACCAGTTCAAGTGGAATTAATGAAATTACGTTTTAGTTTCAGTAGAAATGGCTTGCCTAACACTCTAATGTTTGATACTTTGTCCGGTTTTGTTTCAGGTAAATTTAAGAAATTTTCATCTGAAATGATATTCACAATATGACGCCAGCCCCTTATTGTCCTTTTTCAAACGGTCTGGTAGAACAATCTGTCCGTATTTTAAAGGAATTGTTAAAAAAAATTGTAATGATAAAATCGAAACTTTACCCTAAAGCCAAATATATTTTTCATTCAAAGAATTACAGTTTGTTCAATTTAACACAATCATAAATAAAAGTTTCAAACTAATTACTTTCTCGCATATAGTGAGTGCAAGTTGAATTTTATTACTTTTAATTGATTCACTACTTTAAACTTTTATCAGAGAGCTTTCGTTACTTCTTTATTCTAACTCCTAGAAAATGGACTATTTAAAGTAGTTATTATTATATAATAACAAGATTCATAACCCCCGCTCTTATCACCATTTATTATAACTGTGAGCCGTGTTTTGGCAATAAAAGCGGGGTCTTCCTGTAGCCATAGTAATACTCCTTGTACTGTTAAAAATTTATCTACTTCTTTTGTTATTATTAGAGAACGAGCTACTAATTTTGTACCTAGTATTAAAATGGAAGGAATTACATCTTTTTATAGTATCGCTGAAAATGTGTTAGTTTTAAATTTACGTCCTGGTTCTAAGTTGTACGTACCAAGCTTTGGTAACAGAGAAGATTTCCATTAACATGTATTCTAGCGGTGAATATTAAAGATCTTTATGTGAATTCAGGGTAGCAATTGTTGATCATGGTATCTCCCGATTCCGGCAATTCGCCGAACGGAATTTTTCGCAAAACTACAATTTCACCAAAATTTTAAAACCCCTATACGTTATGAATATAATAAAATTCACTTTCATGTATGGCATATTGTTCTTGATGAATAAAAGTTATTGTATTGGATGTTTAACTGTATTGTAAATCTGGAAATGTTAATACATTAGTTTTCTTTTCAACATTTTCATTCAATCAAAAACCATTAGTTTTGATGATAACAGAATTTTTTTTAGAAAATGACAATTTCAAAAATAAAATCGTTCACTTGAGTTCAGTGTTTTGTAAATACATTATACTATAATTACAATAATATAAACTATACCAAGGATCAATTGACCAACATTCTTCAAATACAGTTCAGCTTAAAAGACTTAATTCCTGAAATGAATTTATTCTCCCGCCCATCACTCAGTTCAAAATGTTCTTGACGTCAGAGTCCTATTGTCCTGATTACATTTTTAGAAATGACTTTTTTTTTAAAGTCCAAAATGCTGGTAAAATTTGACCTTTTTCTTTTCGGGGGTAATTCTTTCTTTGTGGTTTTCATTCAATAAGATTTTTTGAAGATAGGAACAAGAGTTAAAACTGTTACACCGGAACCATCTCTGCTTGAAAATATTTGATAGAACAGTACACAAAGTATGTAAATCAGTAAATTTTATGACCGTGTTCGTATAATGAATATCGGTAGACTCCGCTTTTTTGAAAAAAAAAACCATTAGAAATAAATGTTTATAATATCAGGGTAAGATTGAAGTCATTTATAAAAGTAACTCCTAAAGCATCTTATTTTCTATGAGGAAGAATGAAAGAAAATTGTCTCCAGAGATTAAAAAACGTGGAAACACTATAGTGATTATTGTCAGAATTGGTTCTAGGTAAATTCCCCCGCGGAAAATTCCACCACGGAAAGTTCCACCAGGTAAGTTCCACCGCTGGTAAGTTCCACCACGGAATAAAATCTTCCTCGTGGAACTTTCCGCGTGGGAACTTTCCGAGGTGGAATTTACCGGCCACGGTCAGAATCAATTTTTTTTTTCAATTTTCTATGATTACGTACTGTTCTAATTCCGAGACGTATCTCAGAATTAGAAACAATTTTTTTAAAAACGGGGTGTACATAGAGATTCTGGTTTGAGGTAATCATTTTAATATCAAAAATTCGTTCATTTTATATGATGAATGAATTTTATATAAATTGCAATATCGAATAAGACGTGACGTCCCTGATTGACTACTGTTGAGACACATTTACCAACTCTTTAAGATGTTGTCACCTACTAATTAAGGTTTGTTTAATTTAATGTTACTGATGACGAAAAAAGATTTTCAAAGGGCTGTAAACTATTTCTGTGCGACCCTTTACAAACGTCAAAATTTATCATTTTCTAATTTTTAAAGGAAAGATTTTTTAAGGCCCTTGCCAGAAGAACCAGAAAGATATTATTATTTAGAAAAAATTGGTACAACCTAGTAGCCCTTTGAATTTTCTCACCATCTGGTCAACCTCTGGAGGCATGTCCTCAGTGTAGGCGAAAGGATGCATCCAAAGTTGTCCATAGGAGTGAAGGGTGAAGAGAGCCTTGGCGCTACTTGCTATCTTCTTCAGCGCCTTCTGCTGCGCCTGCGTCTCCAGTTCTGAGGCGGCAAAGGGACCTGAAGAAGGGAAAAATATTCCACATTTTGATGATTAAAAAATACTAAAAAGTTCAATTTTATTGATGAATATAATAGGATAGAGAAAAATGTATAGTAAATTTGAATAGCATATTTAAACAGAAAAATTGAAATGACAAAGTATAAGAATTCATGAAAAATTGAATAAATCTTTGGACTAGAATATAATAACACAAAGTCTTATTCCCATCAACAACAATCAGATGCAAGGCATAGAGCTCTACTTCACTCCCTCACTGATGTACATACAACAATCAGATGCGAGGCATAGAGCTCTACTTCACCACCTCACCCATGTACATACAACAATCAGATGCAAGGCATAGAGCTCTACTTCACTCCCTCACCCATGTACATACAACAATCAGATGCAAGGCATAGAGCTCTACTTCACTCCCTCGCCCATGTACATACAACAATCAGATGCAAGGCATAGAGCTCTACTTCACTCCCTCGCCCATGTACATACAACAATCAGATGCAAGGCATAGAGCTCTACTTCACCACCTCGCCCATGTACATACAACAATCAGATGCAAGGCATAGAGCTCTACTTCACTCCCTCACCCAAGTACATACAACAATCTGATGCAAGGCATAGAGCTCTACTTCATTCCCTCGCCCATGTACATACAACAATCAGATGCAAGGCATAGAGCTCTACTTCAATACCTCGCCCATGTACATACAACAATCAGATGCAAGGCATAGAGCTCTACTTCACTCCCTCACCCATGTACATACAACAATCTGATGCAAGGCATAGAGCTCTACCTCACCACCTCACCCATGTACATACAACAATCAGATGCAAGGCATAGAGCTCTACTTCACCACCTCACCCATGTACATACAACAATCAGATGCAAGGCAAAGAGCTCTACTTCACCACCTCACCCATGTACATATTATCGCAACAATCCACAGAAGTTCCTGCACCCCCGAAATGAGCGTCAAAATTTCGGTTGATGTCCACCCCCATGCAATAGCAACCGTCAACCCAATTTCTGTTCTTACGGTATGTTCGGTCCTGTAGAAACAAAAAAAGTAGTAATGGAATTATTTGATTTAGTCTGGGGGTTCAACATAATTGAGAACCGAAGGCCATATCGCTGAAGTCAAAAGAAAATTAAATACAAAGGACTGCAAGAAGAAATCTAAAGCGAAAGCGGCTCGATGAATAAAGCTCATGATTACCATATGGTTTTAAAATACTTAAAAAACTTATTAGCTCAAAAAACTGTTTTATGTAACAGCACGATAGGAATAGCATCAGACTAGAGCTCGGCGATAATCGCTTGGCGACGATTGCTGAGCGATGATCGCAACATGCAAAACGTACCTAAATGGGGTGACTGGTCCATTCCCCGAAAACACATTCGCCACACGAGACCAAAATAAGTTATAAAATAAATTATTTAGCAATGTTCGACTTACTACCAAGGTATGAGCGTAACCGTCAGGGTTTAGCACAGGTACGATCTGGAAATCGTAAGCGTCAACCAACTCCGTAACTTTATCGTCAGTACCGTAGTTAGTTACGAGGTTGTTGATGAACCAAACGCAAGAAGCGTGAGAAATCCACCTGAAAAACGTCAAAAAACCCTCAGAATTTATTACAGTACAATTCCACTATAGTGAATGTAGAGTCCTGAGTAAGAGTATTATCCCGTACAGTGAACAAACTTTCTTAGGTCTGTCCTAAAATTAAGTTTTTCCCTAAGTTTTCTAAAAAATATAATTCTCTTACTCAGGACTCTATATTCACTATAGAGGAGTTTACTATAGAGGAGTTTACTATAGAGGAGTTTAATATAGAGGAGCTCACTATACAGCAGTTCACTACAGAGGAGTTCACTATAGAGGAGTTCACTATAGAGCAGTTCACTATAGAGCAGTTCACTATAGAGGAGTTCACTATAGAGGAGCTCACTATACAGGAGTTCAATATAGCTGAGTTCTACTGTAATTTTTTATCGTCTAATTTTAAAAACATGTGCTCATACTCAATTTGAGTGACAAAATATGATATAAAAACGTTGTAGTTCAAGGAAAAAGTAGCAGTCTTTAAAAATTTCTAATTGAGAATTTCATGACCAATGTTAATACATTAATACCCACTGACCGAGTACTGTGAGCCTAAATAGGTGTCAGAGAACTGTGTGATAACCAGAGTTTTGCTTTGTTTTTCTGTTGCAGAACTCTTTTTAAAGTCTCACAATTTTGTGTGAAAAATGATTTTTGTAAATCCTAACCTGATTTCTTAACTAGAGAGTATAAAATAAAGAAGAAAGAATATTCTACTCACTCTCTAGCGTGAATACCGCAGTCTATCCAAACAGGTTGCCTATTTTCGCCAGATGAGACAGTGAGTTGCCAGATGTCTCTATCTTGAATCGTTTTGCCGAGAGAAATCAAACTCGCTACCTCAGATGTCGTACTTAAGTCTTTGAGGTAGTCTTCAATCTGTCAAAAGAGAAATAAATATTGGTCATGGGTGGTATGCTAATCATTTACCTAATTATCGATCATTTATTGATCATTAATTCTTGTCGCTTTTCAAACGAACCTCTTCGAATTTGTGGTAGACTGAAAGATCGAAATCGGAGTCCGATGACGTCACTCGTGAATCCATAGATTTGAAATCACGATCCACAAAACTGAAATATCATATTTTGGATTTTGATTTTAAAACCAAATGTAAATTTGATGATTATCGCTATGTTATATTTAGGTATTTATGAACCAAAAATATTTAATTTGATAACCACTCTCAAACATCTATGGCTTCCTATTATGATGAATGAAACTCCCCTGAAATCCTCCGTACTCACTTCTGGACATTGTCGATAAAGATTTCAGATGATATCCCGATGCGTACGAGTCTTCGTCGGACAGCTAGTTGCTGCTGAGAGCTCACCATGATGTCCACCCATTTGGTCGTGGATGCCCATACATCCAAATTGAACTCTTGGATAATGTTCTCTATTTTCTGCTGTGGGATGAGACCAACGGTCAGTCTCCACACTTGGTACCTTAAATAAATAAAATGCGGAATTAGTTACTTGACGACAGTTTTCAAGAATAACTAATCAAAGGAAATTGTAGAAAAATATTTCTTAAGAAAGGTAATTGATTGCAAGTGTAATCAGGATTGATTACACTTGGTACCTTTAAGAAGAGTTATATTTAAGAGCAACTACATCAGACAATAATTAGTTAAGAAAATTAATTATTACAATTACTGTAAGAAGTAGACAAGAAGGAAAGTGGCTCAATGATCAAAGTCACCTACCACCATTGTGACTAAGCTCATGGATGCATAAAAGTTACTCCGTGAAAGCAGTCACTTGTGTAGAAAAGGGACACAAAGAGAAAATGAAGATGTGAAAGTAAATGAAGCCTACGAGTCTACCTAACAAGCATAGAAGTATGAAGGAAATATATGAAACAAACATGGAAAAGATATGAAAAAAGCATTAAACAGTCCATGTTCTGGACCCCCCCCCCCCTACTCGTCTCTTTCATTCACCACAGACAGCCTCAATAATTTGGAGGAGATTATGTAATCATCAAAGTTTCACCAACTACTAGTGTAATTACGGTAAATTTAATAAATGAACAAAGAAGTATAATTCGTTCGAAATAATTAAAACGAACGTAGAAGTAATGTTCCAAATTTTTTTATTTTATCCTATATTTCGCCTTTCCATTCAATAAAGGCAGGCCCCTCTATTATTAACAAAACCATGACTCATTATTATAAATGTTTCTAATAGCAGGGTAAGATTCAAGTCATTTATAAATGTAACTCTTTATAAGCATCTTATTTTCTATGAGGTAGAATGAAAAAAATTGTCTCCAGAGTTTTTTTTTCTCTCAATTTTCTATGTTTAAGTACTCATCTAATTGCGAGACATGTCTCGAAATTAGAATTTTTTTCTAAAAGCGTTGATCGCCTGTAATTAATTAAAAACTGAAACAAATTTTTGGATGTAATTTCTTCTAAAAGATGGAAAAATGAATTGTTGTTGTTGTTACTTACTTACACTCTGTCAAAATAGGTTCTAGATAAATTGCATACCTGTATAATCCACCCCTTCTAAATACAGTAAAGTATGCGTACTGTGGAATATACAGGGGTGGAATATACAGGGGTGGAATATACAGAGGTGGAATATACAGAGGTGGAATATACAGAGGTGGAATATACAGGGGTGGAATATATAAATGGGTCAAAATTCATCTACGGTTTTTATACAATTACTTTTGGTAATATTTAAAAACTTTTTTCCAAAACCCTATTTTGAAGTTAAAATTTTTAATTATTCCTTTTTTTTCAGTGAAACTGTAATTATACTATCAATAGCTATTAGATATATATTCGAAAACAGGAAATATTATTTCAATACAGTTCTATACGATTATAATAAATAAAAGATTAAGAGAAGTTTATGGTGGGCCATAGAAGATAGAGAGAGAATCATCTTCTATGACCCCACCATGAACTTCTCTCTGTTATTTTATAATTTTAATGATATACAAATTATGAGAAATTTAATGATAGAACAATTTTATAATATTTAATCAATAAAACCTCTAACTTTTAACTAATATTAAATTGGTGACGGGCAAGTTCCTAGTTACCGGACTGTTTCACATTTCAGATCATTTAAGAAGAAAGTATATTATAATTTTATTTATCCAAAATCAAATTAGTAAATATTATTACTTTTCTTTCTTACATGATCGAAAATGTGGAACTGTCCGATAACTCAGAACTGACCCCCCTACAACAGAGAAAATGTAGTATTGAAAAGGGCATGAAATTGATTTTTATAATTTGAACTTCAAACTAATTATTAGGTACATAATAGTGGATTTTTTTTCAATTTTCGTTTTATTTTTAATTTTCAATTTATTTTTCAATTTTCAATTCATTCTTCAATTTTCAATTTATTTTTCATTTTTCAATTTTCAACTTTTTTTTTCGATTTTCCATTTTTTTCATTTTTTTTCTTCTAAATTTTATTCAACTTTTTTTTTTCATTTTTTTTTCAATTTTTTTCATTTTTTTTCTTCTAAATTTTATTCAATTTATTTTTTTCATTTTTTTTTCAATTTTTTTCATTTTTTTTCTTCTAAATTTTATTCAACTTTTTTTTCATTTTTTTTTCAATTTTTTTCTTCTAAATTTTATTCAATTTTTTTTTTCATTTTTTTCCATTTTTTTCATTTTTTTTCTTCTAAATTTTATTCAACTTTTTTTTCCATTTTTTTTTCAATTTTTTTCATTTTTTTTCTTCTAAATTTTATTCAATTTTTTTTTTCATTTTTTTCAATTTTTTTTCATTTTTTTTTTTTTTTCAATTTAATTTCCAATTCTCAATTTATTTATTCATTTTATTTATGTTTTCTTTATCGGATAATTCCACATCCTCAATCGATAGCCTATAAGAAAAAAGTATTTCTAACATATATAATCGGAAAAGTAGAACTGTCCTATAACTCGGAACTTACCCAATAAAGTCTCCCACAAGTAAAAAAGATAATGTATATATATATATTTAGTTACGTACTCCACTTTCCGACTCCGTAAACCGCAAAGCGGATGCATAGCGAGTATTATTATAGTATTAACCACAAATAATATAATTGCCGGAAAAGATATGTGAATGTGGGACAAATTTTTTAATGAGTTTTAATTTAATAAACAGATATGTGATAAATTATTCTTTTAATTGAAAAGACAGGGATTAAATATTTAAATACTCAAAGGATTAAATATTTCAAATATTTATATTTGAAAATATAAAGATCATCTATCTACAATAAATGATGAATGATTCGATGAAAATTATTTTTTAGTGTATCATAAATTTTAAACTCTTATTGTCTGTCGTCGGACATTCTTGAAAAATTCAGACGGTCATGTCGGAATGTATAATATTTTCGATAAACTATGATAAATATTCACCGTAATGCCCAATATTTGACGATCTGACTATTTTTGGACATGGTTAATAGGCATACTGATTAATATTATTTTAAATAGGTTAAATATTCACATCCGGTAATTGGTACTTTACCCATCAAAGGACACTCTGGCTGAAACGACCACCAGCAACGTGAGAAAAAGAACAAGAGACTTCATGCTGCCTGTAGCAAATTATTTCGCTCTGTGTTCTCACAGAACGCAGCTTATATCCTCACTCTGGAACATTTGGTTCTAGGTACAGAAAGCGTGGGAGTGAAACTGATAAACTATAGGCCTAATATTGATCTGTAAATGAATATATACTTTATGATGAGTTATTACTTTATGACGAGTTATTACTTTATGACGAGTTATTTCTTTATGATGAGTTATTTATGATAGGCTATATTCATATAAGAGGTTTGGAAATGTTTTAAAAAATATAGGTATTCAATTTTCAAGAACGAAGTATTTTCTTTAAAATCTTAGATCTCGAATATATTATAGACGGAGAGAAATAAGCACTATTGAATAGTCCTAAACCATCGGTATAAAGTATTCGATACCATTTCATTTCGTTTCGTCTGTGGTATTCTTGGGATCTATGATTTTAAGAGCATATTGTCACAACCGCAATATCAGTAACCTTAACCATTTACTCGATCTCTCCCAAAATCTGAGCAAATTGTTCGTGGATGCGTTTAAAATCAAAGATCCGGAAAAAATATAGACGGATTGAATAAAAGACCATTTAATCGTTCTTAACCAGCAGTATATAGTATTCGATATCATTACATTTCGTTTCGTCTATGATATTCTTAAGATCTATGGTTTTAAACGCATATTGTCACAACCCTAATAATGACCAATCTTCCAACCAAATTTCGGGCAATATGACAATACTTTTTGAGTAATGCCAATAACAACATTATAAATTAATTTCGATAAAACATAACCTTAGCGAATGATTAAAACTGAATTCTAACGGAAGGAAATAATTTACTATTATCTATACCAGTTTTAATATATGGTACCATCAAATATTATATCATAATAATAATTCGTATAACCGTAAAATAATTTTTAAAAAGTGAACATCCAAAAGGATATACGGAAAGTTATAGTAGGTACAATCATTTGTTTAGATCCATAACTTTTGTTTCATATGATTAATAATGTATATTTAAACTTTACTATCAAATAACAGTAGAGTAGGTATATTTAATTTTTTCAGTATGAGTTAGAGTAAAACCAGCCTTTTTTATTAGAAAGGACAAGTTTTTTACTGTCATACAGGTAATAGAATGTGAATCTTCATTGTAATAACCTGACTACCCATATAGGCTTACATACTTAATTGTATATATCAGATTTATGCATACTGAACAGTGAACATTGAAACCTGTATCTTTTTCTATTTATAGTTTACATTTATATGATAATCGGGATATTTCCCATTTGACGATCCAAACCAAATTCAATTTTTGTCCATATCATCCGAAAATCACTGAAGTATTGAGAAAAGTTCTCAATCCTTCAGTAATACATAGGGAATAAATAAATTCAAACCGACATATCTCATAAAGTATTAGTTTCTACAAAAAACGTTTATAATTTTCGTATTCTATGGACAAAACTACATAAGAAAAAATGATTTAAATTATAGTTGGTGGTAGTCTTCAAATAGGAAAGATCCAATAATCGAATTAATTTCTTATACCTTCCATACTGCATATATTGTTATCTGCTTTTATTTTAATAAATAAACTTGTAAATTTTGATCTCAAAATTCATTTCTAAATTCAAATTTTGATTGCAAACTAACATTTTCAAAAAAGGCAAATAGGATTATCGTTTATTTTGTCTATTCTGATTTAACAAAGATATGTATTATACTCTTCAAGGATTATCCTTTTTTCCATTAGTATTTTTAATTAGTTTTTAGACCATTCTATCTCAGGTCACCATAGCTAGACAACATAGGTAACTAGGTAATAACAGGCTAAAGAGTACCTAGTCCTATTTTCACTATGTACTATCAGACTAAAGAGTACCTAGACCTATTTTAACTAGGTACTATCAGGCTATAGAGTACATAGTCCTGTTTTCACTAAGTACTATCAGGCTAAAGAGTACCTAGGCCTGTTTTCACTAGGTACTATCAGGCTAAAGAGTACCTAGGCCTGTTTTCATTAAGTAGTATTAGGCTAAAGAGTGCCTAGTTCTATTTTCACTAGGTACTATCAGGCTAAAGGTACCTAGGCCTGTTTTATATAATAATAGAAATGTAAAATTTGTCAAAGAACTATATTGAGCTTCAGATATCACTCTTTAAAGACTTAATTTCTCGAATGAAGACCAATAAACATTATTTTTCTAAATGAGTATCTTCAGATACTCATACTCAGAGTATCTTAAATTTCTAATCATTAAGATACTCAGAGTATCTTAAATTAAATGGTCAAGGGAATGGTTTCTTCAGCGTTTTGACACCTAACAATCACGTGAATTATGTTATAGTGAGCCAAATGATCTTAAAAACCTTCTGAACATGCATGGATACTCAGCCTTATAATGTGATATTGGCCCTATTGCAAATAGCTGAGTCCATGATAGCAAATAGCTCAGCCCATCCGAAGATTCTGAATATTGTCTAATTGTCAATTCTGAGTATTGTCAATGGAATTGCACAATGTAATTGATAGTGTATGGGCCGATTTAAAATAGCTCTCTTCAGCAATATTTCCATTTTATTGGTAATATACATGGGAGCAGAAAACCAACATTTTGATAATATAATGGTGTATCAAGGCAATATGGGTATTGGAACAATTTCAAGAATTTTACGCAAGACTCCAATACATATTAACATCTTTACATTTGATGTGTCAAATTACTTTCCAATACAACACCTAGAAACCTTACGTCATTCGTTCTTCCAATCTCGATCACTCTCGCCAATTAAAATAGGAGAGTCAAGCAGAAATATATTTATCATTTATTACATTAAATGTATGAATTCTTAACAGCATTGTTTATCATTTCATATATCACCAAACTTTCAGTATAGGTTAATGAAATTATTTAAGTGGGTAACGTGTGAAGAAACTAATCAGAATTTAAGAAACACTAGTATAGATTATACCTACTCCAGAACAACATAAAATTTTATTACATGATATCAAATTGTGATATCCATTATCAATAAAGTTTTTTCGGCAAAAAAATCTTCTATGTTTCTTTTAGATTTTAGAAACACTATGGCGTTAATTCCTGTCTACAAAACGCAGCTCTAAATTCTGTTACAGCGTTTCCAATCTTGAAACAAACCATTGAAATCAGAGGGAGCGTCCACATTTCGTACGATAAATTTCATTATAATTAAAATAGTTACAGCTAGAGTTGGACTAAATAAATACCATGCCGTGAATACCTGATTTGAGCTACAAAAACATATTTATGGAAACTAGGTTCTACTGGTGTTCATTGAGCTCTGCATTGATTTTAGGAACCGGTTTGGCGATTTTCTCTAACAATTTGATTAAGAAACCGACGGTCTCTCAGCCAAATTAGATTTTAAGACACATCTTTTGTTTTACTGAACACATTTTCCTTCTTTATCAAAGTAGTCATTACCTGGAACGCCATGCATTATGAAAGTTTCTGTTACATCTACGCCTGTCCTTCTATTTTATTAGGCTATAAAAAAATTAGATGTATCTGTAAAACACAGCTATTTTAATTGAACATTTAAAATAAGCAAATATTTTTAATATTTGCTTGTCAAAAATTTGTTCAATGACAAAAATTTTAGGGGCTATCCATCTTCTGTTCATAGATAGCATTAGAAACCTATAATAAACTGCTTCCTCAATATTTACTGCATTATGGCTGACATATGTAGTTCTAAATATATATGATCTAAGGTGACTCACTGTTTTTGTGTTCTTCACTACATGTTTAATGCAGTTTTATAGATTTTTTGCAGCTACTTACAAATTACATATTACACCGGGGTTTTATATTTATCCTATATACTTCCGTAAACATACCTGTTTAAACTTCAGTGCAAAGTGACCAGTTTCGAATAAGCCTACTCTAGTGTAACCAATCACAGGACACCATTCTGAACTACGCTACCCAGGGAACCAGAAGGAGGTGGAGCAAATATTCAGATCAACTGTTCAAATCTTCTTCACAATCATTGTGCGTTTAAGAGTTGCCTAGAGCAGTTATCTCAAGAACATAGTACCTACCTAGTCCACTTTTTAAGACAATTTATCAGTAGAAAGAAAGAGAACTTCAGTACTGGTTTTACTATTAGATTCGAAATAAAGGCGTTCCGTATTATTGGATTTGAGTGAAGTTTCTCACGAACAAAATTTATTTGTTTCTCTCAAGTTTATAGCAGAAGTATCGTCAAAAATGATGAACCAAAATAAAGCATCATCTACCTTTGAAAAGAAGGACCTTGAAAAATATTCGCATTTAAAATTTATTTCACTTAGAGGAAACTGTTCCTACTTTTCTGATTTGGGTAAGATTGTTGAAGTGGAAAAAGACTCGTGTGACGATGTGAAGCAGTTTGACCAACCTGCTGATGAAGATCTGAATGATGATTTCGTGCTCCAGAAGCCACCTAGGGGTCACTTATCGGAGAAACCAGGAGCTTGTGTGAGTATTTGATGTAGAATAAGTTCACAGTTAGTGAACGGTCATTTTTTCGATCGTAGCCTATATATAAAAAAATTATAGCTGTATTATATTTATATATTTTCGTGATCGAATATAGTATATGTTCAATAAATTTGAACTTTATTTAATATTACAACTGATATTTAATAAAACAAACAATTTTAGTAATAGATATTAGAGTGATGGATATAAATTCAATTAAAACCATTCAATTTTGATTATAAATGTAGTATTTCATTTTAATGAATAAATTTCTTCGTGACTCGAGAATTAAATTAAGAGTCCCCTTCGTGAGTCACAATTTTATTAATATACACAAATTTCATATTAAATAGACGCCATTTATATGGCTACAACACAAATATATACAGTAGTTTAGTTTATGTGCCGATGATGATGAAGGATTTAATCTATGATGGATTAAAATATTACTTAGAGAATTGTTGGTTCATTCCGTAATTATTCCATACTTGTATTTGATAATGAGTATTTACGCAAGTAAGCAATATATTCAATAGATCTATAGAAAACTCTTTTTCGTTTACAGATAAAACTGTTACAATAAGTAACTGTAAAAGAGTTATAGTTTGTTTGTAGTTTTCTAGGTTTCTTTGACAGAATTTAGTTTTTATCGCTACTTGCAGGCAGTTTTAGAGGATAGCGCTAGGGATATGATCTTCAACTACGAAATCTCTCATTTTGTGTTAGGTAGGCTCGTAGACTTCAATCACTACCAACTCTTCATTTTCCTCTTTGATTTTGTGTTAGTTAGGCTAGTAACTTCATTTACTATCATCGCTTCATTTTCTTCTTCCATCCTTGAGATCACGGTGTTGCCTTCCACAATTTGCGCGAAAGTAATAATATCAATGTAAAACCAAATAGGAACTTTGCTACTTTGCAGATTCATCAAATATATGATAAACCACATAATTCAAAATGGTTGTTAAAGAGGATATTTAAATTAGGCTCTGTGTGTTCTTCTTGATCGGGTCAAGTTTGCTCGTTGTCGGAAACAACCAACAGTATCAAAAGGCTGAGCGGCGCACCACTGTACTTCAATCTCTGGTCTCTACATAAATGGCTGTTATGTAGTTTGTTGTATCCGCTTGTTTGCTGTACTGCACACTGTATGATTGTTTAATGACCTTACAGGGGAGATCGGGAGGCGGTACCCCCCCCCCCCCCGGTATATCTAACTGATAAGTTTATATTTACACCTCCGACTGAAAGTTTATAATAGTTACCCTATAAAATTATAATTAGATATTACAGTTTTCTATGATAAATTTTATTTTCTATTCCAAATTAAACATCTCAATTAAAGAATAAAAGTGTGTAAACTTTGGATTCAGGTACCGTCAGTCATAAACTTGATACAACAATTCACTCCATATATATCATTAATCTTCATTCAAATTAACTATCTAATAGAACGTACAGTGGTGCGCCGCTCAGCTTTTAGATACGTATCGAGACAACCGTTCCAGAATAGTCATTTTCAGCTGTTCTACATGTATATTTCATTCCCTTATTTAATGTCATTTATATTCATACTTGATGTAAGTCTTTACTGATAATGTATTTTATTTTTCAGGCTAAAGAGGACATGAACAACAAGTGTTATTTATGCTTCGGTCACATCTACGGCACACCTAATCCCGTTAATGTCTGTGGCTGCACCTTCTACTGCCAAGATTGTACAGACATTATTCTTAATTTCCACCAAAATGAAAAGTAAGCATTATGAGTTTTTTTTTTAATTTACTAAACATAATAAATAGACTACTATACTTATTGCATGTTGTAAATCAATACCGATCTAAAATAAGAGGTTAGGAACATGTAAGGAACTCAACATTAGTCTGATATTTTAATTTCAAATTAACTATTTAAATAATAATCCATTTTGAAAAGAAACCTTAAAAATGTGCTCTTTTCTAATTCAACTATTCAATCAAAAAACTATTACTAACTATAAGGTGACATTTAATAGATTACGAAAACTGGAGAAGATCTATTCTCTGAATCTGCTCACTTAATTTTGAAGAAACTGGATTTTTTTTTACGAATTTTCACTTATTAATTCATTGAAGTCTGAGCGTGTTCATATTGCGAAAATTTAATCTGTTGCCATCAATAATCTTATTACTGTTTCGTAAATTATATAAGATATTAATTCAATCTTTCTTTTCAGGTTCTGCGTACTTTGCAAGTATAGTCATATCTTCGATAATGTTGAATGGACTGTTCAAAAGTTTAATTACAAGATGATTAGGAATCTCATGAAGTTTTACAACAACATCGATACGACCGAAGTTAAAAGTTTTATTGTCGACAAAGAGGATCTGGATGTAAAGGATCTTACGGTAAAGAGAATCTACTCCGACTATTCAGTGGTCAATGTAGCGCCCGATGGCCACTGCTTGCTCCACGCTTTCGCCGTAGCTTATTCGCACACTAAGAATATATCAGGGCGAACTAGTAAAATTAACACCTTTTCTTTGCAAAAAATTTTACTAAAGGAATTCCTCAATAATAGTTCAGAATTCTTGGTGTTTCTTACAGACGAATCGCAAAGGAGATACTTTCTTCAGGTGCGAAGATATATTTGTCATAAAAAGTATTCGAATGATATAGTAGATTTTATTCCGGGTGCGTTAGCCAGACTATTTAAAGTTAATATGGACATTTTAAAGGAGGAACTTTCAGTAAATTTTAAAGAAGGTGGAGACGATGAACATTTGAAACTAGTTCACTTTAAAGATCATTACTATGCCCTTCTACAACATGATCTCGATGATCTACCCTACGATTCCACTGATAGCAACGATTCTACGGATACTGACGATTCAGCTGATACCGACGATAAGGATATCGACGATTCAGCTGATACCGACGATAAGGATATCGACGATTCAGCTGATACCGACGATTATACGGATATCGACGATTATACGGATATCGACGATTATACGGATATCGACGATTCAGCTGATACCGACGATTCAGCTGATACCGACGATTCAGCTGATACCGACGATTCAGCTGATACCAACCATTATACGGATATCGACGATTCAGCTGATACCGACGATTATATAGATATCGACGATTCAGCTGATACCGACGATTATATAGATATCGACGATTCAGCTGATACCGATGATTATATAGATATCGACGATTCAGCTGATACCGATGATTATATAGATATCGACGATTCAGCTGATACCGACGATTATATAGATATCGACGATTCAGCTGATACCGACGATTATACAGATATCGACGATTCAGCTGATACTGACGATTATACGGATATACACAATTTCTATTAATGATGCCGACGATTTCTAAATGATGCCGACGATTCATATGATGCCGACGATTCATATGATGCCGACGATTCATATGATGCCGACGATTCATATGATGCCGACGATTCATATGATGCCGACGATTTATGTGATATTGGCGATAAAAAATCAATCTATAATTTTGATATCGATGATGGACTTGATGTTGCTGATTCAGGTGATATTTAATGCCATGTCTAAGTTAGAGAAGTTCACTTGCCAAAGATTTATATAAAATGTTTAAGTTTCGCTGATATAATTATGTAAGTTATTTCCAGGACTCTATTTATATATACTCTAGAATGATAAATTAATCTTAATTTGAATATATTTTAAAATATAGTTTATCTGTCTCTTGAACATCTCTCATTAAATCCTTTTAATATTTTTACTCTTAATTTACAAACTAGTATTTCAAACGGTATATATGTTTTCATCTTTCTACTACGAAGTCTTAGATTTTTGTGTTGACTAGTATGCTACATTTACTACCACCTCTTCATTTTCCTCTCAGAAATTTAGTGCTAGAGACTCAATTAGGCCTAGAATTTACTATACCCTATGCGGTTTTGTGTTATTTTGACTCGTAAGCTTCATTTCACCTCTATATTTTGCTCACAAAATTTTGTGTTAGATAGACTCCTCGACTTTATTTACTACAAACTCTTCACTTTCCTCTTAGATTTTGTGTTAGGTACACTCATCGACTTCATTTACTACCACCTCTTCATTTTCCTCTTAGATAGACTCATAGACTTCATTTACTACCACCTCTTCATTTTCCTCTTAGATTTTGTGTTAGGTTCACTCATCGACTTCATTTACTACCACCTCTTACTTTTCCTCTTAGATAGACTCATCGACTTCATTTACTACCACCTCTTCATTTTCCTCTTAGATAGACTCATCGACTTCATTTACTACCACCTCTTCATTTTCCTCTTAGATAGACTCATCGACTTCATTTACTACCACCTCTTCATTCTCCTCTTAGATAGACTCATCGACTTCATTTACTACCACTTCTTCATTTTCCTCTTAGATAGACTCATTGACTTCATTTACTACCACCTCTTCATTTTCCTCTTAGATAGACTCATCGACTTCATTTACTACCACCTCTTCATTTTCCTCTTAGATAGACTCATCGACTTCATTTACTACCACCTCTTCATTTTCCTCTTAGATAGACTCATCGACTTCATTTACTACCACCTCTTCATTTTCCTCTTAGATAGACTCATCGACTTCATTTACTACCACCTCTTCATTTTCCTCTTAGATAGACTCATCGACTTCATTTACTACCACCTCTTCATTTTCCTCTTAGATTTTGTGTTAGGCATATAGCTTCATTTATTAGGTGACCGGAGATTTAATTTATATCAAATTATAAATCTCTTTAAAAAATCTTAAAATTAATTTTCCCAAAAAAATCGTATCTGACGATATATCTACCTAAATTAGATTGCTTTCATTGTAAACCTTCGATTATTTAAACAATGGTCTGAATCTTCCTAATTACCTTAGGATCATTGTTTTTGTATATGTTCTCATTAGTGAAAGTGTATATAATCTTATATACTTTATGAATATTAATTTTGTTAGCATAGTATGCCTCAATTATTAAGTTTTGAAGACAAAGTTTAGGATTTAGCTGTGATATTATTTTAATGTCTCTGAAATAATATTTTTGTCAATTACTATTTATAACATCAGCCTTCATTAACGAAGTGAGTTAGAAAAAATCATTACTGAGTTCTATTATTTCCAATTCAAAATCAACATAGTTCAAAATCATTTTACCGACTAAAAATATTTTAGTTTTTTTTGTATATATTTTAACACATAATGTACGAGTAATACTTTTAATAGGCATTAACCCATTTTACAGACGACTATAAATCAGGATATTACGTCTAACTGAAACTTTTTTATATATACCTCAGAATTTCAGAGACCAATTTTCCGCTCAAATCTCATGTCAAAATTATTAATGTTACGTATCATTTTATAGCGGTTAATGATGTTATCCGCTTTTAATAAATAGACTACACATTTTAGTACTCATAATTTCAACTTTTTCTACATATTGTTCTTTTATAACATCATTATAAAATGAGACCGAATTTTCCTAGCGCCCATTTACTCACCTCTTCATTTTCCTCTTCCGTGTCTCTTTTCATCACATTCCTTGGTAAGTGACTTTATTCACAGAGTAGCTTTTCTGCATCAATGAGCATTGTCACCAACTGCTGGTGCTACTTTCATGTCTGGCTGTTTTTTCAGAGTTCTTTGTACCTACTATTTTACTTTTAAGCAATAGGAAACTGAATGGGTGTTACAGACTTTAATATAAAAGAAGACAATTGATTAATAGGAAATTAAATTCAAGGGAATGGAAAAAGAAGACGAAAAGGAAAGTGGATGAAGTCCTCGTAGTTGAAGAACATAACCCTAGCGTTAGGTATCCTCTAGAGCTGCAAGTAGCATTAAAAATTATGGTAAACAAGGTAAAAATGAAAAAAAAGACAATACATGGTCCAAATCTCTACAATCCGGAGCCCAATTGGGGCACAACCCCCCTTCTCTTTCATTCACTACAGACAGCTTCAGGATAGACCCTCTGGTGCATTTCTTAGTGAAGAAAGTTATATAGTCCAACAATGTAATTGTTTCAAATCTGATCTAATTGGTGTAAAAATATTCTTCATAATTTGATATCCTAAAACCTAAAACATGAATAGTTTAAATTAGGTGGTAGAAATCTGGAGAAAATTGCATATAGCCAATAAAGTTATATTTATAATTGTATATCAACTATTTTATTAGTTAAAATGAACAATTCTGATCCTTTTTATGAAAACAAAACAGATTCAGCTGTTGAAATTCTCGAAGAACCAAACTAGGGTCAAACCTTACGATAAGCTAGAACTGATTTGCAAGTTGCACACTGCAGTATTTATGAAGAAATAAGGAAATATCATTTTCCAATAATTTGTTGCAACACCCAGTTTCCCACTCAATATCATCTAAAGCTGCACGTATGCGGAGATAGGAAAGGGTTTGTACTCCGAGTTTTCGGAAAAGATTGACCCGGTAGGATGGAAAAATGTATGAAGACGTCCTTCCAAAATGTAACTCGTATTGTTCTTTCTGCTTCACTAATATTACTCAAATAAAGTTAATCGAGTAAAATTAAGAACTAATGAATAATGATAGTGTTATAAGATTTGTAGATAAAATCTTATTTCCGTTTGTTTGTTTCAAATTTAAATATGTATAAATAACTTCCGTTGTCATTTTATTTTTAATTTTTCCCATGTAGGGGAGAACCGGGAGCATTCGGACAGAGGGATGGTTCAGACAATATGGGAGCAATAAAATCTTCCAAAACGTCTTCCCTATCAACAATCTCTCACACGCCCAATCTACCGCATTTGCCATCCTCTAGCAGCCATTCTTATTTTTTGCTTTCTGTTCTTCCTAATACCTACCGCTTACGGTTTTCTCACCGATCACGGTCACTTCTAAATACTTCACTTCACTCACGACTCTCACACCTCATGTCTAACTGTTCATCCTTTACCGCATTTAAAACCATGCACACTCCTTCTTCCAATTCATTCTCTGCCCATATCTCCCAACATCTACTTCCAACAGCTCCACCATTCTCTCAGCCTCTCCAACAAATCTCCATCAGCAGCATAAAATAACACAGGCACTCTCACTCTTCCATTCCTGTAGCCATATTCTATCTTCTAAATTTTCATACTAACAACTATCACAAAGAACTGTCGCAACCCAGTACACCCCTTCTTAATTCCACAATTACTATTCCCTTCCTTACTTCCGGTCCTATCCCCTCATACTTCATCGTTATCACCTCAATCACTCTCGTATCACACTTATCACACTCCTGTCTATCCTCACTATCAAATGCCTAACAGATGATAATAGAGTTTTAAATACCTGAGCTATGACGGCATGATGATGCTTGATGTTTTAACATTCAATGTCTCATATAAGTTGCACTAACTTTGGATTATTCTACAGCACCTTAATTAGTGGAACAGTGCCAAAGATTTCAATATTTTATCAGAACAACTTTTTTAATACCTTTAATATAAAGCAGGCTATAATGATATAGAGTGTCTTTTTTTTTTGTTTATTGTCCCATTAATTGCAGATAGAATAGGAGCGATAAGAAGTTCCGGTTTCGAATAGACGTGTTTTAGTGTAGCCAATCACAGGACCGCATCCAATTGAGTGGGCGTAACTTTGAGCCAAGAAAGCCAAGGAACCTGAGAGAGGCGGAGCGAAGATTCTGATACTCCTGTTCGAATCACTTCTCCAAAATCATTCTACTTTTATAAGTCGTGTGGACAAGTCATCTCAAGAGCATAGTGTACAACCCTATTTCTCAGACAATTCTACAGTTAAAAGAAAGTAAAGATATTTGAATCGTACGTGTGCCGAGTTGTTGGATTGAAGTGACTTCTTCTTCGTGAAAATTATTCTGTGCTTTTTCTTCTCAATCATTATTTAAACTTGCGCAACATGAATTATTTTAGAAATACTGCATCTTCCGTGCAGGGTTACCAAGAAGGAACTGCAGTTATGCTGAATTTCCAAGAAGGAAGTGGTAACCTGGATTACCAAAAAAGAAGTGGTAACCTAGGTTACCAAGAAGGAAGTGGCACACAGGATTACCAAGAAGGAACTGCCGGTAACCTGGATTACCAAGAAGGAACTGCCGGTAACCTGGATTACCAAGAAGGAACTGCCGGTAACCTGGATTACCAAGAAGGAACTACCGGTAACCTGGATAACCAAGAAGGAACTGCCGGTAACATGGATTACCAAGAAGGAACTGCCGGTAACCTGGATTACCAAGAAGGAACTGCCGGTAACCCGGATTACCAAGAAGGAACTGCCGGTAACCCGGATTACCAAGAAGGAACTGCCGGTAACCTGGATTACCAAGAAGGAAGTGGTAACCTAGAATTAGAAGGAACTGCCGGTATCCTGAATTACCAAGAAGAAAATGGTAACCTGGATTATAAAGAAGGAGCTGCCGGTAACCTGGAATGCCAGGAAGGAGCTGCCGGTATCCCAGATTACCAAGAAGGAGCTGCAGGTATCCAGGATTACCAAGAAGGAGCTGTCGGTATCCAGGATTACCAAGAAGGAACTGTCTATATCTTGGACTGCAAAGAAAAAAGTGGTACACATGAATACCAAGAAGAAATATCTACAAAATCTGAAAATGTAAGTATATACATTATTTAGTTATAGGATAAGAGTATTAGGTCAATATGAGTGATTTTTTAATGTGTAATATTTTTCAATTTCCTAATTTCTTCTATCCACCCAGTATGTTATTATATGGGATGTGTCCATCAAATTGAGGTATTTTCCAATTTGCAAAGGAAATACATCAAAATATTGTTATAGATCAACATCATTTATAGTTTATATGAAATATTTGTCCTGAAAATATAGGCCATATTATAGTTAAGGAAATCATATTGGTTAGGAACTTAGGGAAAGTTTGATCGAAAATTGTATATAACTGCTGCTTTATTTATTTCATTAACGTTCATTAACGTTTACAAAGTGTCTCATCTTTACAAATAAGAAATACTTACTCATATTTGAGAAATATATTTACTATATTGACTGATAAACGACATCTAGAATTATACTCTTTGTGCAACGTTTACGGAATTACAAAAAGATGGTGATAATGAATCGCGAAAACTTTTCCTGTTCATTATTAGATGGTGCTTTTCTGAAATAGATGAGTATCCTTTCTTCAATACCTATTATGGAGAAAAACAAATTACATCATGTTAAATAATTAAACGGATTCCAAAAAAAATACTTATTACTAGGGTGAAGCAGGTAAATTTCGGCCCTGTAGCTAATTACGGTCTTTAACCACAGAACATTAACAAAAATAGTAGCTACAAAGTTAATACACTTTATACTAAGAATATATAGCAAGCATTGAGCTTCTTTTTATATGCAACATTTCAATAAGAATTAGGTTGGGCAGGCTTAAGAGAAATTATTGCAATGGCCGCAATTTACCTGTGACCCTATTCTTTCTGGTTTGAAATGCTGAAAGTATTTTTTATTGAAGTTCATACACAGAGATAATTATTCTGCGATTTCAATAAATTTATGTCAAAATAGTCAAAATTATCCCCAGGCATAATCAGTTAAGCCTTTATTAATTTTTTTTTTTTTTTTCAGAATGAAAAGAATGAGTGCGACTTTTGCGAGCAGTACATCTTCGGAACACCTGACCTCGTGAACACCTGTGATTGCACGTACTACTGCGAGGACTGTAGGGAAATTATTGGAAATTTCACTGAAAATCAACAAACCGAATGGTAAGTCTTAATTTATAAATTTAGAGAATAAAATGGTTCTATTTTATATTATTGTTATAAAATAAAACGAAGATATTAGCCTCTGTATAGATATGAATTACGTGAAATATACAGTTACGAATTGTCAACAGGAAAGTTACACCTTATTTAATATTTAGATGCACTTTTCTAATCAAATAATATCTGTGACAATCGGCAATCATCAATCAAAAATCTATGATATAATTATTCATTTTTCCTCTACAGGTCCTGCGTGCTATGTAAACTTCCGGAATTAAATAATGCTGAAACAAGGTTCATGATAAAGAAACTAATGATATTTTATAATGCTATAGATATCAGCTCCGTGAGTGCTTTTCAATTCCTGATGCCAGATGATGATGAGCAAGATGTATATACTCAGAACCAAGGAAAGGTAGAGAGTCTGTGTCCAGGATACCAAGTAACTCTTGTGCAACCTGATGGCCACTGTTCACTACACGCCATCGCTCTCGCTTATTTATACACTAAAGAGTTGGAACACATGGACAGAAAATTTAACACGATTTATTTGGTAAAGATTTTAATAAAAGAATTCGTAGAAAATAGCGACAATTATACAGGTTTCATGACAGGGGAAAATGTATTACTGAAATACTACTGGCTGGTTCATCAATACCTATTGTGTAAAGTATTCGATTCTGAAATTGGGGATATGGTGCCAGATATACTCTCGAAACTTCTAAAAATTAATTTGCGAATACATAAAATTGATTTTAATCTTACGAAAGAGCCCATGGAACGCTTGGAAGGTGGAGAAGACGACAAATTTGTAGAGATTGCCTTATACGATAAACACTACTACACCCTCTCCCAATGATCCTAAAATTTATCATTAATTTTCAAAATTTTCGTAGATAAAAATTGAATTATTAAAATGATTGTTACTTCAACTGTTATTTTTTTTAAGATATGTATATAGAAGTTGATTTTTTAAGTGAGAATTCGTGGTTCGAAATCACAATTTCACAGTTTAATATTTTTTTTAATATTTAACTAAGACATTTCCCTCCCGCTTGCATTAGCTGGGTAGAGAATTTTAGCAAATGAATACCGTGTTACTAGCATTGCACTATGAATTAATGTACCAAAATCTTTAATTAATTCGAAATATTGTTTCTGTCCTGGTTCTTGCAATGAGTGTACGTAGGTGATGGCTATCGCGCATATTGGTGAAACAGCGGTCATCAAGGTCCACTTTTGTTACAATGTATCTTGGCCATTTTCTATTACTCCTCTGTTATTTGGGTTCACTCTCTCTGCATTTGAAATCTAAGGCATTTACGGAGCTACATATATTCGAATATATATTTCCTATTTACATAATCAGAGTTTAACAAATAATAGTACCTACTATCGCATTTATTTTTAAAGTATTGTTAGGTTCTTGGAAGTTTATTTCAGAGTGAATGTATATCATATTATGATATTAAGAATAATAAGCAGTATCTATCTAAAATGTATTTCATTTAATCCTTTCTGAGAATAGAAAACTTATGTTTGAACATTAATATTTCAAGCAACTGCTATATTTTTTATGAAATCTTAAAATAATAATTTTAAATGGTAACTTTTAAATGAAAATAATTAATAATATCTGAAATAAGATAATAAATGTGCTAAAGAGTAAAAAAATACAGATATACAGCTGTCACCTTTTTATAAATTTGAATATGAAAGTATCACATTCAGAAGTAATCTGCTCTTTTTCTGAAAAAATGATTGAAAAAAAAATGAAAATCTTCATTTGAAGGAAAAACAGGGATACAATAATGATACATAGCGTAAAATGAAGTGAAATATATTTTTTTGTAAAATCCTTTATATAGCAATCAATAATTAAAGTTGTTCTTGGGCGTAAATGGAAATTATTAAATATGTACCATTATGTAACGAAAAGGAAAGTATTGTATTGATTAATGTAATATTTTCCTTATCTTAGAAAGGTAAATGCTTCAATATTCATTATGTCTTTTTCTCACCCCTTATCAACAGAGCCAACGTATTATCATTGATAAGATTCTGTAGCTATAGTTTTCTAGTAAGGAATAATATAATATTGTTTAAATATTAAAAATCACTCGAGTTGTTTTAATCCAGTCGATGATAAATAATAATAAAATAAAAATTTAAGGTTTAGGCAAATTACTATCAGTTTAACAATAAAAATAGCAGAATAATTTATTACAAATGACACTAATGTAGGCTTAGAGAGTCTAAATTCATTAATTGACAATTTACTACAAGTCTCAAAGTTAATTTTTCGATGCAGAATCTTAAACCATTTTCTGTAACTAGTTAATCTAACTAAACAAAAAAAACTAAATTTAAAATAGTTTAGTTTCTACTGCATCTTAAAAACTTGCATTACCTACATCGCTATTGGTTAACTAGACCTGATCTAAAACTGTGCAAGTAGTTATGTAACAGTTCTCGAAACTATCAAACGAACCTTATCAGTTTAGCCCAGTTATCCAACTATCTCTAAATTCAATAATATTGCAGAAAATTCATTCGCGATCCTACTTTTACGATATCCAGGATGGTCCAGAGCTCTCTGTGATCACTTTACCAGTTTCAGCAGACTGGTCATAAACTCTAAAGTCTGAAGATCTTCGATACAGTGAATCCTCTAGTTAAGTGATCAGATGGTTTTTGGCTGAAGATACGAAACTTTATCAACATATGGTTCTAATTCTTGAATATTATTCGCACTTAGACCAACATATTGCTAAATGTTACTATAAATTTTCTTTCCAAAGTTCATCTAAGTGCGATTTGGCTATCACTGCAAATTACAACAGTCACAGAACAAATATCAGCTAAAATAGCAACTCCAATTGGATGAAGGTTAAGATTTGAATGGGTGCGAACAAAATGTATTAACTTACAATGTATGCTACGCCTTGATATGAGTTTTAGACTATTCTGCGCATTTACAAATACGCACACACGAACGCACTTCTGTGACCCATCAATATTATATTACATACTCTATATACTATACAACGGGTTAAATACTTTTTTAACCCTAATCAGACTGACAAATTTATGTCTCTAAAAGGCTGAGTGCGTGGGATTCGCTATACATTTGATATTTAGGAAACCAGTGCCTTGAATTGTATGATTTTTTTGCCAGTTCCTAGCTTTGATTATATAAATGTACAGTAGGGTGGGCCAAAAAACAACATTTTGTAAATTACTTATGGAATAGTGATATAAAGTTGATATGACAAGTAAAGGCACGTGTACTGAAATTTGAGTGAATTCTGACATGATTAACAGTTGCCCCCAAGCGATTCAAATAGCAGAAAAGTAACATTTTTTGGTAATTTTTACTACATTTTGTCAAAAAACTCACAAACTCTGATTTATTATCATTTAGAATAGGAAGATAGCTAGAGAAGAGCTTATTATGATGTTTGTGCCGGAAAATCAGACAGGTACGACAATGTTTACAGTTGCCCTAACCCTCCAAATTGTTCAAATTTAGGCACCGCTGGAGACTGTAGTCTGTAGTGCTCCACACTTAGGGAGGTCTGGTGCTAAATGAAGAACATAATAAGCAAATTTATATGCAAGAAATTGAGCAAAAACATTAATTATTGATTAATAAACCAACATTTCAATATTTGGGACACTTGGTGATCCAAAAAAGTTGACGAAGCGAATTGCATGGGTTATTATCCAATTGCTTAAATCCGATTAAATTTGAAATTTTTGCAATACGTAAATATTGATACATGCTTTTATAAAATGGAACAAATTCAATTCACAAAGTTATTTTGAGAATTAAATCACTTCTATCTTATCACAATAACAGCACGATTACTCTAGAAGCCAAATTTTAAGAGAAATATTGTAATAGTAATATATTTTACAAAAAAAGTGCTCGGGGCAACTCAAAAGTATCAAATATTAATCTGCAATTTTGCAAGTTGTGTTTTTTCATAACGTGCCAACTAATTTTATCTGTTCCACAGAAAAAAAACAAAATCGAATATATCAAAATTAATGGGAAATTTCAAATGTTTTGGGGCAACTCAAAAATATACAAAAATGGCCTGGAAATTAGCATGCAATGTACTTTTATAACGTATCAACGTATTTCAACTATTCCATATGGAGATTCTGAAGTTTGCCCGAAACCCCTATTTTTTGGCCCACCATAATGTACAGTGCAAAATTTTGTATACCCACGATTGATAGGATCAAAATCAAAGTTATTACATAGAATGTATACTGTATGAACTGTGAACGTCACCTTGCAGAGGGGAAGCCATATCTAGAGGTAGTGTGTACATACTGTTATTCCGAGTAGTACAATTAATTGCAAATAATAACTATAAATTAGTTAATTTAATTAATTCTGTTAATTAATTGTGATAAACTAAAACTATTGAAATACTAATCATTCATTTATTTCCTCTTCTAATTGATTGCTTGGTGCGTGTACGTATGTGCGTTGGTGTCTTGCGGGAGTACTGTTGGGGTAGTCACACGCACATATTCTCAGTGAATTATAGAATTATATTCACTTTCATGCGTGACATAATGTTCTTGTTGGCATATGAGAAAAATTAGAGTATGACCATTTACAAATATATCTAATGAAAAAAATCATGAAATCTTAGTTGATTCAAATCATGTACAAATATTTAATCGCTATTATAAACTCTTGTCGAGCTCAAACTCCTCAGTCAGTCTTTTTAAGGGTTAAGGAATCCTTACACTGCACTACAACCACGACCCACTACTTCATCATGAGAAATTTTATTCTTGAATTATTATTCATGTAAGAAACTGGGTTCTGGGTCAATTGCTCGAAAACATTTACTCGAAAAACAATTTCTCGAATGAACATTATAGGTAGAATGAACAATAATTTGCTCGAAATACAATTGCTCGAACGACGAACGAATAATCGATCGAGTGAAAAATTGCTCGAATGAACAATTCCTCGAATGATTAAATTGCTGAGTGTTCAAATTAATAAATGTCAGTTAATCATGAAGTGAAATCACTTCGATTAGCTGCACCTAACCGTAACTGGTTTCTTATTAGTAATTGATATTAACTGTATTTACTTTTGTGATCGTTATTTACTGTTGATCACTGTATAACTGTTTTTAAATTTTACTCTTTCTGTTTTTCTTATTTTTATCAAGCAGGATTACTGCATCAATTTTGGGGACTATAATTTTTCTTTTGTTAGTCAATCGCTCCACATGGGCTCCAATGAAATGCTATTATGGTTGAATTTTTAAAATATCCCTTTTTAGTAGTCCTTCTATTGTAGATTTTTGCCTCCTCTTTTACATTAAGCAAATGATATCCGAAATCTGATTATTTGAGCATTATTGATCATTCGGGCAATTGTTCATTCGATAAATTGTCGAAAATCAGTTAATTGTGAAGTGGAATCTCATCGATTAGCTTCCTTGTTTCTAGTAATAAATAATAACAGTATTTTTTTTTTTTATACTATCTGAACGTTTGATCATTCAAGTAATCGTTCACTTGAGCAATTATTCATTCGAGCACTTGTTCATTCGAGCAATTATTTTTCGAGCAATAGTCTTCGAGCAATTGTTCATTCGATCAATTGTTTTTTGGCAATTGTCTTCGAGCAATTATCTTTCAAGAATTGTTTTCAAGCAATTTACTGGCTACAAAGAAACTGCTTAATAAGCAACTTCATTTGAATCACATAATAATTATAACTTAACAGATTCTCCAGGATTGAAAATTTCATTATATGTTTAATAGAAGAAAGATAATCAACTGTAATACTTAATTCTATTTTTAATAAACAGAAATTGCTCGTCTATCCTAATATAAATTTCATTACTTCTGTATTAACAATTTTCAACTAACCGATACATGTGATGTCGAACCGTTTGGATCAAAGATTTAAAACTGTCGCTAACGACTGATTGATCAGAATATTTAATATGTATTATTTTTTAGATTATAAATAACAGTGGCATAGTTGCAATGATACCTGTTATCGCTACTATTTATCCTATTGTTTTCCTTATTTATCAAGTACAGTAAATAGAGATAACATTTGGTTTTTTTCACATCGCGCGGGAACCAACTGCTGTTGCACGGTCGTAGATTTAGCTTACGTGTCTTGTAGCCTCACTTTCAAGTTAACTTGGAACAAGCAACATGAGGCTCCTTACTTTACTGGCGGTGGTAGCATTCGCTTCGGCCAGAGTGTCGTACGATGGGTAAGTAAAAGAATTCAATTCTCTTCTATTTCAGAAGCTTTTTTAAAACAATTCGTAGAGAATAGTGGTATAAAATCTTGAATCATGACTGGAAATTAACTATTGAAAGCAGCTGTTTAAACTTATATTTCAACTAAAAAATTATTTCAACTATTTTAAAAATTAACTATTTTTCAAAGGTTAAAAATTAACCTTTGAATTTTTGACCAGCCGGAAAACAATCAGAAATTACCGAATGATAAAGTTGTACATTGTATATTGCTCTCTACCAAAGACACTACTGTTCTCTTCTTCTGAATAATACAAATAATGGAAAAAGTTTCCCATTGGCTACGGTCAGGATGGCAGGTTACAATTTACGTAGGCATTAAATTTGGATAGAAACACATTCTTTGATTACTCTTGCACAATCAATTAACTTTCTTGAAAACTATAAATCTATTACTATCGTCCGGTAACTAATTCCGTATGTGATTTATTTAAGGTACCAAGTGTGGAGACTGACTGTTGATCTCATCCCACAGCAGAAAATAGAGAACATTATCCAAGAGTTCAATTTGGATGTGTGGGCATCCACGACAAAATGGGTGGACATCATGGTGAGCCCTCAGCAGCAACTAGCTGTCCGACGAAGACTCGTACGCATCGGGGTATCATCTGAAATCTTCATCGACAATGTCCAGAAGTGAGTAACTGAAAATTAACGAGAAAATTTCAGATTATACAATTACTTTTATTAATTCTATGATACATCTATTGAATAGTTCAACCACCCACCTTTCCGAAATATAAAATAAAAAGTTATAGTTTAGATTTGAATAGGTTAGTTCATGATTATATATATTGTTTTCAAATCAACATTGTAGCTATCAAGAAAAAAGGTACAACTAATCTATATGAAATCTGTTGCTTAAAAATAAAAACCTATTTAATAACAGCCCATGAAAATCAACGAAAAAATCTAAATTAAATTGCGGTGCCAATAACTAATAAATCAACCTTCCATTATTTAAAATGAGTTGTTATTATAATATTAAAGGATTTTTTATATGTGATGTTTGAAAATGTTTCATTTCACAGGTTCATAGATCGCGACTTCCATGCGTTGGAGTCTCGTGATGGCCAAAAGGCAGATTTCGACTTCCTCACCTATCACACTTTTGATGAGGTGAGTAACTGAGTATTCTTAACCACCACGCACTTATTATCAACTTTTCAGTTTATTTTTATTTGTTCAATTGTAAGAATTGAAAACATCTAAATATAATTGATTGATTTCAGATCGAAACCTATTTGGCCTCATTACCAGCTTCAAACTCTATGACTAGTCTGAAATCTATCGGCAAGACTGTTCTTGATAGAGACATCTGGCAACTCACCATCTCATCTGGTGCTGGCAGGCAACCCCTTTGGATTGATTGTGGTATCCACTCTAGAGAGTGAGTGAAAACCCATTAAAGATCATTTCACATAGTAGCATCAACTTAAAACTAGAAATATCATTTAAAAAAATGAATTGCATCAATGTTACACATAGGCCAATGGAAATTTACAGAACTATTGAATTTATTTCATTACCAAAGTTTTAACCAATTTCTTTGTATTCAGCATTTGATTTATAATATTTACTTTTTAAGGTGGATCACCCAAGCAACTTGCCTATGGGGAATTAATAACTTCCTTACCAACTATGGAGTTGACAACACAGTGACCACATTACTGGACACTTACGATTTCCTAATCATTCCAGTCATGAATCCTGACGGTTACGACTATACTCAAACGGTTAGTATGTAAATAAAAACAGCGGATCTCTCACCGTAGTGAGCCATTAATTGTATGAAGATCTTGTTATTTGAACCTCTTTTATTTCTGATTGATTCTTCGAAGTTCTTTGAATTTAGTTCCCTTCCAATTTAAGTATTAGAATGATTACGATGATGTCAATTTCCCTACAGGATCGTCTGTGGAGAAAGAACAGAAATAATAACACAGGAGACTTGTGTACAGGTGTGGATCTTAACAGAAACTTTGACGACCATTTCGGAGGACCGGGCACTTCTGACAATTCATGCAGTCAAACTTACAGAGGTAAATAAATTGATCCAAAAGAGAAGTTATTGGTAGAAAAAACTATTATAATAAAGCATTGATACCTAAAAATTCACTTCTAATAACAATCTATTCCAGGTCCCTCTGCTTCATCAGAGCTTGAAACTCAGGCTCAAGAGGCAGCGATCACCAGTATCGCCGCCTCCGCCAAGGCTCTATTCTCCATCCACTCCTACAGTCAGTTGTGGATGTACCCATACGGTTACACCTCTGATCCATGCCCAGATGAGGCTGAATTGGTACGTACAAAAGTAACGAAATATTTTATATAGTTTGAGATAATTTATTTCCAATTCTAGTTTTTTGGCTTGTAACATATATCCTCTTTCTAGGACGCCGTTTCCAAAGCCGGTTGTGATGCTATAGAAGCTGTCTATGGAACTAAATTCGAGTATGGAGATATCGCCACGACTATCTGTAAGTTACATTTTTGCATTCGCAACAGTAAACCATATTGTGCAATGTGTATGTCATATGACATATGAAGTCATGTGAAATATGCTCTACTGTTTCAGTTTCTTGGTATTTTTTAATCTCCCTTTGAGAGCATTTCATCAATTTCTTTTAATGTACTTATCTTATATTCATAGTATTATTAGTTTATCCAGTAACTAAACTCCACTTTAAATAAAATGTAGTCGATACCTAATAAAATTTAACGAATTTCCATATAAAATTTCCATGGGTTCATTTTCAATGTAGATGAACAGGTTTTTCTTCTGCTTCTATGACTAGAATTTAAGTGGCCTATTTTACTTACTATAACTATCATGTGGTTTGGTGAAAACCTGATCTAATTGACATCTCTATATCCTGAAATCAAACCGTTTCGTTGGTTCTGAATTTTAACTCTAATTCAATTATATGAGTATAAAATTCCTCAAGAATTGTCGGAGTCACCCACTTTCTGCTAATGAACCATAGTCAACGTGTTAAAGGTCCCCTCACTATAATTTTCTTATTACTCTATTCATTAGAACCAAGGTTACTTATTACAAAACTGCAAAACATTTCAAATTTGGTTCTATAATCTGTAATTTAAGATTTTTCTTTACTTTCTTCCACCTTCTGAATTTCAAGTAACGAAAAAGGATCAATTGAATTTTGAAAAATTCAAAACTATAATAAAGATTTTACACATATTATATATGGCTCCTTATACCGGTATCTAAATACCATTACCCTAAAAAAACATTAGATACCTAAAAGTGAACCTATATACCTAATTACCATTAAATTTACGATAATACGTGATAAGTTGGAATACAGCCTTGTTCTTCTAGTGAATCTTAGAAAGAGTGAAAGTGGAATGTGAATATTTCTTATATTATTAATTATGAACAGAATACTTTTCTGTTACCTGTTATATAACCTTAGCTCTACAAATTTAAAGCAATTCCAGATTTTTTTTAATTTAGAGTGGAGAGGACCTTTAAGTACACTAATTCAGGTCAATTTTGTACTTATAGTACTTTCATTCAATTTTCAGATCTAGCCTCCAGTACCACCGTCGACTACGCTTACTCCGCAGGAATTAAGCAATCCTACACCTTGGAACTGAGGGACCTCGGCGAGTACGGTTTCCTACTTCCAGAGGACCAGATAGAGCCTACTGCTATCGAGACTTGGGCAGGTCTCTTCGCTGGAATTGAAGCTATGGTCTAGTAAACTGGAAAGATTTTGAATAAATTTAAGAGATGCATTTGGTTTATTATTTATTCAGCAATTGGATGTTAAAATTTTTAGTTATTGGTAATTGGGTTACTTGCACGTGGGCCGTGAATTTATCTTTGACACTTTTAAACCTTATTTACAACGATTGATGCTTGTCAAAAAACCTTTAAGGAGTGAAAATAAAAAAAACTATTTAAGAAAGAACAACGAAGAAAACTTAGTAAGTAAATGAAATTGGTACACCATTTTCAGTAATTTCTTGTCAATTATTGTTCAATAATGGTATCAACGAAACCTAAAAATGCAAAAAAAAATGAATAAATCCAAACTTAGATCATATAATATTACATCATCTGGAGCTGCATCACATCACATCAGCTTAATTCTACAACAGAATTACATTAAATTAATTCGAATTAGGTGTCCGTATTCTAAAGTATGGTAAATATGAAGAATCCAATCCAAATTAATTTACAGAGTTTAGTGGTTCAATTTTTAAATTCAAATTAAATATCTGATTGGCCTCGTGAATCTCTTGTAATATTACAATACCTAAGACTTGCAACTTGGAGATGAGGTAACATCTTATAATTGGTATCCAGCGGATTTCCGAAAACAAATTTGCCGAAAACTAGTTTTGCGAAAACTAATTCACCGAACTGGATTCGCCTAATACGAGTTTGCTCTGCCAATGTTAGTTACAATTATTATTCATTAATTCCTACCAATCCTTATACCTTACGCTCTATCCTTACTATCATAAACAACTTTGATTTTTTGACTCAATTTTAGAATACCTATTTGGTGTAGTGTAAACACTATTAATTTCTAATATAATACGTGCGGTAATTATAATATTTTGTAGTGTTTTTTTTTAATTACTAGTCAATAGTGACATAACTATTAGTTATGTTTAAATCTTCCCGTACCTTAGGCTTCAACGATTGTATCACTTGCACGAATAAATTTGTTTGAGTTAAAAACTTTGATTTCTATCAACCCTTTATTAGTAATGCTATTTATTATTAATATTTAATATATACAGTTGAATTTATGAAATTAGCGGAATGATACAGAATTAGTTGAATACAAACTTATATAGTAACAGTAATGTCAAATTCATATAAGAGATGTGTTTTTAGGCATAAGATTTAATGATAAGAACCACAAGTTCCATATAATTCTTATTAAATTTAACATTCTACAAATTCTTATTTCGGTTGATGGGGTTTTCAAATCTGTTTTCGGCAATTTTGATTCAGCCAACTCGTATTCGAAGAATCCAGTTCGGCGAATTAGTTTTAAGTAAATTTGGTTTCAGCAAACTCGTTTTCAGAAAATCAGCCTAGACCCCATATAATTATTAAAGAAAAATTTAACCTTTTTACCAACTTCACAATGACATTAGTTATCTAAATCGTTAATGTCTAGTGCATGATCGATAGATCCTGAACATCGTTTATAATAGAAGTATAGAATACTGAATTCCCTATTCCGACTGCATGCACGGCTATCCTGAAACTGGCTATTGAGCGGAAGAGAAGGGAGTGGCATCAATGCCATAATATGTCGATGAATGCATAATCTGATTATTCAGTATTTAATTGAAAGGAAAAAATTGTCAGTCAGTTTTTTTCATATACACCTTGAGAAAGCCCCTTAAATGGCTAGCCACTGAAATACCGTCCTGCACAATGAGCGGCTGAATCACGGCAGCCTAGTGTAGAGAAAACCAGCTGAACAAGTTCTACTTCGCTACTATAAGAGCTGTGATAAAAAGTGCATCCAAGTCTCGGCAGCTACCCTTCGTAAGAGATTCTGTCACACAGATACCAATGTCTCTTAGTAATCCTATTGTCGAGTTTTAGTTATATTATAGAAATGATTTTTTATTATTGTTATTTTTTTATGAGAGGATGGTGTTAGTTACGGGACGTGTTGGCAGTATTAAGTTCAGTTTTAAGAGTACATCGTAGAATAATAATACGTGTGCCGTTTCTCTCTTATCTTTTACAATTGAATATTCTGAGAAATAATACCTAATTAGGCTTCTCCAGTAGCTACGACAGACACCTAGATACTTTTTCCAAATTATTGACCACTGACCAGCTCTCTCCATCTTACAATCGCTGATGACTGGGTCGGGTCAGGCCCATTCATGTTAAAGGTCCCCTTCAAGCAAATATCTTTATTGCCTTATTCAACGAGGCTAATGTTTCTTATCATTTTGCTGCAAACCGCATTGAATTTGATAGCATATTTTTAATTATAAATGCTTTAAAAGATTTTTATAATCAAAACTCTACAAAACCTATATTACTTCGACTTACTAATTTAAGAAATTTTCAGCCTGAAGAAAAAGAATGTACACCATTTGTTTTGATTGTTTAATGAATCCATTTAATATTCGTGTGAAGGTATAAAATTGAATGAACTTATTATAGAAACGTTTATATACTTTAGGAAACAATTAATATCTAAAATAAAGGCCGAAAATGCATAGTTTGTTTATAAAATTCAAATTTGTAATCATAACAAAGAGTATACAATCTTCTTCTTGAGCATCAGATTAGTGATTCACTCAATTGTTGCTAACAGAGTATTAAAAAACTTTAAAAACAAATGGTAAAATATATACAGAACCGAATTGTATACGGTTTGCAGAATAATGATCGTAGACCTTAATTCTATAATATCATGCAATAAACTCATTTTTTACCCGGAGCCTGGAGAGGACCTTTAAGTGGAACCATCCAGGGCACATTTTACCACATCATCTGGTTATGAAATTTTGGTTTCTGGTTCGATATTTTGGAAAAAGACGAATTTGGAAAATTACTGCGTTGCTTTGTAGGCAACTAAATTCTGAACAAGATGAAACCAACCCCATATGTGGGAGGGTGATCTGTTTCATAAAATGACTCCTTATGATTTCACGGATAACCTGATAACATATTAGAGCTCGAAACAATCTAGAAGTGATTTTTCACCATTCTTTTTTTCTGAAAACTGGTTTTCTTGAAAGTTCATTTTTTGTAGGAATTAAAATGAACTTATTGTCGGATATAATATTTTTTTGTATTAGTCATTAAGCTCATAAATGTAGGAGTTGATTTGAAGGTTATTGTGGGGGGGGGGGGTGGGAAATGAAGTGAGCAAATTTGGAAAAGAAAATCATAAACAAAAATGCACCATATAATCAGTTCCATCAATTTAGAAGATTGCAAGTTTAAATATTAAGTAAAAACCTTTTTTAGGGAAGGAGTCCTTTAAACTTCCTGCAATAGGATTGATTGTTTACCTAGGTTTACTCCAAGTTGTAATTAATCTTTAAGGTAATGAGGTAATAATTTTAGTAAAGTTTTCGTAAACTCGGAAAAATTGGAAAATTTTATATAAATAGAACCTGGATTGAAAAAAGATATTTAAAATTCTCCTTCTAAAAAATGTTCACTGAAAACAGTACAGTAGAAAAATTTAACTTATGATTTAACTTTTCCAATAACTCTCAACTATGATGGGATATAATATACAAAATAATGTTATAAATTTGTTTTATTATCCAATTAATACATGGAGCAGAGTACATAAAATATAATTTCTCTGAAATATTTATCCACTAATATAACATTTTATCCATTCTAGACAGAAATTCAAGGTAAATTAGGTTTATCAATAATTCCAGAATATAGTCTGGTTCAGTCAAACATGAAAATATAGAGTATTATATTTATAAACATTGCATATATAAATTCAACCTCAAAGGGTTATACCAGTCAATCTAATACCTATAAGTATATAAATCAGCTTTAGAAGCTTAGTCTCTTAAATCTAAGATGAAGGATGAACATGATTATATATATGATGAGAATGATTACTTGCATTGGAAGTTTGCTAAAAAGTACTTCACGTCGTTTAATAATATGCATTATTCTTGCGCAGAATTCTGTTGTCATTTCTATAACTAGTAAATCTCAGATCAACAAATTATAATAATTCATATCGTCCCTAATTATTCTCAATCACTAATTTAATAATAATTAAATCACGAAGCAATAGTATTTGAATACTGATACATTACTCAGTCTGATTGACTATAAATTTTATCATTATTTGATATTATAGATTGAAATAAGATATCAATTGATAGACCATTAGTTTTAGTCTACAAGTCGCAAATAGAGGGCTCCTGCTGTTGTTGTTGAAAGTGATGCTAACATTTAGATTCTGGACGGACATCCTCCAGCAAGTACTACATTTTCGCCGGTCATGTATGAAGCGTCTTCAGAAAGCAAGAAAGCTACCATACCTCCCATTTCTCGAGGCTCTGCAACTCTGTTGAAATAAAAACAATGTTCAAAGTACTGTAAGACATAGAGTCATAGATAAGGAATATATAAAAACAATTAATAACTAACCTTTTCATTGGAATATCATTTTCAGCAATCTTTCGATTTTCTTCATTGTTCAGAACCTGAAATGTAAGAATACTTTTTTGAGTGGATCGGGATTAACATTTTCAAACTATGAAGGTTTAATTGAAATAGAAAAACACTCACGGCTCCAGCATATTTTGTATTGACAAGTCCTGCCACCAGGCAGTTGACTCTGATGTTTTCATCCACAAGATTCTTGGCGATGGCTCTTGTAAGACCATTGAGCGCTAGTTTGCTCACTGAGTACATTCCCAATTCCTGAGAAAAGACAAATCGTTAAATCTCTAGACATGACTGCAAAAATAATGAAAGTGCTACAAAAAAACTTAATCCTCACTATAGCAGTAGTCTCGTATGAGGCAATTGAAGACAGGAACACGATGGAGCCTCCTTTTCTTTCATTCATGTAAGGTCGAACCGCTCTGGTGAATTCTAAGGCACTCTTCAAATTAACTTCCATTATTTTGTCAAAAGATTCTGATGTGCACTGTGGGATAAACAGAAGTAAAATAATATATCTTTATCAAGAAACTTAATTTGTATTTAAGAATAAGTTGTGAAATAAAAACTCACATCTAAAACTTTTCCAGGATTAGGACTGATGCCAGCGCAGTGAACCAAACCATCAATTCCTCCAAATTTCTCCACAGTCTGAAATTTGTTCAAACAGTACAATTAATTAAACTTTTTATACAAAATAACTTTAAAAGTTCACCAATTTCAATATTTAGCAGCATTTAACAACCTTTTCCACGAAGAGTTGTCTCTGGTCTGCGTCAGTGACATGGCATTTCATTGCCATTACGTTGTCTTCGAAGCCATACTCTTCCATTCTCCTCATCGCATTGTCCACATTCTTTTGCTTGCGGCTACAAATGGCGACCTGTGCACCCTCTTCAGCAAGTCTTTTTGCAATGGCAAATCCAATTCTGTTATCGCATAAAGAAATCAATTAAATTATTCAGAACTGCTACTGTAGTCTTTAAGATTTTATAACTGAAATTGTTTTACAATAATTCATTAGAATTACCCATCAGTAGCTGCAGTAACTATTTCCACCTTCCCTCTTAGTCTTTGGCCGTGCATTTCCCGTTCGGCATTCATGGCCGTGGCTTCCTTGTTCACTACCAGAGATCTGGTGATCATCTGGCAGACAGACTTAGGTACTGGTGACTGGAGAGCTCTTTGCATCATTTTGCTGGTGTGTGTGGTAGGAGATTTTTCTAAGAGAAGCACTTATCAATGTTCTTAGGTGAAGGCAGAGAAGATATTAAATTCATTGTTCTATCAGTCGCGTATTTATAGTAGGAAGATGCTTAACATGTGGCACGATTCTTTAGTTGATATCTGTTCTCTTGTGATACGTTTATTCTCAAGTTCATACCTACTGCTCTAAAAATCTACTATCCTAAATACTCATTGAACATTTAGATAGACTTTTACGAAATAGAGAAGAAAATTAAAGGCTTTGATACATCCAACGCTTATTAAATAGAAGGATTTTAGGTGACTCTAATTTTATCGACAACTGTACTTTATCAAGATAAGATATCATATGTATTTTACGCTACATTGGATGATTAAAGGGAATAACCCAAACGAATTACGACTGCTGTGTTAATACATTAAAATTGTACGAAGAAATGACTAGGTTTATTTTCAACTATATACATTTCGAATCATTTTGATACTATCTATAATTTACTGAATTTTGAGCATTAAATATTTCAATTCAATTTTTGTTTATATACAGGCAAACCTTGCTCTTATTTTATCTCAGATTTACGACAGTCGAATAAGTGTGGGACGTGTCTCGCTTCTGTTTCACCTAGTATTGAAAATATTTCAGGAGTAACTTCGGTAATTCGGTTGAATGTTTTCAGTTTAGCTGTTCGAAATTTATGCCTTGGTTAGACATTTCGTCCAACGGACATTTAATCGACGTACAATTTGTCCTTGAAATGCTCTATTTCTGTATATACTCTATATTTTACATTATTTCTTTATATTTTGAGCTATACAATTGAAAAACAGCCTTTGTTGATGGCCTGATGGCAATTAGAAAATCATGATAATTAAAATATATCCACAAGTAATCAGTCTAATCATTTGACTGATTTTTAAAGAACATGAAACCATACCAGGCTTATATACATTAGACTCTAATGTACAGGGTGGCGGAAAAGTAACTTTACATTTTTATATGTTTATTGAACGAAAACCAACTCAACTATCTATATCAAATATACATATATTTATAGACAAAATCTCAAAGATTTTTTTGCAGTATGTATATATAGACAGAAGATCTAATTTTTTTTAATAATGTCCTTCAGATGTTCTTCGTTATTTTTCAAGCAAGAGCGCACTCTTAGCACAGTATTTTACAAAACATTTTCTAATGTGTCCCTCGTTATTTATTTTATTTCTATAATTATGTTGAGTTTCAACTTTTAAGGCCTATTTTTGTAAGCTTTCGATTTTGAAGATACCCCCAAAGGAAGAAGTCAAGAGGGGTAAAATCAGGAGATCGAGCAGGTCATGAGGTTTTACTGCAATGTCGAATTAAGCGACTGGAAAATGCTCCTTTTAATATTGCCATGGTTGGGAGATTTTTTTTATCTGCATCGTACATATAGTAAAAAAACTTCGAGATTTTGTCTATAAATTCATATTTATTTGATATTTGTAGTAGAATTTGTTTTCTTTCAATAAACATTTAAAAGTGTAAAGTTACTTTTCCGCCACCCTGTATATATAAGGATAGACTTGACCGAACAATAACCACCCGGAAAATAATTATTACCATACTACCACTTCAAAAATGTTGATAAATGTAAGCATATTTTTCCCCATTACGAAATTAATTTAAAAAATATATAAATTAAATATTTTTGTATTAAATAACGAATTGTTAATGTTAACTCCTAGTAAATACTAAAGACACTATTCAATATTTCCCCCTAAGGTTAGGTTAGCGGTCTGCATGTTAGGGGGGATTTGGCTTGAGGGGGGAATACTCTGAATCTAGGTTCTCCAAATTATTTTTTTATTTGCAGAAAACCTATAATGTTACCTATACTTATGATTATGATGTGTTTCCATTTTTTGGTTCATCCAATATATCTACATGTATGGTAAGTTAGTTACTTAGTTAAAGCTATGATTATAACAGTCAATGTTTTAATTTGGTGACTATATATTCAGATACATGTAATAATATTATTAATATTTCATAAGTTTTGCAAAATGACAATCAATGCCCCTTAACTCATGCTGCCTAAATAGAAAACTTTCAGTAAGGACAAACCTTTGTAATTTTATTTGCAGAAGTATGCAAACTAAATCAACTGAAGACTATTTATTCCATAAGGTTGAATTTAAGTTCAAATAACATAATATAACATTTTCTACCACCAATACAAAGCTTATTTTCCAGTAAATCATTCATAGACGCATTGGATCTTTCCCATTTGAGGACTCCCACCAAATTTAATTGAAATTCTTTTTTTTTTATATGTATTTTTGTCTATAGAATCCGAAAATCAAAACCATTTTTTGTAGAAACTAATAGTTTTTGAGATATGAGGGTTTGAAGTCATTTATTTCCTATGTATTACTGAAGGATTGAGAACTTTGAAAAAACTCGAGTTTTCACGCCTTTTGGCCAATTCTGGTCAAAGATAGCCGTAATGTAGTTTGTTGTATCCGCTAGTTTGTTGTACTGCACACTTCATGTTTGTTTAATGACCTGAGAGGGGGGTAAGGGGGGCGGCACGCCTCCCATTACACATATATCAGCATTGAAGTAATAAATTGAAAATATCACGGAAACTGGAAATATAATCGATATATGTATTTCGGGGGGCGTGCAGCCCCCGGAGCCCACCTCCCAGGTCATTAATCAATCACGAAGTGTGCAGTATAACAAACTAGCGGATACAACAAACTACATTACTGTTTCATGTAAAAAAAATCTATATTGATTAAGTAATAATTTTGAAGTTCTCAATCCTTCTGTAATACATAGGAAATAAATAACTTTAAACCCTCATATCTCAAAAACTATTAGTTTCTACAAAAAACAATTTTGATTTTCGGATTCTATGGACAAAAATACATATAAAAAAATTAATTTAAATTAAATCTGGTGGGGGTTGTCAAATGGGAAAGATCCGACGCATTAAATTTATGCAGTACAGGCAGATGTAATTAACCTATAAATAAAAATGTAATATTATTTACTATATCTAATTTAGCTTGACAATAAGGATTTTTGGCTAATTAGTATCCATCGCAGTTCTTCCGTAAGGACCCATACACACGTACACTCTACGTGTATCGCTTATATAGTTATTAATACATTTGATTGTCATTGCTAATGAATCAACAGTTACTGACTGTGTGTTGCTTGGAATAGATTATTAACTTTTAAATCTATAAATAACCTCCACACTGTCTACATATAATTACTACAAAAGGTCTAAATTTAACCCTAGTAACCTAGTCATTGAAAGTTTGCTCAGTAACCTAGTGACTCAGTAACCTATAGGTTACTAGTGTTGTAATGTAATTGGAATCATCTTATGAGCTAAGTTTCGTATGTTGGATCATAAACTTTGTTTCTTGGTAAGGTTTAAATTTTCTTTTATTATATAATTGAATAATAATTTGGTACTATATTATTTTTTGTAACATAATCGAAATTATGGATCCGTTCGATAACGAAGAACTTACACAATTCTGGTTCAGTATTCTGATATTGAATAATGTATTTAATTTTTTTAGTTTCATTAATATCCTTATTTGAATTCAGGCTCCTGACCTACAAAACTGAAAAAAAAATTCTACGGTGATGGAAATAAAATTTCGATTTTGCATACATTAACCGCATCATGTGCCACATGTGGTACACATCTAACTTGCTCCACCTGCATCATGTACCATTATTAGCGTGACCGGAAATTTCGCCGTAAGAAAATTCGCTGTAAGAAAATTCACCGTAAGAAAATTCGCCGAAAGAAAATTCGCCGAAAGAAAATTCGCCGTGAGAAATTTTTGACGTGAGGAATTTTCACCGTAAGCTATTTTCGCCATAAGGAATTTTCGCCGTAAGGAATTTTCGCCGTACGGAATTTTCTCCGTGAGGAATTTTCGCCGTAAGAATTATTTTTAACTCTCGAGGTGCGAAAACCCCAGACAAATTAAGTGATCACCACATTAATTGTTAGAATTGAGAGAGTCACAATAGTTTAACAAGACACTTGATAGCAAACAATAACAATTTCATACAAAGAAAAAACAAAATTGGATGGACAATCAAACTTAAGAATTTGTTCTTAGTTTGTTCTTTATTTTTCTTATTAAAACTAATTTTGACGATGTCATGAAAGTGTACATGATGTCAATTAGCAAACTTGTTACCAAACACAATTGCACGATCAACTTGTGTTATGTTTCATTGTCCATCAATTAAAATTGTTTATATTTTTATTTTACCATGTTTATCAATTTATATAACGCTACTTGTAATTTTAGAGGATAGCGCAAGGGTTATGTTCTTCAACTACGAGGTCTTATATTTTTGTATTAGGTAGTCTCGTATTCTTAATATACTATCACCTCTTCATTTTCCTCTTCCATCCGTTACTTCAGGTACCGGTGCTTGTGTCCCTTTTCGTTACATTCCTTGGTAAGTGATTGCATTACCGTAGTAGCTTTTCTGCATTCATGAGCTTATCATCGAAGGTGATAAGGGACTTTGTTCACGAAGCCACTTTCCTTTCTGACTGCTTCTTACAGTCCCTTGTACCTAATTTCCTTTTGACTTCAGCGATATGGCCTTTGGTTCCGAAGCAGACGTTAAACCCCTACTATAATTAATTTAAAATAAACTGAAATCAGACTTAAGGCACTATTCATATATAGATAGTCTGGTTTCTCTTTTTATCATTTTATCAATATCCTTTTAACAAAGGTTGGTGAAGGACCCTAGCAATTATTGGGGTGATCACTTTATTTGTCTGGGGTTCTTAAGCCGAGAGTTAAAAATAAAATTTACGGAGGTAGTTCCGTACGGCGAATTTTCTTGCGACGAAATTTCCTACAGCGAATTTTCTTGCGGCGAAAATCCCCAGTACCTACTCATTATTGGTACACGCGATCGAACACTTTTTTATAATTTATTAAAATTGATTTTTCTCCAACATATATTGAATACTTTATAAGACTAGTGTTGGAAAAGTAAGGAATAAAAATTGCAATATATAGTTTGTAAAAATATACTACATTTTTATGACTTGAAATATCAGAAAACTATGTAAAAAAAATAACTGACCATCATATCTCGAGATGCAGTTAACCCTGTAGCGGGCAAGGTATTAAATTTACTGAAACTTAAAAAAAAAAAAATAGAATTACTTAAATAGTTTAAGCCATTATAAGAAAAAAATTATTTGGGAAATTTTTAAGTTTTTGCTTTTTCGAATTTTTTTTTTAGTTTTTTTTTTTAGTTTTTGCTTCGACCGAAGTATGCGAAAAAGAGATTTGAGAGATCCAGCTTCAGGAAGAAAGTGGTAACATAGTTAGCTATAGTTTTGAGATATAACTTTAAAAACTAATAAATTTTGATACATTTTTCCGCTCCCAAAGTCTACAGTTATGGTGGGGTCATAGAAGATCAAGTTGAGTCCCCTGTTAATCTTCTACGTCTCCACCACACTTTTCCACATGGGTAGGTACTTATTGCAGACGGATATTCCCAAGTGTCATCGACTGCTATCGCTTTATCTCCATTAACATTCTTCTCAGCACTTGAATGTAACATGCGGAAATTAAAACTCTATTTATTATTAGTATATATTATGTTATTGGTATAGATATATATTGGTATAGGTATATATTGGTGTAGGTATATGTTCCACGCCACTTGCCGATTGCACAATCTCGAAAATGTGCTGTATGTTTTTTTAGGATCATTGAAAATGTGCAACAATCTCGAGATTGTGCAAGGCAGGTAAAGGGTAAGAAGCAGGACCAAAAGTGATGGAGTAGATAATCAATTATTTATGCATTTAATTGATCTATTTCATCAACATATGATAGTTAAAGCTATACATATTAACTTGGTAATATATTGGTAATCAAGCTTGAGTTAGTAACCAAAAAAATGTAACAAAACAGGTATTTTAATTTTACTGAGATATCAAACATTCTACCAAACGTTTAGAAGTAACCTCATTTGTTTTCCCTTTGTTTTTAATGTAAAAATATCGTCTTTCCAATTAAATGAAAATATAAGTTTTCCATAAAATTACATTCGACAATACGCTGCGCGTTTTTAGGATCTTGAAAATGTGCGACAATCTTGAGATTGTCGCACATTTTCAAGATCCATAAAAGGCGCAGCGCATTCTCGAGATTGTGCAAAATCGGCCCCAGTCCATTCTGTATTCCAAGAATAGAATTAAAAAAAAACAGCAGATATTTTAGGCACTGATCCCATGGAATACAAACTGGTAATAAATTTAAATACACGATCACTGATCTAAATTTATGATGGTTGCATTAATCGATTTTTTTTTTATTGCGTATAATTTATATTGCGTATTGTAGGGATTTAATATGATACTTTTTTTATCAATGTAAAATTATAAGAGGAACTTAAAGTAATAAGAAGGATATATAAATAATTTTCGTATAATTAAATTATATAAAGTCTGTAAAAAAGGCTGATAACGTAAAAAATAAAAATAGTCGAAAATAGTTTACGTTAAAAGACGATGCCTTATTATTGAAAAAAATATTTTAAACAAATTTTTTTTTTTTTTTTTGATAATCAGACTAAAAAGTACGAATTTTGTTCTATAAACATATTGCTACAAAAGTACAGTATTTGTACTCAGTTTCTGTCCGTCTTCTTGGCAAATTAAAATAGGTACCTAAATGTGTACTTCTTGCTCCGTATCACTGTTAGAAAATGTGGGTTAAAATAACTCATCAAGAGAGTGTTGTCAAGGTCAGTAGTTGATACATTAATTTCATTGGAATTAATTTTTTAGTAGGGGTTTAGAACGTCTGTTTCGAAACCAAAGGTACGTCATATCGCTGTCGTCAAAAGGAAATTAAGTACAAGGGACTAGAAAAAACAGTCAGAAAGGAAAGTGACTCCATAAAAGCTACTCCGTGGAGAATAGCTACAAAGAAATGTGACAAAGAATGACACAACCACCGATGGATGCACTCACGAATAGAAGAGGAAAATGAAGAGTTGATAGTAAATGAAGCCTCTTCGAGCATACACATAACCCTATCGCAATAATGGAAAAAAAATTGTATAAAAAAATGATATACTTTGTGAAAACGAAAAGAAAACACATAATCCAAATTACAACAGTTCGGGGCCAAAGGGACACCCCCCCCCCCTTATCTCTCTTCATTCACCACTGGCAGCTTCAATAACTTGAAGGAGATCATGTAATCATCAAAGTTTTAAAATTATAAGATGTAAATTTAAAAAATTCTAAAGTGAAAGCAAAGTTTTGCTAATTAATAATGGCCTGAAGAATAAATAATAAATACCTTTCATTCTACTAAATTTCCAATAAATATCTTCATATGAACTTTAATGATTAGATTATCTATATTCAAAATTTGAATCTATATGTTAAACCACATTAGTCATTTTAAAATTTTCATTAAAATTTCGAAAAAAATTGTAACGATTCTCCAATACAAAAAAAATACCTAAAAGATAAATCATATTTTGTGTGTCGAAGAAAAGTGTATCCTTGATGATTTTTTGACACTTTTCCAATTCCACATTTCCAAAAAAGAAACTTTCCTAATTGTAATGTTTTTAGATTTTTCAAAATTGGACTGGATACACGACCGCATATTTGTAAGATTTGAAAATGATAGAAAATTGGAAAACTGTGATTTGAGCAACATTTTGTGGAGACTCTTTTCTTTGATTGTAAAAGGTAGGTAGGTTTTTCAAAGAAACCTGTTACCCGGCTCCTAACAGACGTCGTCCATATTGTATTTTGTGGTTAACAGGTCTAGATCTTGTGGCTAAAAGACGATGGCGCTCTACGTGGTATAACAATTGCTTCTACAGCATCGGTCAAACAGGCATTTTTTGTATTCATTTCAATGTTGGCAGGTTAATTAGTTCATCTTTTTGTTTTGGTCAGGTGTGTCAACAAACAAACAAATACCATATCCCAGTCCACATCAATCAGGTAGAATTTGAAGAAAACAAGGACAGGTTTTCTCACATTCAACAGGTAAAGATTTATTTTTTACCTCGTTACTGATTGATTATCCTTTGAAGAAGACTCTGAATATTGGAAAAGACAGCTAATAGAAGAGCTCCAGTTGTCACCCTATTCTTAAACCATAAACCGGACTTTCAACCTTTTTTTTTATTGCATCTAATAGATGAATTCAAATTTCAAAAGATCCTGTTTTGACCCAGGTAAAAATCACGCAGGTAGAAATAGACAGTGTTTCCGAAAGTCATCGGTATGAAGCTTCCTATTGTCTTTCAAATACGCTGTCCTAATTTTTTAATTTGTAGGCTGTTTTCACTCGGTCTATGTTATATTAAATAAATTACATAGAAAATTCTATTACGTTACTGGTAGATTATGACAACTGAAAATCATGTTAAAGTTATTCTATCTCTGCTAAATTTTTAAATTTTAGAACTTGATTTTTTATGAAATTAATACTGGTTTTATTTTAGTTTTATGAAATTGCAATTTGTAAGAAGGATCTGAGATATTTCATAAAATAGAAGAATTTTAGAGAATTTGAAAATTTTCAGAGAATTAGAAGAATTTCAGAGAATTTGAAAATTTCAGAGAATTAGAAGAATATCAGAGAATTAGAAGAATTTCAGAGAATTAGAAGAATTTCAGAGAATTAGAAGAATTTCAGAGAATTAGAAGAATTTCAGAGAATTAGAAGAATATCAGAGAATTAGAAGAATTTCAGAGAATTAGAAGAATATCAGAGAATTAGAAGAATTTCAGAGGATTAGAAGAATTTCAGAGAATTAGAAGAATTTCAGAGAATTAGAAGAATATCAGAGAATTAGAAGAATATCAGAGAATTAGAAGAATTTCAGAGAATTTGATTTTTTTTTAATGAAAATTTTGAGAAATTTTAAAATTTGTTTAGCTTATAATTCAAAAGTATGAAATTTTTCTTGTAAATTTGAAAATAGAACATCAAGTTTCTGCTGAAAATCTTCTTCATTTAATGTAAATTTATAAATCTGAAATATACATGCAAAAATCATCCTTTAAATTGTTTCAAATGTCATTTAAATAAAATTCAAAAAATAAAACAATCAAAGATATAGGTTCATTTTTTTTTCCTCGATATGGTTACTAATACGTTTTCCTTCTATTTTAATTATTAATTAATATTAAATAAAACTCTGAAGCTATTTTAAAATCAAATGAGTTGGAATTTCATTATCCTATTTATCAGAAGTTCCCTAAAAATGTTCCTAATAATATAGTATATATAGGGTAAGTTACGAATTATCGGTCAGTACTCCATCTTCGGTCATATAAGAAAAAACAATATAAAAATTGTTATTAGATATCACTGTGTAATAATAACAACTTTTATATTGTTTTTTTTTATGTTCGAAGATGTAGTACTGACCGATAATTCGGAAGTTACCCTCTAACATTATTTTTATTATATTTTAATTGGAATTCATGATACCAATTAAGATAAAATGGGATGAAATATTATTATATCGTTTTTTCTTGTATGACCGAAGATGTGAAACTGACCGATAATTCGTAACTTACCTTATCAGTCTGCAAAGGCTTATGAACTGATAATCTGCCTTATCTTCAAGGATCGCACTTCGTATGACATCTTGGGCAGATTTTCCCACTGATAAGGAAGGTATTTCCCACAATGTCTGGCGACAACACTATCACCAAAAAGAGGTAACGGTGACAGAAGGTGAATTCATCTGCCATTATTGCTAATTAACATGATATTGGCACCTGCTGGTGGTAGTGACTTTGTTCGCGGAGTAGCTTTTCTGCATTCATGAGCATTGTCTTCTGGTAGTGACTTTGTTCACGGAGTAGCTTTTCTGCATTCATGAGCATTGTCTTCTGGTAGTGACTTTGTTCACGGAGTAGCTTTTCTACATTCATGAGCATTGTCTCTGGTAGTGACTTTGTTCACGAAGTAGCTTTTCTGTTTCCATGAGCTTGTCACTGACTGGCGGTAGGTGACTTTGTTCATGGAGCCACTTTCCTTTCCGACTGCTTGTTCCAGTCCCTTGTATTTAATTTCCTTTTGACATCAGCGATATGGCCTTTGGTTCCGAAGCAGACGTTAAACCCCTACTATATCACTTATTTCCAATGCACTATACTGTTCTTAACAACTCTCTTTTTATTAGTAACCCACATTTTCTGAAAGTGTTACGGAACAACAGCCATTGACCTATTTTCAGTTGTCAAGAAGACGAACAGAAAATGGAATACTCTACTTTAGTAGCAATGTATTTATACAACAAAACTTCCTGCTTTTTAATTAGAGAAATAAATTTTAAAAAAAATTATATGAAAGAGAGCTTTCTATGCAAACGATACTTCTAACTAATGACATGACTTCTAACTAATGACATGACTTCTATAACTAATGACATGACTTCTAACTAATGACATGACTTCTAACTAATGACATGACTTCTAACTAATGACATCACTTCTAACTAATGACATGACTTCTAACTAATGACATGACGTCTAACTAATGACATCACTTCTAACTAATGACATCACTTCTAACTAATGACATGACTTCTAACTAATGACATGACTTCTAACTAATGACATAACTTCTAACTAATGACATGACTTCTAACTAATGACATGACTTCTAACTAATGACATGACTTCTAACTAATGACATGACTTCTAACTAATGACATGACTTCTATTTTACTTAACATGACTTCTAATTCACTTGACATGACTTCGAATTTACTTAACATGACTTCTAATTTACTTGACATGACTTCTAATTTACTTAACATGACTTCTAATTCACTTGACATGACTTCTAATTTACATGACATGACTTCTAATTTACACCAACAAACATGTCCGAATTGATTCGATTTCTGGTTGTGTCTAATTTGTTGCGATATAGATAGATATGAAATACACTTAAATTAGATATCTAACTGAATGTATATAAATTAATTTACTGTTTTTAAATCTAATTTATTTGACTGTTTAGAAATCTAATTTTTAAACCTGAATGAGTTTAAAATGCATTCAGGATGGCCGGGCAGTTAGCGTTGCAAACTACAAGACAAGAGGTTGACAGTTCGAGTCCCAGACACCACACTTCATTTATTCCCATTTAATATGTATAATTGTATATAACTATATGTAACATTAACCCAATTTATATGCCCCCAAACGTGCATTACACTATATGCAATAAAGTAAAAGTTGGCAATAAATATAGTTCGATATTTTAATTTTCTTCTGAAGATGTATCTTAAATGTAGATATATATTTGACAATGTCTTTGCTGTGTATTTCATTACTAAAACTTTAGTTTTGGTAGCTACAGGCATCCCCCGCTTTAGTTACCAAATCACGACTCACTTTAGTTACCAAACGGTAACTAAAGCGAATAAAAGTAACAAGAATTTTATAATAGTCACTCCTTGATTATATACCTCATTTTCTATGAGTTATAGAAAGAAAATTTGTTTTTAGAGTTATTAGAGTACTACGTATATAATAAATATGCATATTATTAATAATATACAGTCTTTCATTGTTTGTGACTGTGATGGAAAAGTTTAAAGTCATGCATTTATTAAATGTTTTAAAATCCATCCTTAGCTTAACTCTCACTCAGTATAGGTGAGTAATTAATAGATACTTAGACTTCTATGATTATTGTGCTACATTTAATAAACAGCAATTTTATGCTCTATGAAATATTTTTGGTAGAAGGGTACTAAGTTCCAAGTTATTGGTTGGTTCTACAATTTTGGACACGTCAGAAAAAAAAAATATTATTATTTAACTTCCATTCTAATTGGTATCATGGATATCAATTGAAACAAAAGTAGAATTATGATTATTAATTAATTATATAAAGATTTTCACGTATTCGAAAATATGAAACTTACCCTAAAATGGGATATGTTGAATTTCTGAACCAATTGCTTCTAATAACCTCATCTGGATTATAATTTTGATGTTTTTTTAGTTAGGTACCGTGAAATAATCACAAAAATTGTCTCCGTTTTCTATGTCTACGAACGGTTCTTATTTCGAAACATGACTCGAAATAAGTACCACTTTTGTTAAAGTGAGTTGTACTTAAAGCGAGGCCTGCCTGTATTATATTCATGATAGTGTTGCATCTCTAATCTAAAATGTATCTTAACAATGTAGATGTTTATTTATGGTTCCTATTTCAGAAACAATGAGTGATCACATCATTTAGAAAGAGTAGTGATGCAGTATATTGGTATCAATAATCTATTGAAATAGTTAATAAATATCTTCTTTTTATATAAGTCATAAGTATAAGATCGCTCTCATTTAGATTTAGATTGCTCTTTTATTTAGATTGCTCTTTTATTTAGATGGCTCTTTTATTTAGATTGCACTTTTATTTTGATTGCTCTTTTATTCAGTTAAGTGCTGCAAGTCCTATTCTAAAATGAATCTAAACGGTACAGAGGGATCTATTTTGTTACTTTTTTCGACATCGAAAGTGAAGAGCACGTGGTATCGTTTAGAAATATAATTGACACGACTATGTTTACTGGGACATAGCCTTACTTTTAATTACTTGACTTGAATTCTAAATTGTTTGCCAACTGTCACAAAATTACATTTTGAAATAAAGTCACATTTCTACTTGAATAGGGCAAGTTCCAAGTTATCGACTGGTTCTACATTTTCGATCATAAAATTATTTTACATTACTTAACTTTTATTTTAATTGGTATCAATGATACCAGAAGGCATCATGGATACCAATATTAAAGTAACTAATTGAATAGTTTAATTATATATCTTTTTCGGTAGCCGAAAACTTCGGTCACGGAAAAGTATAGGTCTCATTTTATAATGAGATCCCCCGAGATCCCCCATGCCAGGTCATTAAACAATCATGAGGTGTGCAGTACAACAAACTAGCGGATACGACAAACAACATAATGACCATTTATATTTAGATGCTATTTATAATTCTGAGACCGAATTTTCCTAGAGCCATTTTTTTTTCTAATATGATCGGAAATGTGAAACAGTACGATAACTCGGAACTTAGCATAAAAGTCTTTAGTCCTAATGAAAATCTAATCCAGTAGCCAGCCTCATTATACTATTTCTAACATATTGAAAAAATTAAGTTAGAAAATGACAAGAGATAATTAATAATTATGTTCAATATTATTTTCCCAACTCTTCACTGTGCACTTTATTTACAACTATTGGTGGTTGTTTTAACTCTTCACTGTGCACTTTATTTACAACTATTGGTGGCTGTTTTAACTCTTCACTGTGCACTTTATTTACAACTATTGGTGGCTGTTTTAACTCTTCACTGTGCACTTTATTTACAACTATTGGTGGTTGTTTTAACTCTTCACTGTGCACTTTATTTACAACTATTGGTGGCTGTTTTAACTCTTCACTGTGCACTTTATTTACAACTATTGGTGGTTGTTTTAACTCTTCACTGTGCATTTTATTTACAACTATTGGTGGCTGTTTTAACTCTTCACTGTGCACTTTATTTACAACTATTGGTGGTTGTTTTAACTCTTCACTGTGCATTTTATTTACAACTATTGGTGGCTGTTTTAACATTTCACCATGCACTTTATTTACAACTATTGGTGGTTGTTTTAACTCTTCACTGTGCATTTTATTTACAACTATTGGTGGCTGTTTTAACTCTTCACTGTGCACTTTATTTACAACTATTGGTGGTTGTTTTAACCCTTCACTCTGCACTTTACTTACAATTATTGGTGGTTATTTTAACTCTTCACTGTGCACTTTATTTACAACTATTGGTGGTTGTTTTAACCCTTCACTTTGCACTTTACTTACAATTATTGGTGGTTGTTTTAACTATTCACTGTGCACTTTATTTACAACTATTGGTAGTTGTTTGGGATTTCGGACTAAATATGTACTGAAGAAACAATTCAGTAATAGGTTAAAAGATCAGTACATATGATAAGTATAGTTAAATGTGTTGTTTAATTATTTCAACCCATTCGGTTAATCGGAAAAATAAATTATCAATAGAATTAGTTATATGATCTGTTTGAATATTAAAATCTGATCGTATTTTGAGAACATCATGTTCAGAGAAATTAACTATTACTCTATTAGTGTATTACTGATCAATAAAGAATTTAGTAATCAGATATATTTTAATCAGCAATACCTAAATTTTTAAATATTTCCGCACTCCAGTTTGCGTATCTGGGTTGCTGTCTGCTACTGCTGGGTTACTAAAACTGCTGCTGGGTTGCAGGAACTACTGCTGGGTTGCTAAAAAAGAGGAATGTCAACTTTATGATGAAGAGGGTAATGTCATAGTTGGTCTTCAAATCAGAGAAAGATTAATTGAGTTTTGGAAAAATGTATACCAGAGACATGATAATCGAATGAATCAAGAGTGGAATGAAGAAAGAAGAATGAATTATGTGGAGAGGTATGGAGATGCAGGACTCATACAAACTGACCAAGTTAATGCAAATAGTGCTGTTGAAAGTTTTGTAGGATGGCTTACTAGAGTGGCAAATGGAGAAAGGTCGAATGTGTCAAATGATGAATATGAAAGAATTAGAAGAGGATGGACTGTCTCTGAGGATGTAGAGAATCATGGAGAAGACCTGAGTGTTCACTGGATGCAAAATATGGTATTTACTGTACAGGAGGTAAAGAAACAGTTGAAAAAACTGAAATATGGTAAAAAACCTGGACCGAATGAGCTGAAAAATGAAATGTATAAATGGCTATTAGACAGTGAACTATGTGTATCTTCCCTGGTAAATTGTCTTAACAATGTGTATGAAAATGGTCCTCCTGATAACTGGAAGAATTCAAAGACTGTGATGATTCCTAAAAATAGAAAACCTACTCCAAAAGATATGCGCCCAATTGCCCTAACTAATGCCTCCTATAAGATTTTTATGTCACTTTGTAAAGAAAAGTTAATTGAACATCTTGCAGATAATCGAAGGTTCAGTGTGTTGCAGTCTGGTTTTACTAGAGGCAGGAGGTTGGAAGACAACCTGTTCATACTTTCTTTTTGTATTGAGGGTAGCTGGAGGAGTAAGCGGCCTCTATATATATGTGCTATAGACTTCGAAAAAGCTTTTGATAGCATAAGCAGATCCTCAATTGTTCATGCATTAATTAAATATAGATGTGATCCTCGACTAATTGATGTTATTTGTAAACTGTATGATGGTGATTCCTCTTCAATTTACTTCAATAATGTGGAGATGGGTGATATTAATGTGAGTAGTGGTATCAGGCAAGGATGTACTGGGTCCCCTCTGATTTTTGTAATGGTATTAAATTTTATAATTGAGAAAATAGAGAAATGTAGGATGGGATTCATTGGCGAAAATATTAAAGTTCCTTGTCTCTTCTTTGCGGACGATGGTATACTGTTGGCCAGGAGTAGTGGTGAGCTTCAGAGATTGATTGCCTTGGTGGAGAATGCTGCTAGTGAGGTTGGGTTAAGAATAAACAAAAGTAAAAGTAATGTTCTAGTTTTTGGGCAGGGTCAGAATGAAGTGCAAATTGGGGGAATTCAGGTTGCTACTAAGATCAAATACCTTGGTGTAACAATCAGCACGGATAGTGATATCTTTCGGCAACACAAGGAGAGTAAAATGAGAGAGGCTAAGAAAATGTCCAACATGACCTACTCTGTAATTGAGCGGTCATGCAACAAAGTAATGGTTGGCAAAACATACTGGGAAACTGTGGTATTGGCAAATTTGCTTTTCGGAAGTTCAGTGATTGGATGGAGTAAGACGGAGCTGAATAAACTTCAAAGAAGTGAAGATGAAGTATGGAGAAAAATTTTAGGTGCACCAGGATATGCCCCTCTGGTTGCAATGCGAGGTGATATGGGAGCTGCAACAATCATGGCTAGAGACCTCAAAAGTAAATTGAAGTATGTGCAACATATCTATAAGTGTGAAAATGAAATCTTGCAGAAGGTGCTAGAAATTGTTGTTGAGGGAAGGTATTCATTTGGAAGGAAGCTACTTGTATATAAAGATTATGTTAATTTAAATCAATTATCCGAGTTGAAAAACATGAGTGAAGGTGATGTGAATAGGAAAGTTGATGATTGGTTGCAAAGGGAATGGAGACAAGAGCTTGAGCAAAAAAGTACCCTTTATATTTATCGGGAAGGTAAGAAAAAGATCTATCAAGAAGTATTCTATGACAATACTTATGAGTCAAACCTACTTTTTAAAGCTAGATCAAATAGCCTGAAATTAAACTGGAGGAACAGATTTGAGGGGGGAGAAGTCAAGTGCCAGCTTTGTGATGCTGAACTGGAGACTTTAGAACATTTCATCTCAGAATGTCCAAGACTATTAGGAATTAGAGAAGAATTTGAAGTTGAGGGTGTTTGTGTTAAGAAGATGTTGGGATTTGAGGATGGTGTATGTATAAGGAAATTGAAAAGATACCTAAAGAAAATTTGGATGAAGAGAAATGAAATTATAAAAATGATAATGGATGTCAGGTGAGGAGCTATGCTAAGTTGATAGGGAAAAGTTAGGTATGTTGATAGAGAAAGTTAGGTATGTTGATAGTGAGAGTTAGGTATGTTGATAGTGAGAGTTAGGTATGTTGATAGTGAGAGTTAGGTATGTTGATAGTGAGAGTTAGGTATGTTGATAGTGAGAGTTAGGTATGTTGATAGTGAGAGTTAGGTATGTTGATAGTGAGAGTTAGGTATGTTGATAGTGAGAGTTAGGTATGTTGATAGTGAGAGTTAGGTATGTTGATAGTGAGAGTTAGGTATGTTGATAGTGAGAGTTAGGTATGTTAGGGTAGTGTGATTTTGCCGGATTATCACAGGGCTTACTTGAAAATAATGCAAGTAATGCTTCTGGTTTCTGGTGTTTCACTGATGTGATGCCTATTATATTATATAGTATATATGTGTATATATATATATATATATATATATATATATGTGTGTATATGTGTATATATTTTGGTTTCTTTCTCTCTTTTAAATGGAAAGAGAGTATAAGATACCTTAGGCTGTTAAATTATTAAAGGTGTATAGCTTGATCAGATGTGCTGGGGTGGTCCGTGAGTTGCATTTGATTATTTTTATGTCCTGTGTAGTAAGTAGATCTTTTAATATTTTTATGTGAAATAAAGTTTTTTTTTATTCTAAGTGGAGCATGTGAAGCAACGGTCTTGTCTTCTGAACTCTGACATGATCATTTTTCAGACGATGTTATGATGAACTAGATAAATATATATGATTTTAATTATGTATGGTGACTTGGAATCTTTTTAAATGGAGTGCTAATATACATAGCTTTACTCCTGACGATAAGTCATACAAAAAAAAAAAAAAAAAAAGTCATACTTCAAGATGCACAAAGAGAATGTAATTAAAGAAAGTAAAAGATATTCAAATCTTACATATTCAGTTATTTCTAAAAGCTGCAATAAAGTATTAATTGGTAAGACATACTGGGAGAATATTGTGCTACCATCTCTGCTGTTTGGATCACCTGTAGTTACGTGGAGTAAGACTGAATTGGAGGAGTTGCAGAGGGAAGAAAATAAAGTGTGGCGTTTCATCTTGGGTGGCCCTGGCCATGTTGCTGTGGCAGCTTTGAGGGGGGAGTTGGGATCTTCCACTATGGTAATGAGGGATATGAAATTGAAAATGAAATATTTGAGGGGTGTAATGAATGGAGAGTCTGGGAAGCTACTGCAGTCTGTATTTCAGGATATGTGTGTTAAGGAAAAGGATGCTCTGGTGAAGTGTGTTCAAAAGTACATATCTAGCAATTAGCATTGAACTGAGTGAAGTGTCAGACTTGGTTAATATTTCACACTCTCAAATTGTGGCAAAAGTAAATGAAATAGATGAAGAGAACTGGAAGTGTGAAATCATGAATAAGACTACTATGACATTGTACCGGCAGTTTAAAATGAGTATTGTTCGAGAGACATTTTATGATAACACTTGGAACTCTGTTCTCTTGTTTAGAGCTCGGAGTGATTCGTTGAGTTTGGGTTGGAGAAGGAGATACTGGGGAGAGGATGGTGTGTGTCCAGTCTGCAGAATATGGAACATTTTTCCAAGACTCTCTGCGGGAGTTTTTGATTGAATTTTAGAAATTGAAGATCTCTGCGGCCAAGTAAAATAGCATGTCCAAACTCGCCATTTTAATGGCGAGTTTGTGACAGTTATTTTTAGCACTTCAAATGCAAATGGTGAGTTTTATCTATTTTTCTCCTATGCTACAATGTTATTTTGGAGAGAATTAATGAAAATTTGATCATTTTGGAGAGAATTTGTTGAATTTTGGAGAGAGCTGGAGAGACAAATGGTGAGTTAATGAGACATACTATTTTACTTGGCTCTGCGGGAGATCTTGAATTAATTCCTATGTTACCATTAATTTAGCTGCGGGAGATTTTGAATTAATTCCTTTGTTACCATTAATTTAGCTGCGGGAGATTTTGAATCTGCTGCTGAGAGTCAGAGAGTAGCTCTCTCTCAAATTAAAGTCTCTGCGGGAGAAGAGACCCATTCTGCAGACTGGGTGTGTGTAAGCTGTGTGTAAGTGGCCAAGAGGAGACTCTGAACCATTTTCTTGTAGAGTGTGAATTTTTCCAACATGTTAGATTAGAGTATGCTGTACAAAACTTATCACTTGCAGAGATTCTTTTGTTTGCAGGAGATTGTGATGCGGAATGTAGCAAGAGGTTTCTCGGTGGAATGTGGAGGAAGAGAGAATTTGAGTTGAAACGGTTGCGGTAATCCTGATGCTTCTTTCCATTGACTAGAGCAATGGAAATGATAGCAGGGGGTGTGCTGTGGGTTATTGGAAACCAATACTCTATGACAGTAGAGTGTTGAGTTTCATTGAGTGCCAGTTTTTGTATCTGTTTCTGAAAGAGTGATTTAATGTATGCAATGAGTTCTGTTCTCCCCTTTTCCCAGGAGGCTGTGATGTATCATTTTTTTTTAATTGTTTTTTTTAATGTAGAAATTTATAATGAATAAAGAAACTAAATATATTTTATTTTTCAAGTGACCAGGTATGAAGTACCTTAGATGTTGTGACAGGTGGTCAGCCACCTGTTACACTGGAGCTTTATGATGAGGGTGAAGTACCTGAGCGAGTAAGAGTGCCGTTGTAACTGGCCCTACTCTGCCCTTTTTAATCTGAATCTGAATCTACTGATATTTTTAATGGTAAAAATTAAAAAAAAAAAAATGATATTTTTAATGGTGACCGACAACCTGTACCTGTACTGAAGAAAATAACACCCTGTTTCTAACCTTCTTTCAAGTTTCATTGTATATAGTCACTGTATTTAATTTTTTATCTATATCCTCTTGCTATTTATAATCATCTGTGTTTGTGTTCTAAGGATAAAACCCAGTTTGTATTTGGTGCACTGACTCCTGATCGTCTGACTTTTTCAAAAATCTGAGAAATAGCTGCCTACATTTTTCATCAATTTGTCTAGTCCTCCAACATTTTTCCAGTTTCTCCTCCAAAAATTAATGGTAATATAGGAATAATAATAGGAATTAATAGCTAAATATCCTCCGACATTGCAGTAATTTTTTTTATTAGAGAAATTGAATATTTGTCGACATTGATATATCATTGGAATTTACTCAATTTACCAGTTACCACCAAATACAATCTGGGATACAACCAGTCTGCAGAATGTGTCTCTTCTCCCGCAGAGACTTTAATTTGAGAGAGAGCTACTCTCTGACTCTCAGCAGCAGATTCAGAATCTCCCGCAGCTAAATTAATGGTAACATAGGAATTAATTCAAAATCTCCCGCAGCTAAATTAATGGTAACATAGGAATTAATTCAAAATCTCCCGCAGAGATCTCCAATTTCTAAAATTTCATTCAATAACTCCCGCAGAGTCTACCAAGTAAAATTGTATGTCTCATAAACTCACCATTTGTCTCTCCAGCTCTCTCCAAAATTCAACAAATTCTCTCCAAAATGATCAAATTATCAATAATTGTCTCCAAAATAACATTGTAGCATAGGAGAAAAATAGAAAAAACTCGCCATTTGCAATTGAAGGGCTCAAAATAACTGTCACAAACTCGCCATTAAAATGGCGAGTTTGGACATGCTTTATTACTTGGCGCAGAGAGTCTTGGAAAAATGTTCCATATTCTGCAGACTGGGGATACAACAAACTACATAGCTAATAGCCATTTACATTGATAGAAAGCCAGTCTGCAGAAACTTGTGAAGTGTTTGTAGAGAATAGAGATCTCATCTCATCATTCTCATGATCTCTATTCTCTAGTCTTATTCTGTTTGTAGCAAAATTAATGTAGATATTATTAAAATACCAGACTGCAGGAACTGGTAAACTGTTTTCCAAGAAATCCTCTATTTTGGCTTCTGTTCTCAGTAAAATACATGTAAATATAGGCTAGGAGGAAATTAAGGTTTGTTCGCACAGAAAATGTTAAAAATGTCCCCTATTCTGCAGACTGGTTAAAATATAGGGATTAATTCAGAAGTGTTCGTAGTAAAATTGATGTACCTAAATATTTAATATAAGAATTCATTTAAAATTGCTCAGAGAGAATATCCCAAATATCTCCCAATAATTCTAGTCTGTATTTCGTAAATTCGTGTTAAATTCCACCGACCAGTCTGTATTTCGTGGTAAATTCCACCGACATGTCAGCGGAATTTTTTTCCCTTTGAAAATAATATTCTGGCAAAGTCGGTGGATTTTTAGCTATTTATTTCTATGTTACCATTAATTTTCGGTGGATAAATTGGGAAAATGTTGGTGGATCAGCCAAATTACTGGAAATTTATGGTGGATTTTTTCAGCTTTTTGAAAAAGTCAGTGGGATTTTTTGAACTAAATACAGACTGGTCCACCGACATGTCGGTGGAATTTTTCTCAATTGAAAATAATATTCTGGCAAAGTCAGTGAATTTTTAGCTATTTACTCCTATGTTATCATTAATTTTCAGTGGAAAAATAGGTAAAATGTTGTTGGATCAGCCAAATTACTAAAAAAAATCAAATTTATGGTGGATTTTCTCAGCTTTTTCAAAAAGTCAGTGGAATTTTGTGCACCAAATACAGACTGGATCAAATTATCATAATTTCTCTCCAAAATAACATTGTTGCATAGAAGAAAATTAGATATTTCTCACTATTTGAAATTTAAGGGTTCAAAATAAGTAAATAACTACCACAAAGAAAAACTCGCCATTATTCACCACAAAATACTGACTGCCCTATGTGCTAGCTATGTCTAAGTCAGTCTAATTGGCTTAGTGACCAGGCTTACTTACAATTCTTAATTAATTCCCCAGTTAATAAAGCATGTCTAACTAAACTTGCCTTTTTAATGGTGAGTTTGTGTCAGTTTTCTCAGTAGCTAGTTATATTTAGCCACTGAAAATTAATAGTAACATAGGAATAATTTGGTGAACTCAGAAACTGTTCTTCAACTTTCAAGAAATTCTTTTTGCTTCTGTTCTCAGTAAAAATATAAAATTACTAAAATTTATGTAAATATTTACGTATAAGAATAGGATAGAAAGAAATTAAAGATTGTTCACATAATAAATGTTAAAATATCACATTTCTGCAGACTGCGACTGGCTAGAATATTATTTTCTTGGGGAAAAAATTCCAACGAAATGTCAGTGGAATTTACGTTGAAATATACTAAATATTGAGAAAATATGAAAATATACTTATCTTTGTCATACTTCTGTAAGGACACTTTGTGGTTATTAAATTTAAAATAATAATAATAAGATATACATACTACCTAACTTTGAGATTTTCATAATCTTGAAATTTTTAAACCTCTGTTATAGCTAGCTATATAAAATATAAACATTTAATGATCTACATCTAGCTGCTATCAATTCATTCCAGATTATGAATATAGTTTAGATATTCATAGCTGAATAACTAGATATAATTATGATTGGAAATTCATGAAATGTATATCCATAGATGTCCCAAGTTGAAAATTTGTGCCTCTTTCATTCACTCCAATAGATTAGTTGAGGGGAAATTAAAATGTCTCCTTACCAGAAGTGCTAGTACCAACTCAAAGTTCACTGAGCTCCGCAAAAAGTTTCTAATCGCAGAAGAAGAACTCTCCAAGCAGTTGGATCTAAATCAACTCGCTGAAGAGGATCTGAAAGTTCACTGGAAACACCAAGAGGCAATTACAAACAAACATTTCTCTTATGATGATCCAGCAACTGGATATAAAGTTATTACCAGACTCTGTCACTTTTTGAGGGGCAAATGCTGTGGCAATGCATGTAGACATGTAAGAAAGTATGTTAATTGTTTATTGAGAAACTGTTATATACATATAGCTACATAATTAATCAATTTTTTGCATACAAAACTTATGAGACATTAAAAATAATTGTAAATAAAATGTATATACAGTCGATTCTTTGGAAGTCTAAAAGCTTAAAGAATCTATGAAATAAGAAATGTTACACAAGAAATATTAAAAACCTAACTAAGTTTCTGGTCTTAGGTATTGTTATAACTTGCACTCAATTTATTAATCATCGACTTTTGCAACTTTTCCACTTATCATTAGTTCAGTGTCCATTGCAATTACCTACTTATAAAGTTATAACTAGCTATTTACTTTACTGGACCGTTATGAAATCACATTCCCTTCTTCAAGATGTGATCATTGAAATGAATATAGATTTTAGTTATAGACTACACTTTATAGTATATTTCTGTAAAAATTAGTTGAATTTTATTTTATATTTTTAAATCATCTTTCAAATGATGTCACCTTTATGAGTATCTATTGACTATTATAACTACTTGATTCTTCAAGAACTTTCATAATTTATATATCTTGACTACTAAATTTAAATGAATCATATTACTTAATTTATTTATTTTCCAGTGCGTCTTCCAACATGAAAATGTTCCAGATCACATAAAGCAAAGAAGAGTTTTCAACACGTCTTTCTGGATTGACTCGACATCTAGACATCCTACACAAAATTCACAGAGTCGCTGTTCTTGGGAAATGTTAAGGATGCTTCACTTAAACATCAAAAATGTTGATGACAGGCTTTACAAACACTGAAAAGGTGAAGACTAGCTATGGAAATGAACTGAAATATACTATTGATAAACAAGACTGTTCACATGTTAACCACATCTGTCATTTTCTCACTCATGAACCACATCAGTAATTTTCTTACTTATAAACCACATAAGTAATTTTCTTACTTATAAACCACATCAGTAATTTTCTTACTCATAAACCACATAAGTCATTTTCTCACTCATAAACCACATAAGTCATTTTCTCACTCATGAACCACATCAGTAATTTTCTCACTCATGAACCACATCAGTAATTTTCTTACTTATAAACCACATCAGTAATTTTCTTACTCATAAACCACATAAGTCATTTTCTCACTCATAAACCACAAAAGTCATTTTCTCACTCATGAACCACATCAGTAATTTTCTCACTCATGAACCACATCAGTAATTTTCTTACTTATAAACCACATAAGTCATTTTGTCACTCATAAACCACATAAGTCATTTTCTTACTCATAAACCACATAAGTCATTTTCTTACTCATAAACCACATAAGTCATTTTCTCACTCATAAACCACATAAGTCATTTTGTCACTCTTAAACCACAAGTCATTCTAAACTCGAAATCATCACATGATAATTAATTAGATTTAAACTACTTTTCATTTTTCTCAATTTTTTGAGTTTATTCTAAACTGTGATTAGCTAATAAATGAAATTATTGAACATTATTCTATTTCAGTAAGCTAGAAGCAAAGAAGAGAATATCATTCACCACGAGAGGCTAGATCTGGAGGAGCTGTGTCTGTTTATACCTATGTACGTGACTAAATAAACTACATAATGAATGAGTGAGTTGGAGAAGAGTGAGAGTGAGTTGAGGCCTTGTTACACGGTGCGAGGTACTGTCATGACCGTGGACAGCCGCTGTCCCACTGTACCCGCATGCCAGTAGCTCGACTCACCTCACCCGGTCACACAAGTGTGAGCCAAAGATGTGCGAGCTGATGGCTTGAAAATAGGCAGTTACTGAACCTACACTCGCATTGTGTATTATAATATTTGTTTAATTAAATAATTAACAATTTAAAGATTTAATTAATCTTTAATTAATTTCATTGATATTATAGGATATTAATTTTTTATTCATAATATTTAATATAGCAATTTGAAACATATATAAGATATGAATGTTTTATTAACCATCAAATAAAACCGCAAACAATATGAAGCTGATTCAAACGAAAATATGACCTAATTGAATACAAAATTATTCAGGTTTAGAATAGAAAGAAAAAATATCTGCAGAAATACGAGTTACAGTTATGTTGCAATACCATGCAAGTTGACATCCGAGTTTCGTAGGCGAGTGGCTGACTCGCCCATGAGTGGCGAGTGAAAACAATTTTATTTGTAGTAACTCGCATGGCAGTAACTCGGCTGATGCGGTCACACTGTGCAAGTAGCTGCACTACAGTAACTCGCTAGGCCAACTCGCACGTTTACTTGCACCGTGTAACAAGGCCTTTGGAGAGGAGTGAGTTGGAGAGGAGAGGAGTGAGAGTGAGTTGGAGAAGAGTGAGAGTGAGTTGGAGAGGAGTGAGAGTGACTTGGAGAAGAGTGAGAGTGAGTTGGAGAAGAGTGAGAGTGAGTTGGAGAAGCGTGAGTTGGAGAAGAGTGAGAGTTAGTTGGAGAAGAGTGAGAGTTAGTTGGAGAAGAGTGAGAGTGAGTTGGAGAAGAGTGAGAGTGAGTTGGAGAGGAGTGAGTGTGAGTTGGAGAGGAGAGGAGTGAGAGTGAGTTGGAGAGGAGTGAGAGTGAGTTGGAGAGGAGTGAGAGTGAGTTGGAGAGGAGTGAGAGTGAGTTGGAGAGGAGTGAGAGTGAGTTGGAGAGGAGTGAGAGTGAGTTGGAGAGGAGTGAGAGTGAGTTGGAGAGGAGTGAGAGTGAGTTGGAGAGAAGTGAGAGTGAGTTGGGGAGGAGTGAGAGTGAGTTGGAGAAGAGTGAGAGTGAGTTGGAGAAGAGTGAGAGTGAGTTGGAGAAGAGTGAGAGTGAGTTGGAGAAGAGTGAGAGTGAGTTGGAGAAGAGTGAGAGTGAGTTGGAGAAGAGTGAGAGTGAGTTGGAGAAGAGTGAGAGTGAGTTGGAGTAGAGTGAGAGTGAGTTGGAGTAGAGTGAGAGTGAGTTGGAGTAGAGTGAGAGTGAGTTGGAGTAGAGTGAGAGTGAGTTGGAGAGGAGTGAGAGTGAGTTGGAGAGGAGTGAGTTGGATTATTATTATTAATATAAATTTTATGGTTATTAATATAATTTTCTTTTTTGCAGGAATTTAATTCATCAGAAATTCCAACTGAATTGAAAACTTCAAACGAAACTGAGAGTAAATCTACTGATACCAAATTAGGTTGAAGATGTGAGAGATCGGAAATTAAAAAGTCTGTAGCTACGTTTTAGTGCTGTATTAATTTCAAACAGAAAATGTAATCCACGCTTTTAATACTATAATGGCAGTAAGACTTGAGTAAGTCATAAGAAACTTTATAATTGTTACTCCTTAATTAAATATTCCATTTTCTATGAGTTAAAAGGATAAAAAGTTCGAGTATTAAGACTATTAAACTGTGTTCCAGAATTAGTTCATGCTTTGCGATTAAAGTTCAAAGTAGTGAGTGAATTAATAGTCTTGAAAATTCTGCCCTAACTTAACTCTCACTCAGTACAGGTGAGTAATTAGGTTGATACTTTGATTTATATAATTGTGTTCTTTGAACAAACACTAATTTTTGGTAGAAGGATAAGTTTTCTGTAGCTAATTGGTTGGTTCTACATTTTCCGACTCGTAAGAAAAAATATTATTATTACTTTACTTCTATTCCAAATGGTATCATGGATACCAATTGGAATAGAAGTTAAATAAGGTTCATTTTAAAATATATATAGAATTTTACTTATCCTAAAATATGGAACCGTTCGATAATACGGATCTTACCCTAAAATGGAACATGTTGATAGCACTCGTATTTGCAGTTCTTCATTAGGACTCCATAGAATACAATAAAAATATCTCTCGAACAGAGAGATTGCCAGAGAATTTATACCACAGTCTCTAATATTTTAAGAAGATTAGGCATATATAATATTTAAAAACGAGTCTAACGAATGTATCAAATCAACGTGCTAATTTAATTGTCTAGATCAGTGGCTTTTAAAGTGGGTTAAAAGCCACTCCCCTTATGGGGCCTAGATGATATGTTAATAAGTTCTTTATAAGTTTTGTTCTTGTTTTCAAGATCATGCATGTATAATATACATGAAGTATACAGGCAGGTCTGTATACTCATGCATATAATATATATAATATATAATTTGTAACAATATCTTAGTGGTGAATTAGGCATACTTCAGTGCATTCACTCGCATTGCATTCATCAGTTGGGGTGCAGTCAGCCCTGTGTAAAAGCGAAAACGTGTTCTAGAGGTGGGAAAACTAAATTTTTCGTACTTTGTTTCAATTGTTATAAATCTGTTAATTTAACATATAATGCTTACGGCATTTTTACATAATATTAAGTAATATGTAAAATATGATCATATGAAAGGATTGCCTTTATACGTTTGTAGTTGATCTGCTATACCCATATGTTTTCAAAATGGCGTCATGGTGATCATTGGGACAGAAAATTTGGTTAATAATGGGACAGTGACATATTGTCAACCAAACTGTCTAGTTATTCCATATGAATCAATAAATATCTATTTTTGATACAATAACCTGAACTGTAGCTTCAGGGCTTCTTGTAGAAACAGAGCTTCCAGCTGAAGCGGGACTTTCGACCATGTTCAAGGGCTTTAGCAATCTGAGGTCATCACAAAGCACAGCATAGAAAACAAATTTCCTAATAAAAGAAAAAGACTCAGCATGATGGCAATGGATACACCAGAGAAAGAAGAGCTTTTTGCTGGTGCCAATAAAGATAAGACCTGCGAAATCACTTCATAAAGTATCCGCCGTAGATGGCCTGTGAACTATTGTTGTAGAACTCTTAAAGGTCCCCTCCAAGCAAAATTTTTTATTGCTTATATCAACGAGGCTAATGTTTCTTATCATTTTACTGCAAACCGCATCAAATTTGATTGCATATTTTTAATTTTATATGCTTTTAAAGATTTTTATAATCTAAACTCTTCAAAACCTATTTTACTTCCGACTTTCTAATTTTCAGTCAGTAGAAGAAGAATGTACACCATTTGTTTTGATTGCCAACTAGGTATAATGTTTAATAAATCTATTTAATATACGTGTAAAGGTATAAAATTGGATAAACTTTTAATAAACGTTCATATACTTAATGAAACAATTAATATCTAAAACTAAGGCCAAAAACGCATTTTTTGTTTAGAAATCTAAATTTACAATCAAAACAAAGAATGTGCAATCTTTTTTCTCAGCGTCAGGTTAGTGATTCGCTCAATTGTTGCTCACAGAGTATAAAAAAACTTTAAAAGCAAATAATAAAATATATACTGAACGGATTTTTATGCGGTTTGCGGAATAATGATCTTAGACCTTAGTTCTATAATATTATTTAATAAACTCGTCTTTTTCCCGGAGCTTGGAGAGGACCTTTAATTTAACTGATCCATTCGTCTGAATAACTTAAATCTCTACCGTAAACAATGGAATGAAGGTTTATGAATTTGTAGAATTTGATTCGATTTCTAAAACGTATTCTGTTGGCCAAAAGCATGAAAAAGATAAATACGAAATATTGATGTTAGGCGAAGATTCGAGTGCAATGAGCTTAATTTTAATTTTTACTGATGTTCTTGGCATGGCATCGGTGAGGCTAGAGAACATTAAACTGATATTATATGAACCAACTAAGTGTGGGACAACTTGAAGAGATAATTCGAACTTGAAACTTGACCATAACCATGGGACAATTTTTTTTTCTAGTCAACAGAATATGTGATAGCATTCGAGTTAAATTCATTTTATAAAGGAATATTTATATTACACATGGATTTTTTATTTTTCATACTTAAATGAAATATCAATCTTTCTGTGTTTTTTGTCCCATTGATGACCATCCTCCACTATGCTTATATGCGTAGTACTCTAATAAGTTAATAACCCTATACCAAATCTTCTTTCTATAACTTATAGAAAATGAGATATATATTCGAGGAGTGACGATTATAAATTTCTTGTTACTTTTATTCGCTTTAGTTACAGTTTGGTAACTAAACTGAGTCGTGATTTGGTAACTAATTTGCTCAGGGGGTGCCTGAGAAAAGCAAGAGGTGTGCGAGAAAAAAAATACCTACTTTAAGAACCACTGGTCTAGATTGTAGAAAAACTTGTAGAATGGGTGAAAAGTCAAAATGAGAATTTTTTTCTATTAGGTATATAGACTAATTTCTGAACTAATTGCTTCTAATTACCACATTTGAATAATAGTATTTAAGTTTGTTGTAGTTACCGTGGAATAATTGAAGCAAAAAATTGTCTCCGTTTTCTATGTCTACTAACGGTATTAAACAACATCGAGACATGTCTCGATCGCCATTATTACAGCTTTTATTGAAGCAGGGCCTGCCTATACATTAAAATTGAATTTAAATTTTCTATTTAAAATAATAACCTTTAAGATATTAATAGAAACCATAGAAATTGCACACAATGCGACTGACAGCAATTATGAATTCATACCTACTATACCCGCATCAAAATCACTGAAATTCATATATGGTCATATGCGTAAAGTGGAAAATCTTTTAATTTAAGACAACTCAAAGAAATGGGCACACATAAACGAAACAAAAATATTTCTTTATAATGCGAATCACGGAGTAAAACTATACTTTAGTTTCCCCTTCAAATATTTTCTATAAAAGATTATGCAAAGAAAACTAATTTGAGCATATACTCTAGTATTTTCAGACGTTACATTTGGTAGCGAATATGACCAAAAATGAGTATAAAATGGTAAAATATATTAATCGGAACATAGATCGAATAATTTTATACCTAAATGACATTAGGGTTATTTGTCAATACAACAACTCAGTTCCGGTAATACCGTAATAATATATCATGTAATGGACCTCATATTCACATGTCACATTCTGCCCGGTGCCTCTCGCAAGTCCTGACTGACCTGTGTCATGTGTGATGCCATTATTATTATGCCTTGTTAGGTATTATGCCAATGGAAGAGAAGGGAGATGGCATCCGATTCCGTGTAGATTCAAATTATTGTTTTGTTTTTGATCATGTTTAAATTTTTTTAAACTCTTCTTGCAGTTTTAGAGGATAGCATTTAGGTTAAGTACCTACCATGTTATTATTATTGAATATAGAGTACCTAGGTAGGTTACCGTACTATGGGTTACCGTAGGTATGTCATTAAAGCGAATTAATTGGCTTTCATTTCATTTCAAATGGTCAAAATTCAGATATAGCCTAACCTTAAAAATAAATCATTATAAATATAATTGGCTTAAAATTATGATTTAATTCATATGCTATTGTTCCCATGCTAGTTTTGCTTGAAATCTTCAATAATGGTCCTAGTTTGGTACAATCAAAAATGAGCCAAAATTGGCTTGGTTTCGTTTAAAGTTTTTTTTATGAAATTTTGGCTCAAAAAACATACGGTAGGACTATTTACCGAATGGTAGGTCTAGCTACCTATTTACCGAATGGCATCGAATGGTAGCCAGTCTGTATTTGGTGCACAAAATTCCACTGACTTTTTGAAAAAGCTGAAAATATCCAGTAATTTGGATGATCCACCAACATTTTGTTGAAATTTTAGTTAAATGTATTACACACTCGTTATATGTTTAATATTAATTTCCTGTTAGACTAGCTCAGCTATATTAAATAACCTATTGTTTCAATAACCATGTATTACTTTCAATGAGAAACGGACGTAAGGTCTAAAGTCGATCACACTTCCGTCGAGGGTTAAATACCACTGCTTGTAGTTTCTGAAGGCAGTCGGTTCTTTACATTACTCTGTGAGGGATGTGTTCCACTCATCTCTCAATAGACTTCTAATTGTATAACATATTTACTCTTTAAATAAACTCTATGTCTTAACGTTGTTAACCCACTGTTATTTAACCTAATTCTAACAGGTTATGGGCCCAGAGAACGATAAGAGTTTATAAATCAAATTATGTTTAAACAAATTAGAAGTTTATAACAGTAATAAAAACGAAGTGCAGTGAAAAAGTGTTAACCTATATGAAACATATCACTCAAACGCTTGCGTAAGCATATCGTGTTAACGCGCTAATGAGGTCAATTATAATGATTGCTCTAGCGAAAAATGCACTTGTTTTATAATATAATTATTTAGTATTTGTGCGGAAGAGGTGTCAAGAGAGGTCACAAATTACCTTTAAATCTGTGACCTTATCCTTTGGTAAACAGTCTTTCAACAAAAGGTTCTTGCGAACTAAGACTTGTGTTGCTGTTCCAATTAAATATTAATAATTATATTCAGTGAAGTTATTCTTATGAATTAGAATAATTTTAAAACATCAAATTCAGTTAAACAGTAAATCAATTTAACTGCTGTGGTTGTTTATGTTTGTTAAGTATTGAACGATAATAAATACTTTGAAAACATGTCTTCAAATAAGTTACAGGGGATTGTTCCCCTAGACGGAAATAATTACCCTACATGGAGGATACAAATGAAGATGTATCTCTTACGAGAGAAACTGATGGATTTTGCTGATGGATCTAAACCAGTTCCAATTGATTCAGCTTCAACTGAGGCGAAGAATGCCTATGCTAATAATTATAATAAGGCTCTGGCAGATATAGTACTATCTATTTCACCGGATCAATTGTACTTAGTTGGACAACCGACGGATCCACACGCTGTCTGGACTACCCTTCAAGAAACGTTTCAGAAAAACACGTGGGCTAACAAATTTCGTCTGAAGAAAAAGCTCTACAATCTAAAATTGAAGTCTCCTGAACTACTCGACTTTCATTTGAAGGAACTAACTGAAGTTTTTCAAGAGCTTGCCTTGTTAAATCAAGTGATCAGTGAAGAGGATGAAGTTATTTGTCTTCTGTCATCACTACCAGGGCCGTTTGAAGTGCTTGTCACTGCACTTGAAGCTCAGACAGACATCCCTAACTGGATTACCGTAGCTGACACACTCCGGAGAGAAGCTGAAAAGTTGAGTATTAAATCCAATAATGCATTAGCATTATCCAATACTCAGAATTATGCTGGAGTAAATAAACAGTCCATCATTTGCCATTTCTGCAATAAGATGGGACACCTGAAAAAAGACTGCTTTAAATTTAAAAGGTCTTCTCAAACTAACAGAACTCAAAACCAGCCAAATGTTGTAAATGTAAGTCATATAGAACTAAATCACACAATGTATGCTAATGATATCGCTTTTTGTAACAAATATGCCGACAGTAATATTTGGATAATAGATTCAGGCTCGTCATCACACATGAGTGGTGATAAAAATTTATGTAGCGTCGGACCGGGTGGCTTTGCGCATTTTCCGCATACTTTGATTTTACGAAAAACCTAGAGAAGTCAGCAATCTGATTTTTCGTGTGCAGATAGACGAAGGGTAGACCTAGGTGCTCTCCAAGTTTCAACTCTTTAAGTTCAATAGAAAAAAAGTTATCATCAAAAAACTGTGCGCAAAGATCGTGGGGATAAACCGGGTGAATTTTGCGCAATTACCGGGTGTTCTTGCGCACTGCGCAAATTCACCCAATGTGAAACTGCGCAGTGCGCAAGTTCACCCTATGTATAAACTGTGCATAGAAAATCTAACCCCGATATGCTATGCAACTGCCGTGAATCTGCCCCAATCTTCTATGCAACTGCCCCAATCTGCTGTGCAATTGCAGTGAGGCTGCTGTGGAATTAACGTGAGGCTGCTGTGGAATTAACGTGAGTCTGCTGTGTAATTGCCGTGAGGTTGCTGTGTAATTGCCGTAAGGCTGCTGTGCAATTGCCGTGAGTCTGCTGTGCAATTGCCGTGAGTCTGCTGTGCAATTGCCGTGAGTCTGCAGTGCAATTGCCGTGAGTCTGCTGTGCAAGTGCCGTGGGGCTGCTGCTGTGGAATTGCCGCGAGGCTGCTGTGGAATTGCCGCGAGGCTGCTGTGGAATTGCCGCGAGGCTGCTGTGGAATTGCCGCGAGGCTGCTGTGGAATTGCCGCGAGGCTGCTGTGGAATTGCCGCGAGGCTGCTGTGGAATTGCCGCGAGGCTGCTGTGCAATTGCCGCGAGGCTGCTGTGCAATTGCCGCGAGGCTGCTGTGCAATTGCCGCGAGGCTGCTGTGCAATTGCCGCGAGGCTGCTGTGCAATTGCCGCGAGGCTGCTGTGCAATTGCCGCGAGGCTGCTGTGCAATTGCCGCGAGGCTGCTGTGCAATTGCCGCGAGGCTGCTGTGCAATTGCCGCGAGGCTGCTGTGCAATTGCCGCGAGGCTGCTGTGCAATTGCCGCGAGGCTGCTGTGCAATTGCCGTGAGTCTGCTGTGCAATTGCCGTGAGTCTGCTGTGCAATTGCCGTGAGTCTGCTGTGCAATTGCCGTGAGTCTGCTGTGCAATTGCCGTGAGTCTGCTGTGCAATTGCCGTGAGTCTGCTGTGCAATTGCCGTGAGTCTGCTGTGCAATTGCCGTGAGTCTGCTGTGCAATTGCCGTGAGTCTGCTGTGCAATTGCCGTGAGTCTGCTGTGCAATTGCCGTGAGTCTGCTGTGCAATTGCCGTGAGTCTGCTGTGGAATTGCCGTGAGTCTGCTGTGGAATTGCCGTGAGTCTGCTGTGGAATTGCCGTGAGTCTGCTGTGGAATTGCCGTGAGTCTGCTGTGGAATTGCCGTGAGGCTGCTGTGGAATTGCCGTGAGGCTGCTGTGGAATTGCCGTGAGGCTGCTGTGGAATTGCCGTGAGGCTGCTGTGGAATTGCCGTGAGGCTGCTGTGGAATTGCCGTGAGGCTGCTGTGGAATTGCCGTGAGGCTGCTGTGGAATTGCCGTGAGGCTGCTGTGGAATTGCCGTGAGTCTGCTGTGGAATTGCCGTGAGTCTGCTGTGGAATTGCCGTGAGTCTGCTGTGGAATTGCCGTGAGTCTGCTGTGGAATTGCCGTGAGTCTGCTGTGGAATTGCCGTGAGTCTGCTGTGGAATTGCCGTGAGGCTGCTGTGGAATTGCCGTGAGGCTGCTGTGGAATTGCCGTGAGGCTGCTGTGGAATTGCCGTGAGGCTGCTGTGGAATTGCCGTGAGGCTGCTGTGGAATTGCCGTGAGGCTGCTGTGGAATTGCCGTGAGGCTGCTGTGGAATTGCCGTGAGGCTGCTGTGGAATTGCCGTGAGGCTGCTGTGGAATTGCCGTGAGGCTGCTGTGGAATTGCCGTGAGGCTGCTGTGGAATTGCCGTGAGGCTGCTGTGGAATTGCCGTGAGGCTGCTGTGGAATTGCCGTGAGGCTGCTGTGGAATTGCCGTGAGGCTGCTGTGGAATTGCCGTGAGGCTGCTGTGGAATTGCCGTGAGGCTGCTGTGGAATTGCCGTGAGGCTGCTGTGGAATTGCCGTGAGGCTGCTGTGGAATTGCCGTGAGGCTGCTGTGGAATTGCCGTGAGGCTGCTGTGGAATTGCCGTGAGACTGCTGTGGAATTGCCGTGAGACTGCTGTGGAATTGCCGTGAGACTGCTGTGGAATTGCCGTGAGACTGCTGTGCAATTAACGTGAGACTGCTGTGCAATTGCCGTGAAACTGCTGTGGAATTGCCGTGATATAGGAGTATCGGGGATGAATATCACAGGTTTATTAATGAATAAGAGCTCTTTAACTTTTTTAATAAATGTGCGCAAGTCCACCCGTGAATTAAAATATTCCCAGGGTGATGTTGCGCATCTAGTATATTGGTTATATCTCAATAATTTATAATTATTATTAAAATCATCTTACATGACGTTAATCTGCAGTAAATTATGCGTATCCAACGTAAATTGCAATCAAATTGGAGCATAATTATCAACACTACAGCATAGTTCGCGGAGATTCGATTCTAGTCCAAAATAATTATTTTGCCATAAAAAACATAGGTCTCTGTTTGAACACTTAGTATCTATACTTAATCTCTTACAATTTTCGTGAATTTCATGGACTAGGGGGTTTAAGAGCTGTTCTTTCCAATGGTGTTGTCAGATTTAAAATATTTTCACGCATTCACCGTCAATTACCGATGCGCAACTCCACCCGGAATGTTGAAGTGCGCAAAGCCACCCGGTCTGACGCTAAAGATTTTGCAAATATTAGCAAACCTATCAATGTTAAAGTAGGAAATGGAGATGTCTTACAAGCTATTTCACTAGGAAATGTTTCCGTTATTGTGAATATACCAGGTGGTGGAAGTAGAACATGTAAAATAAATGATGTACTATATGTGCCAAATCTAGCTTTTAATCTACTATCAGTGTCTAAAATGACAAGTAATAATAAATCTATTATTTTTGAAGATGATAAATGTAAAATTTTGAACGAAAATAAAGAGTTAATGGCTGAGGCTAACTGTGTTGGTCAACTCTATTATCTTAATACTTTAGTTCATAAAGCTGCAGTAACTGTTGATCAAAATGAAGTAAACATTCTATGGCACAGAAGGCTCGGTCATATAGGTAAAGATAACTTGACTAAAATGATCCGAACTAAATCAGTAAATGGTCTGGATAGTAAATTAAAAGCTATAGAAGGCGTGTGTGAACACTGCTGTAATGGGAAAATGCATAAAATACCTTTTTCTACAAGCATTAAGAAAAATTGTAAACCTCTTGATTTAATCCACACAGATGTCTGTGGGAAAATTACTCCCACTTCCAGGGGTAATAATTCATATTTTCTGACCTTTATTGATCATGCTACTCGATACTCCTGGATATATGTTATTGCACATAAGAGTGATGTGTTTCAGAAGTTTTTGGAATGGAAAGCTATGGTTGAAAATATTTATGAAAGGAAAATTAAAACCTTGCAGTCAGATAATGGAGGAGAATATACCTCAAATAAGTTTGAATCATATTTACGAAATGAAGGTATAATTCACCAGAAATCCATTCCTAAAACTCCTGAACAAAATGGGTTAGCTGAAAGATTTAATAGAACTATTATGGAAAAAGTTAGATGCATGTTATCTGATTCAGGAATTGATAAGGAATTCTGGGGTGAAGCACTATATACTGCAAATTATCTAAATAATAGATGCATTAATTCATTTTTAGTAAATAAAACTCCATATGAAGCTTTAAATCTTAGAAAACCCAACATCGGTCATATAAAAGTTTTTGGATGCACAGGGTACGCACATATTTCTCGAGAGGAAAGATCAAAGTTAGAAAATAAAGCTACCAAATGTCTGTTTATTGGCTATGGCACAGTTACTAAAGGGTATAAGATGTATGATGTTGAATCTAAAAGAATCTTCTTTTCCAGGAATGTAACCTTTGATGAATCAATTTCATCTAAGATTGAGAGCCCTCAACTGAGTGAGACTTCTACCTCTCCACTGGTGTTCCATTCAGAAGATTCAGAACCTGCTGGACCTGAGAATCAACCTCCTGACGATAATCCTCCAATAATCCTCCCTGAGGCGCAACCTGTACCAGCTATCAGTCCTAATGAGGATCTTAGACGATCGTCTAGAATTCGTCGAGCTCCTATTAGATATGGTAGTTGGGAGTATGATCAGTTTGAGGAGGAGGAGGAGGGTTTATTAGTCAATGGGAATATCAATATCGAACCTAGGTCGGTATCTGAGGCTCTTAATAGTGGTTCTGAATCCTCTAAATGGAAACATGCCATGGAGAGGGAATTAAATGCTTTTGAGAAACATAAAGTTTTTGAACTCGTAAAACCTACCTCAGATTTAAATATAATTAAATCTAAATGGGTGTTTAAAAGAAAAAAGGGATCTGATGGTAGAGTGGTTTCATATAAAGCTAGATTAGTCGCTCAGGGTTTTTTACAGAGACCTGGAATCGACTATGATGAAATTTTTGCTCCTGTAGTGAGATTTGAATCGGTGCGAACCATGTTATCTTTAGCAGCTAACCAAAAATTATTTGTACATCACTTGGATGTCAACTCTGCTTTTTTGAATGGGGATCTTAAAGAAAATGTTTATATTAGACAGCCTCCTGGCTATGCTATTCCGGGAAAAGAAGATTTAGTATGTAAACTTAATAAATCTATGTATGGATTAAAACAATCACCCAAGTGTTGGAATGATGCGTTGGATGCATATCTTAAATCCTTAGCTTTATTCAGTCCTCTTGTGACTCTTGTATATATGTTAAATTAATCAATAACTCTCCATGCTTCATTTCTGTGTATGTAGATGATATTATTGTAGCATGTAAGAACTATGATGATCTGACTAAAATCAAGATTGATTTAAGTGCTAAATTTGAGATGAAAGACTTAGGAAAATTATCCTATCTCTTAGGCATAAAAATCGTACAAGACGAAAATAAAATAGCCCTAAATCAATCTTCATTTGTCAACGAGTTATTAGATAGATTTGAATTCAATAATTGCAAACCTATTTCAACCCCTGCTGATGTTAATTCCCATTTGGAACCAACTACTGATGAGTGTGAACTAGTAGACAAAACTAAATATCAGTCAGCTGTAGGTGCCTTACTGTATCTATCTACTAAAACTAGACCGGACATAACTTATGCAGTTGGAAATGTCTCTAAATTTTGTTCCAATCCAAACACTAAGCACTGGTCTGCAATTAAGAGAATATTTAGATACCTAAAGGGCACACCGGATCTTGGCATTACATATGGTAATGAAGATTCTGAGTTGATAGGTTATTCTGATGCCGACTGGGCAGGAAACAGAGTTGATAGGAAAAGTACTTCTGGCCAATGTTTTATGTTAAATAATTCCATTATTTCTTGGCGCTCTGTGAAACAGTCATGTGTTGCTTTATCAACAGCTGAAGCTGAATATGTTTCCCTCTCTGGAGCCTCCCAAGAAGCTGTATTTCTAAATAAATTACTATTAGATCTTAAAGTACCAAATAAGAATCCTATAGTTTTGTTTGAGGATAATCAGTCAGCTATTTTGTATTGCTAAAAATGCAAAAAATCATCCTAGATCGAAACACATTGATATTAAATTTCATTACATTAGAGATCTTGTTGCTTCAAACACAATTAAACTTGTGTATTGCCCCAGCGAAACTATGCTCGCTGACATATTCACTAAACCGTTGCCTATTGATAGATTTACCAAATTAGTTGAATTAATAGGCATGAAAAATATATAATGTCGTGTGAGGAGGAGTGTTGAAATTTTAGTTAAATGTATTACACACTCGTTATATGTTTAATATTAATTTCCTGTTAGACTAGCTCAGCTATATTAAATTACCTATTGTTTCAATAACCATGTATTACTTTCAATGAGAAACGGACGTAAGGTCTAAAGTCGATCACACTTCCGTCGAGGGTTAAATACCACTGCTTGTAGTTTCTGAAGGCAGTCGGTTCTTTACATTACTCTGTGAGGGGTGTGTTCCACTCATCTCTCAATAGACTTCTAATTGTATAACATATTTACTATTTAAATAAACTCTATGTCTTAACGTTGTTAACCCACTGTTATTTAACCTAATTCTAACACATTTTACCCATTTTTTATTTTTCCAACGAAAATTAATGGTAACATAGGAATAACCCAAGTAATAAAGCATGTCCAAACTCACCATTTTAATGGCAAGTTTGTGACAGTTATTTCGAGCCCTTTAATTGTAAATGGCGAGTTTTATCTATTTTTCTCCTATGCTACAAATTACAATGTTATTTTGGAGAGAATTAATGATAATTTGATCATTTTGGAGAGAATTTGCTGAATTTTGGAGAGAGCTGGAGAGACAAATGGCTAGTTTATGAGACATACTATTTTACTTGGGGAATAACCCCAGTCTGCAGAATATGGAACATTTTTCCAAGACTCTCTGCGGGAGTTTTTGATTGAAATTTAGACTTGAGATCTCTGCGGGAGATCATGAATTAATTCCTATGTTACCATTAATTTTGCTGTGGGAGATTTTGAATTAATTCCTATGTTACCATTAATCTAGCTGCGGGAGATTCTGAATCTGCTGCTGAGAGTCGGAGAGTAACTGTCTCAAATTAAAATCTCTGCGGGAGAATAGACACATTCTGCAGACTGGGAATAACCGAATAATTTATTCGGTTATTCCCAGTTTGCAGTTATTTTAGTTATTTATTCGGAATAAATAACTAAAAATCCACTGACTTTGCCAGAATATTATTTTCAATGGAGAAAAATTCCACTGACAAGTTGGTGGAATTTACCATGAAGTACAATCTGGGAGAGAATATCTCAAATATCTCATATTCTGCAGACTGGAAATCTGGAATTAACCCTAATGAAATATTACATAATTAAATATGCTGGTTCTGTTAAAACACATAATTAGCAATTGTTCGATTTTATTACCCTCACCTTTTTTTTAAGTTTCCACCTCCCATGTTTTAAAGTATGGACAAAGTCGCCTCGCCAGTATATTGGCGACTTTTGAGGGGTTAAATAAGTTGGAAAACCTGTAAATAACAAGTTAATCACTCCTAAAATAGTCTCAAGAGATACACATGCATCAGGCATGAAGTATAAGGATGTTTTCAAGTGTAAAATCTTCACTAGGAAGCTAAATTTCTCCTTTAAAGTATCTTAAATGTGGCGACCTGAATCCTTTTTCTCACTAAACTGGCGACTTTTCTGCCCCACTTTAAAACATGGTCCACCTCTTCACACTGTAATCCTACTCAAGACTTATAGGCTACCCAAGGGCCAAGGCTTGTAGACTAAATAAATCTTGAACCTACCCACCTGTATTCGGCTAAAAATAGGTATGTTCCATTTGGTAAATAGCCATGTCTTAAAGTGTGGCAGGAAATTCGCCAGTTTAGTGAGAAAATGGATCCTGGTCGCCACATTTAAGATACTTTAAAGGAGAAATTTAGCTTCCTGGAGAAGATTTTACACTTGAAAACATCCTTATGCTTCATGCCTGATGGCTGATGCCCAGACTGCAGGAACTGGGAAACTGTTCTCCAAGAAATCCTCTAATTTGGCTTTTGTTCTCGGTAAAACACATTTAAATATACGAGGAAATTAAGGATTATTCGCACAGAAAATGTTAAAAATGTCCCATATTCTGCAGAATGGCCTGATGCATGTGTATCTCTAATCTCTTGAGACTATTTTTGGAGTGATTTACTTGTTATTTACAAGTTTTCCGACTTATTTAACTCCTCATAAGTCGCCAATATAGCGTCGGACCGGGTGGCTTTGCGCATTTTCCGCATACTTTGATTTTACGAAAATACTAGAGAAGTCAGCAATCTGATTTTTTGTGTGCAGATAGATGAAGGGTAGACCTAGGTGCTCACCAAGTTTCAACTCTTTAAGTTCAATAGAAAAAAAGTTATCGAAAAACTGTGCGCAAAGATCGTGGGGATAAACCGGGTGAGTTTTGCGCAATTACCGGGTATACTTGCGCACTGCGCAAATTCACCCAATGTGAAACTGCGCAGTGCGCAAGTTCATCCTATGTATAAACTGTGCATAGAAAATCTAACCCCGATATGCTATG